>VZTU01010675.1:352685-453535 GCA_013400835.1 Zapornia atra | reverse complement strand
TCGAGTGGATTGCACGACGTTTGGGTCTGACTGCGGGATCTCGGAGGTGGGGGGTGAGGGTGGGGTGTTAACTCTTGCTGTCGCACCCCCACTGCGTTCGCGAGCCGGGGCACAGCGGCCGCGGGAGCGACGCGGCTGTTTCAGCACCCTGGCCAGAGCTGCCGGGTGCCCGGGACGGGGCTGCGGACAGGGTTGGGGGTGCTCGGCTGGCACCGCCGTGGCACAGCTGTGGGGCCAGGCGCTCTCAACTGAATCCCTCGGCTGTGAAAGCTTGGGGCCTTAGCCACGCTGAGTGGGAATCAACAGCGCTCCGGTGCACATCTGGGTGTGCAGCTGCACCGCAGCTGCCTGCACATCTGGGACGCTGCACATGTGGGCTCTCCAGACCTTCAATCTGCAGAGCGGGAGCCTGGGATTCCCTGGGCTTACCCAGTGACAGATATTGTGCCCCTGAAGATGTTGCAGCTCCCACACTCCCAGTTCCTGACCCTGTGTTCTGTGACTGTGAATATGGAATAATGGAGGGGGGAAGGAAT
Organism: Zapornia atra; assembly: GCA_013400835.1. Classification (NCBI taxonomy): domain Eukaryota; kingdom Metazoa; phylum Chordata; class Aves; order Gruiformes; family Rallidae; genus Zapornia; species Zapornia atra. The sequence goes on along the minus strand of VZTU01010675.1, from coordinate 452,999 downwards.
GTTATGCATGCAAAAGTTGTTTAGGAACTGAATATTTAGAGATTTTTATCTTAGAATCATAGAATGTACTGAGTTGGAAGGGACCCATACTGATCATCAAGTCCAACTCCTGGGTCCTCACAGGGCCAGCTATGTGTTCTTTGACTAATAACAGCTTTTGAGGCAGTGGCTGGGAGTTTTGGTTAACCATACCAATATTACAGCCACAGTTTGTGACTGGGATTTTTAATAAATCAGGGAAAAATAGGGACCTCAAACCTTCTTGTCCCTACTTATTTTTAACCTATGGCTTGTGCTGTACCATTATGATACAGGTTTCCTTGGGCTGGATTGTGTGTAAATACTTAGCCTTGAAATAATTCAATAAAGCACAACTAATGAAGCAGAGAAATGAGTGGAGAGATAGCATTTTAGGTGAATCACTGCTCATTCCACAAATTATTTATAGACTGCACTCTCTTTATGAAGGGCTGTCAGCTACCTGGCAACAGGCAGAGTATTTGAGAATCATCTAACAGACTTATTGTGGCTTCTAGAGGAGGGCAAAAGAGATTAAGGTAGGCTCACTTTGTAAATCTTCCCAAGCAATAAACAATCTTCCCTTCCAATAAAAAAGATCCCTCTGTTCCCAGCTGGTGCACAGTTACTAATAAGGCTCCCCAAGATCAGAAAGGAAAGCTGATAAGTAATACTACTTTACTCTTGGAGTCAAGTATGGCTGACTAAATAGAAGCTTGAATTTTTTCCTCATGCTTTTCTCCCTTATCTTCAGTCTTTTTACATGGCACTGTGGTGCTGTTTTACAACTAGAGTGAAAATGAGGAGTACTTGAAGCGCTATGATGAATCGAGCTGCCCTGGATCAGCATGCTCAGCTGCCTAAGAGGGTGTAAGTCTTAAGTGAAAGTATCTACTGCTGCAAAAGTAACAGAGGAAAAGCACAACACTTCCCACTGAGTCATTTTGTAGCACAGAAGCTATTTCTGAGTCCAAACAATAGCAGATCACTGCAGTCTGCTGTGCAAGCCCAGGCTGAAATAAGTGTACTGGTGGCTGTTACATCGTTACCTCTGTTATATTAGCAAAGCTGTTATATGATCAAAAAGTGCTCCTCCTTGTGTGGATGCATGTGCTTGCAGGAGGTAAAGGTCCCTTTCAGTCCCCTGGAGAGGTGTGTAGGTGCCAGGCGTGGTGCTGTGCAGTGTTGAGCAACAGCTGAAGTGGGCAGAAAGAATTGCACCGATTAATGTTAAGTTTTATTAGACATAACTTACTGAGACTGGTAAAACTGACATTGACACATAATCATAGTCTTTTCAATCACAAAAATAATTAACATCAACATATTAAGTGTTCATTTAAACTTTCACTTCTAGAATACTCTTCTAAAACCAGATTGGTTTAAAGTGTGCAGCTGCACATGTTATCTTCACATCATAAAGTGAACAAACTTCAAATAAAAAAATAGACCAAATATGTTAATACAAAATTGATACTTACAGGCAATGAAGTTTTACCACTGCTCAAAGAACCTCCCAGGGCCTCTGGGCTGATCAAACCACACTTCCCTATCCCAGAGGTATGTGTACTGGGTACCCATCCTTGGCATGAGGGAACTTCTCACAGAGTTTTTGCAGCAAGAACCATGTTTTTTTGTTAAATTGCTGTGAACTGGTCCAGTGGTGGATTCCATAGAAATCAAAGCACAGAAAGTGTAACACCACATGTGATACCCAGAACTTTTACCTCCTGCATCTGTCTGATTTGTCTTTGAAGTTACAAGTGCAGTGCCAAGCTGAAAATCATCTCTGCTGCCTCTGGGCTACCTGGTTGTGATGGCTGTGTGGAGAAAATGGATTTTGGTTGTGGTTTTTCTTTTCATTCCACTTGGTCTCTAGCAACCTTGGTGGCATAGGGATGTGTCACAGGCTTCACCTCATGCTTTCTGTGAGTAGCAGGGTGACTTTGGCTCTGTGACCCACTGGGAATAGATACAAAAGGACAAACAGGCAGCGTCAGGCACAGACCAGGACTGAATCCCCATCTCAAAGCCCAGTTTAGGCTTTGTACAGGGAACATCTTCTCTCCAGTGTCTCTGCAGGCTGGAGAGCTGATGCAAACTGGGCAGTAATTAAAAGTAAATAAGCGTTTCCAGAGTTTTATCTCAGAAGAAAAAGTTGGTGTGTTAACCTCCATTCTGATTTTTACAAGTTCCATCTAAGGTGCACCTACACACCAAGGAGCTAGATTCAGACTCACTAGTTTCAAGTTAGTAGCAGCGTTGCTGCTGCAGCCCCAGCCTGCACCTGAGGTTATGAACCCCACCAAAAGGTAAAAGCTGGAAGCAGCACCATGTTACTGCAGCTTTGTTATTTTCAGGCCCAAGGAAGTCATGGGGACACAGTAGGTTAAATCTTGTTAAACCAGTGTCAGCCCAGTCAGTAACCATCCTCCACCTCCCATCGTTTGACAGGAGTCTGCCATAAGGGGTCTTCAATAGCCAATTAATTTTCCACCACCATTTTATCTGTGTGAACACAGGATTTTCAGAGGAACCGAGCAGTTTGGAGTGAGGTAAACTGAGTGAAGACTTTCTTTTGGTGGTAGGTGCAACATTTATCTAAAGGGCTGGTTCAGTCACCGAGACTTGTCCTCAATGAGAATTGTACCACTGACTTCAGCAGGAGAATTACAGAAAAGCCAGGGTCATTCTTCACCTTGGAGCTGACTTGCTGGGGGTTGGTGTTAGACACAGAGTAGCTGATTTCTATTGTTCTGCATGAAAACTTGGGAAATGGTAGTTGAGAGGACGCTGTCAGGGAAAAATAAATCAACTTTAGTTGTTCACTAACATGTTTTGGAGATTCTCCTGTTTCCAGTGCAATCAGCAGCATTATTAACAGATACCTCTACTCAAGCAGTTGTCTAAACCAGAATTTTATGCACTGGGTGTGCAGGTGACAGGAGCAGCACCATGGGACCTTCTACCTGCACAAACTTGGGTAAGCTAGGCTCAGGCAGAAATCCCTGCCACAGACCTTGACTCCATCATGCTGAGTGAAATTCAGGAGCTCATGGGAAAACAAGAGGATTCATTCTGGTACATTATTCATTGAGCTATTCACTTACACCTATAATTTATTTACTACGAGACAAGGGGCCAGTCACCCCTTTACAAAAGGCTGGCAGAGGCTCAAGCATCGGTTTGTTCCTACTGAAACCCTACTTTGAGCTTCTATCAATGATCTGTCACTTGTTCTGGCTCTCTGCAGAAGTTCTCACATGCAGTGATATAAAATGTGGCAATGTCAAACAAGTGACTTCTAGTACATTTGTCCTGTCTAGAAAATACTTATTGCTGCTCTTGACTCCATAGCTTTGAAATGCATAAGTAACAACATTGGATTGTGTTATAAGAACATAGGGGGATCTTTCTCTGCTTATGTTTTACAGCTGCATTGGGTGTAATCCATCTTCAGGGTACCCTGTCAGTCCCCCACACCACCCATACCAGGGTCTCCCATCACATAGAATCATAGAATGGTCTGGGTGGGAAGGGACTCCAAGGATCATAGAGCTCCAACCCCCCTGCCACAGGCAGGGCCACCAACCTCCAGGCCTGGATCTACACAAGGTTGCCCAGGGCCCCACCCAACCTGGCCTTGAACACTTCCAGGGACGGGGCATCCACTACTTCTCTGGGCAGCCTGTTCCAGCACCTCACCACTCTTTCTGTAAAAAACTTCCCCCCGATATCTAATCTAAACCTTCCTTCCTTTAGCTTTAGTCCATTCCCCCTTGTCCTGCCATTATCTACCCTTTTAAAAAGTTGAATCCCCTCCTGCTTATAAGCTCCCTTCAGGTACTGGCAGGCTGCAATGAGGTCCCCCCGCAGCCTTCTCTTCTCCAGGCTGAACAAGCCCAGCTCCCTCAGCCTCTCTTTGTAGGGAAGGTGCTCCAGCCCTCTAATCATCCTTGTGTCCCTCCTCTGAACCCTCTCCAACAGTTCCTCATCTTTCTTGTATTGGGGGCCCCAGACCTGACACAGGACTCCAGATGAGGCCTCATGAGGGCAGAGCAGAGAGGGACAATCACCTCCCTGTCCCTGCTGGCCTTCATGTTAAGGTCAGGTATTTTCTACATGATCACATGCACCACTAAAAACCCCAGTGACTGGAGTATTTTCTTAAATCATCATTTATAAGGTGTAGGGCAAGAGGAAATGAATAGAAATGTCTTGAAAGAAGGGAGCTGTTTGTAGGACAGGGTTTTTCTTTTGCTTTCACTGAAAAGTGCTATAGAAACTGGTCTTGTCTGACTAGTCTTCATCAGCTGGCCACACTTCTACTGACTACAACAAATTCCCCAAAGAAATGCTTGTGTTTATTCCATGAGCATGGTTTGGTATTGGAGTTTTGGTTTTGTTGTGGGTTTTGTTTGCCTACAATCAATGCTTCAAAGGGCCTATTTTGGAACTCTGCCCCCTGACTTTAAAGAAATTGACCAGAAACACAGAGTTTATTTGAAAGTCTTTGAGGAAATTGCTACTGTTCCTGATGGAAACCCCAAATACTGTGATTCTGAGGTACAAAAGGCTATTTATGAGATATTTTTATCATCTAAAACAAATGAAAACCCAGTTTTCCACAGTAAAATAAGCCCACTGGAAGGAAATCCTCAATTATGGTTATTTTTCCTTAAGTACTTCCTTAATGTCCTCCATTTCCAATACCTGGGCATCAAGCTACTGTAAAGCAGAGAAAATCTAACACAAAATACTATTGGTGATCTTACTTCATGTCATTAGTAGTGTTACTAAAAGTCCTGTGCAGTGTTACAGCACCTTCTCTCCAGAGGTTTTTAAAGCATTCTCCAGTGATGATGGGTACTTCAGCCCACCCGTTGTCTGACAAGTGACATGCAGAGGGGAGAGCTGGTGTTGTGGTTCCCAAAGAGTGGCTCTAACCACTAAATGGTACTGCCTCCCCAAACCAAAAGAAACATTTCCCATAGGAAGCATGGGGTTACAGGAGGAGGAAGCAGCCCTGATTCTGGATTGATGTTGATTGCAGATATATCTCTGATCTGAGATCAAGAAAAAGAGCTCAAGATACTTTTCCCTAGAAAGAAAATCCCCTGTTTCACAAGTGCAGCTCATGATATTGCAAAACAAACAAACAGAAAAGTCCTGCTGGAGCCACAGAAATTGCTTATGAATTCAGGAGTGGCTCCCATTTATAAGGGCTCCCAACACAGGCAGGTAAACATGGAATAAATTCCATCAAAAGACTAGTGAGAACCTGCAGGTAAAGGGAATGCATTATTTCCAAAAGAAAGCAGCACTCAAAGTATACATTACCCACAGATCAGAAAATTTCTGCCACTAATGCACTGGGGCAGGGCCTTTACTGGCAATGTCCGTGTCATTACAGTACCTCCAATTCTAGTTCCTCATCCAGGGCTCAAACTTTCTAAACCTTTTTTCTCTGACAGATAAAATACCTTCAAAACACCTTAGTCTCTTAATCACAGCAGAAGAAAATCCCCTGAACTTGCTGTATTACTTGTAATTAAGTAGCCTCCAGGCAATAGAAGCAAATCCTGTTTATTTTGAGGCACCATCAAAGGGTATGACAGCATCGTGTGACCACAGGTAGGTCAGTCTAGTGTAGCAAGCTAACAAATACCCATGGCTGCCTTAATCTAAGGCCATCTGTGTAGCCAAGAGAGACACAAATCACTTGGATGCTGCTGATCCTTAGGCTCCAACCTATGCCTCCATAGTCACCTGCAGATGAGAGAGGTGCTATTTCCAAACTGTATTCCCGAAATGCTTTCCAGTTTGGTGCATGTGGGAGCGCTCATCAAAGCTGAAAGCACTCCAGCCTGGAAACCACCAGTTATCAAGGAACAGCTGATGACAGAAAAACAATGAAGCAAGTAAAAACAGGCACAAGAGAAGTCAACCCAATGTGTGTATCTGGCCTGGGGCCAATAATTGTCCAAGTGCAATTTGGAGGCCAACCTGTGAAAATCTGGAAGGAGGAGTGGGGAGGTGACAGAGTAGCAGGTATCAGAGTCCAGAAGGGCTCATTTTTGATGCCTGAACCTGTCTCAAGCACACAATGAAGTGCCTGTCTCCTACGTGCCCTCCAGATGACCCTTGATGCAGGTGCCTTACTCGGCTTGTTTGGGCACCCAGGTGAATCTCCATCCTCCATCCTCATCCCTGCGCACGAAGGCCTGTCCTTGGTGGAAGGTATGTGTTCTCACATTGCGGTGAGGACTTAAAGATGTCGTGAAGGCTACTTCTGTTTTGTTGGGAGAAAAATCACCAGTCAAGTAAGGCAACCCATAGGCTGGGAGGGAGGAAATGCTTGGCACTGCTGAGGAAGCACACGGTGCTGAAGGAAACTGAGAAAGGAAGGTAGAGTCCTCGCTGCATGGATGGGTATTGCTGTTAGCTGGAGGCATGTGGCTGCAGCTATACGCTGCTGCTGCTGCTGCTCCTTCACTGTGGTCATAGTCTATTGCTTCCCCAGGGGTCAGGCAGTAGGTGTCTTTTCCAAGGTCTGAGGACAGGGCACTGTAGTTAGCTGAAGTTTCATCAATGGTGTTGACATCTTTTAATCCTAAAGTCTGCAAGACCCAGCTGTCCACAGCAGAGCTGGCTTGCTCTTCACAGGCAGTGAATTCATTAAAGAGGTTTCTTCTAGCTTTGGAAGCATGAGGAGTTTCTTGAGGAAGAAAGCAGTGGTCCTCTTTTAATCTTCTCTTGGTGCTTTTAAGAGTAGCACAGGATTTTTGGCCATGGCAGGACAGCAATTTCTATTTAAAAAAAGAGATGGAGAGGGAAGATTAAAATCTTAATTTCTTGTTCCCTGGAAGCAACCTCTTTCTGATCTCAGATTTGAGATGGGCAAGATTGTTACTACTGCCATTACAAAAGCTCCTTGTTGCTCCACCCTGTGTTTAAATGTGTGGATATAACTATTTTGCGTCTTTACAGCCTTTGCAACAACCCAGTCCCTGAGAAAGAAGGATTTGACAATGTCAATAAGGCCTGTGCTTTGATCACATTCTCACTCAGTGCAGCATGAAATGAGAGCTCCTGCCTGGCTGTACGGCACTCCTCTGCACTGCTGCTGCCAGCTGCATTTGGCAGGTGAGAGGGGTACAGGGGGGAAATGTGGCAGCCTGACAAAGAGGGAGGCTGCGAAGGTAAGTCATACTGGGGCAGGTGTGATCCTGGCCAGGGAGTGCTCCCAGCAGCAGCCTTTGAACTAATTAATCCACTTCAGTTGCCTTTATCCGGGGACAAGGGCCCTTCAGGCACCCGGGGATGGTCAAAGGAAGGATGGAATAAGAAGGAAGCTCCCCACCACCTCATGAATTCACTGCTCAGCCACCTCCTGTGATGGTTTTGCGCTGGACTCTCCTCCACATGACACAGAGGTGCGGCCATGTCTCCCTGCTGTGCCCAGTAAAGACCTTCTCTACTACTAGGAGCCAGGTCTTGGCACGGGATGGGGGACGTGTCACACAGTCAACTTGGAATAGCATGCAAAAGGAAGGTCTGCTATTTTTTACAGGCTTTTTTGCCTCGTGCCCAAACCACAGAGCTGAGCAAATAATTAATAGTTCAGTTTTGCAGGCAAGGATAGAACACTAAAAATAACATTTAAGCCAACAAGAAACAATTACCTTTACTTCCTTTTGGAGGAGAGGCAGAGAATCAAAATATTTAATAATAAAATTTAAAAAAAAAACCCTTTACAGAATGTTTCATCCAACCTGAAGTGTTTAATTTTGTATTTCAGTTAAAAAAACCCAACCTACAACTTTTAAATAAATTTGAAAGAAATGAGAACGTCGGTATTCTAATGGAAATAAATAAAATGTATCATTGGAAGATGACAACACAAAACATAAACCAAAAAGCACCCAGAGTACAATAAGAAAGTTAAGATTAATACTTATCACAAGGGACAATTGACAAAACAAATCCATTCAAGAAATATATGTTTAAATTTGAACTTATGACTGAAAAAAAAATCAGATGGAATAATTTTTCCTTGCTTGTAAACTTATAGAAAACTTGTACACTAAGCTTAATTATACCATGGGCTATACTATCTCCACAGTGAGAGGCTGACAGGGAAACCATCAGCTGGGGGAAACCATCACCTTAGGTCCATAACCAGCAATTTGGCAGCTCTGTGAAGTTAAATAGATCCCATACTGCAGGCTGTCTGTGCTTTTAGACTTCCCATGTATCTTAATGGCACGTACCTACTCAATGCACACATCTATACAGCAGGTTTGAACACAATACCTTGGCTTTTTCTTCTAAACACTTAATCAAGGCAGAATTCAGGTACTGTCGGAGGTTATTATTTTCTTCATGTAACCTAGCAAGTTCTTCTTCCTTCTGAAGCAAAGTATCTTGAAGCTGTGGAATAGAGATACTGATGAATAGATGTTGACTCTGTAACTTAATAGCAGTTGCCCTATGGTACAGGCTGCTTGGATTTGATGATCTGGGTGTTTGCTTTGTGAACTCAACCCACCCTCCCAGCCTCTTGTCTCTGTAAGTCTAAGTGCCATGACTGTTCAGTTTTCTCTTTTGACTTCCTTTATTCTTTAGTGAGTGTTTGAGAAGATTACTCTGAAAAAAACCTGTAACCGCGGAAAAATAATTATAGTTAGCCCTGCCAGATGTCCTCCAGAGTGGCAGTGAGCATCCCTCTGCACCCCTCTCATTCCCATTTATATTGGGCTGGTCAGGAAGAGGAGGAGCTGCAGAGTAACAATTTATGGGGATAGAGTACAGAAGGGAGATGCAATCGCCATTCTTAATGGTGCGGTGGTGGTCAGCAATCCCTTCAATCTTGGACCCTACTCTGCCAGTCTCAGTACATACACAGAGCTGAGATAATCCTTGGTCCCAAGAGCTGAATGGGTATACTTTGGTTTGCAGATGCCTAATGCTTTTGCATGGGAAATCTAGGGATTTGCAGAGAGATTTTTGCCTCCTGATTGTAGCTTTGGAGATTCCTTTGGGAGGACAAAAGTTCATCTGCCAAGAACCCTGGACATATGCTGACTACTGGCTGAAAAGCACAGAGTTAAGTGTTTGAGGTAGAGCCAAAGAAAGAGTTATATTGATGTCTGGAACTAGGGTTTGATTCCAGGGACCCTGAAGTTAGTAAATGAATCTGCATAGATTTCGCTGTGTCAAAATAACATTCCAGGTTTTTGATCAGTCATCTGTCTGGGGTTCTTTCATTTATGACTGTTTAGAGTTTTTCCTGCCCCTTGATGGGATTTACAAAAAAAAAAAAGAAGAGAGAAAATGAAGTAACAAGGAAATGCTTGTTGGTCAAAATGGTTGATCCACCATATATGTAGGTAATTCTGGTGGAACCATTTCTCATTAAGGTGATCCTGGTGGTCTCAGGAGGACACATGCTCTGCATTTTTAGTCAACAGTATGAGGCTGTGCATCATCAGAGCTTGAGGGATGCCCTGGTAACACCTCTGGTCTTCTCTAGCACCAAGGCAGCCAGTGCCATGTGTTGTAAGAGGGAAGAGATGACTAGGGAACCCCACAAGAGTTGGTTCAGCGTCGCAGCACAACATGGAAGAGACAAATACTTCAGGCAAGGAACAAAAACCACCCAAAGAAAGCTGTGTACCACAGAGCTGCTGAGAGGGAGAAGTGCCATAAACCCACCCAGAATGTGCGACGCATGATACAAAGTTCAGGAACCTTGGGGGGAGAAGTGGAGGTTGTGGGTGGGTGCGGAGCCTTTACCTGCTTGTTTCTGTAGAGCTGGGAGGAGAGCTGGTCTCCCTGCCACGCCGCGTCCTGGGCACCGAGCTGCGGGCTGCAGAACTGGCCTGGGGGGAGCAGACCGGAGAGGTTAGCCCGCTCTCACTTCCTCGCCAAGCCCGGCTGCGGGACCGCGGCCGGGCCACCCACTCCCCGACGACGGCGGCGGCGAGCGCTCGCTTACCCGGCGGCCGAGCCTCCCGCCGGCCCTGGCTGTGGTGCGGCAGCTCCGCGGCGCAGACGGCAGCCCAAGTCTCCTTGGAAACCTCGGTGGGGGCGGACCAAGGGCAGGCGTAGCCCGGGCCCCCGGCGAAGTCCGGCTCCGGGCACGGCCGGCCGGTGCTCTGCGGAAGGAAGGAGCAGTGGCGACGGGGGGCCCGGCGGACGGTTTCACCCCCTCACAGACCCCGGGCTGCGGCGAGCCCCGAGGGGAGGCGGTGTCAGCCCAGCTCCGGCCACGCCGCATCCCAGCGCTGAAGCATCCCAGCGCTGCGGGCTGGTCCCCGCTCCGCGGGGAAGGGCCCCCCTCCCGCTGCTGTCCCGACCGGGGTTTGCTCAGGTCGCAGGGGACCCCGCAGCCTCGGCCGCCCCTGGCAGGCGCCGCCCGCCCCCGTGGGAGCTCCCAGCCCTGAGCCAGGTGTCGTGTCGTTGTCCCCCCTCCGCTGAGCGCCGGGCAGTGCCGCCCCCGCTGCAGCCGCCCGCAGCAGAGGGGAGCCGAGCAGAGGTACGCCAGGAAGGCGGCGGGGTTTCCTGCAGTCCCTTGGGAAACACTAGGGTCCTGAGTGGGCTTAAGGTGAAGGAAGGACCCAGGCTGTCCTTAGCCAGCCCGTTCCTCTCGCCTTGGGGTCTCGGTTCATCTCTAAAGCTGTACGAAGCCAGCAGAGTCACCTCCAGGCTGCTCGCACTCTCCTCTGCCCCTGCGGTCCTGCAGGACTCCCAGACCGCACAGTAGCAAAGCCTGGGGTTGTCTCTGGATTCACTCCTTTTCCCTCCTCCAAATAAGCCCCATCTGCATCAGCTCTGAATCTCTGCAAGGCAACGGCAGAGCCTGGAGCCTCAAGCAGGGAATCTGCTTGCCCATGGGAAGGCACAGCAGCAGAGACTGCTCTTGCAGGTGGAGGAGAGCCCTCTTCCTTCCCCATCTGAGGGAGGGCACAAAACCTACTGCAAGCCCCCAAGGCAGGGAGACCAGCTACTCCTTCTCTGCCTCCAGGTCGGGAGAAATGCAAAGAGCACTTACCATGTTAATGGCAGAATGAAATGCAGGTCTTGGGAGCACGTTTCTGTTAAAGTCCCAGCGAGGTTTAAATGGCTCTGAAGGAGGGGGAGAGGGGGAGACCGGGGAGGCGAGTTTAATCTAAAGGAGCTCCCAGTGACGCCTCAGAGCTCTCCTGAAACCCAGCAATCTGATTTGGTGTAAAGCTGTCAAACTTGTGACGTGAATAAACAGCAAACTTGCTGAAATCAAAGTCATTCTGGCCCCACAAATCAACACAAGGAAGGAGGGAAAAGAAAAGGAGAGAGAGAAAAAAAACCCCTTCCACACACTTCAGGACAGCACTGAACCGGTGTGCCTGAGTTTCACTCCAGGAAATGAGCAGGGATCCAGGGAAGCATCCCACATGTTCAGAGCAGGGCTGCTGGTGTTGCTGGTGAGTTTTTGTTTTGTTTTGTTTTCGAGTCTTATTTGCAGCTGTAAAATCCAGCAGGAAGAAACAAGTTTGCCCGACATGCCTGCCTGAGGGAGTGGATTTTCCACAGCTTCCCAGGGGCGTGTAGAAGCAAATATGGTTCAGAGCACTTCTGTGGATGGTTCTGAGGAAGAAAGTGTGGGTTTCAAAACAATACAGTGTGCAATGACAAACCGGGGCAAATGTCTTGCTATATGGGGAGTTATTTTTCTGCCAAGCCCCAGACTTCCAGAAGATGATCTCAGGGTATAAATGCTGTGGCTGTGTTACAGGGTTTAATTTCACAGAAGGTAATATTGCAAAAGCCATATGCAAGTGTGTGAAAGACAGATCGTCTACATAGAGTCAGGTCTAATTGACATTAGATTTTCGTGGCAATTAAAATCTATAGCTGGGCTTTATTTTTTTTTTCCCAGAAAAATAAAAAAAACCCAACCCACACAACTCTTCACCCAGGCTGTGTCTTTGAATAGCGTAAGGGATGGTGGGAATAAAGCTAATAGCAGAGCAGTTGTTCAGTCAGGATCCTGCCTCCTGCCTTGGCAAGGGCTATTCAGGGAGGTAACCCGACCTTGTCTGCGGACACAATCTGCAGCCAGTGGTGGATGAGGCCGGGCCAAAGGCAGGCCAGGCTGGCATATGGGCTGGTCTTTCATTTCTCCCCTGGAGGATGCTCAGTGCTGTTACCCCATTAGCGAGGCTCAGGGACAATACAGACCGAAAGAGCCATTTGTTTTTCATTCTCTTATGACTGGCATATTTTCCTAGGTTGCTGCCCAAGGTGAACTGGCAGCCATGCCAAATTAAATTGCTTTTCATTTTCCACCTTGATTAGACTTTTTTATAAAGGGCTCATACTCCAAATCCACACTGCACCTGTCAGGTCACTCTATCTTTCCTAAACCCCAGCTCTGCACGGTAACTTTGATAACTGCTGTGGTAACCCACACTCTCCTGGTGCCAACCCCTCTTGTGTGGCCATGTAGATTGGGGGATGGCAGCTTTTGGCTGACCAGAAACACATGTCTATGACACATGTCCAACAAATACCATGGCCTAGTAGATCCCTCACCCCCTTCGCCCTTTAGGCTGCCCCAGTGCCTTCCTCAGCCTGGGCACGCACCCCAGGTGAGGTCTGTCACCCCGGGGACCCAACGGGTCAGTTACACGCCAGGAAAGGGCCCGGGGCGGGCGGGTAAAGCCTGAACAGGCCACAGCCCCGAGGCCACCGGCCCCTGTCAGGGGATGTTCTGGCAGGGCAGGCAGCCGAGCAGCCTCCGCAGGGCCAGGCGGCCGGGCAGACAACCCCGGAGCAGGCTGGAGGGGGCCTCGGAGCCCGAAGCAGCCCCGTACGAGGCGCAAGAACCCCACGGAGCCCACCCGGCTCCGGCAGCCCCTCCGGACAGCGCGGCCTCGGCCTGGGGCCGACCGAGACAGCGGCCATGTTGGAGCTGCCTCGGAGGCGCGGGAGCGCCGGGCCCGGCCATTGGGGGAGGCGAGCGGCCCCGGCGACGTCATCATCCAGCGCCGCACCCGCCGTCGGGGGGAATTGGTGGTTGTGGGGGTGCAGGTTCCCCCTCGGCCCCCCGTCGTGCTGGGGTGCGGGCGGCTCGGCACCTCCTTTCCGGCCCTGCCCCGGTGTGTGCTGGCAGCGCGGGGAGGTGCCTGCCCGGCCCTGGCTGGGGTGGGGGCCGGTGCAGAGGAGCCTGCAGTGGGGAGGCCGGGTGTGGGGAGGGCAGGGGGGTCCCTGCGCGGGATTGCCAGGCTTGTAGCACCCTGGGTGCCTCGCAGCTCGTTTCCCGAGGGATAGAGGACAGGCACAGGGAGAGGAGAGCCGGGTGCCTAAAAGGCATCTGGGGAGGAACATGGAGCGGGCAAGGCTTCTTTCCTGCTTTGTGCGGATGTGGGTGCGGGGAGAAGCATTGCAGGCCCACGGCTGCCCCTGGACAGGGCCCTGTGCCTGGCACAATGCTGGTGGCTCTGCCTCCGCTTCCTCTTGGCAGAGCTCTGTATGCTCAGGCATGCTGTTTGCCTCTCACAAGAGGTGGGAGGAGTACGGGCACGCTCTTGGAGTGCCACGCAGGTACAGAGAAAACCCATGGTCGCTCCATTGTCCCTTCTGCAGAGCCGGTGTCGCGTTGGGTTGGGTTTCCACAGTGTTCAGCTTTCTGAGTTCAACGAAGTCATGGCAACTCAGGACAATGGTTTCTACTCTGGGGAGTTAAAGTTGGTTCATGGATAAAAGGCTACCATGTCAGAACCCAAGGACCTCATAGGGGAAGGTAACTTTTGGGTGGCTTTCTGTTAAGGAAAGAAAAATGCTGCTGGTTTAAGAGGAGGTAATGTTGCAAAATGATGTGTGGATGTGACACACCATGAACAAAGAACTTCACGTCAGCAATTACGCACCGATAGGCAGTGTACAACAAAGCCAAGTGACAATCAACTGCTCATCCTTTCCCTGTTCACCTGAGGCAGCCCCCCTCAAAGCTCTTACTGCTTGCTGAAGTTAATGATGCACTTCTTCAACTGGAACTGAAGTTCAGGGATGAAATATTTGTCAAAACTACAGTATGGCTTCAGTGGAGACATGGTTTCACTTTGAGTGTCATAGCAACTCTTTTCTGAAGCCTTGAGAACATGCTAGCATGTATTGTGTGTTAATTGTCATGTGTTATTTGTACCTGCAACTTCTGTAATTTCAATATTTTTGGTTTAAATGACAGTGATGAAGCTAACCCTTCAGATTTAAAAAATAAATCCACAACAACCAAAGAAACTTGGATTTTTCTGGTTTAACTCATTTTTATGTAGAAATGGCCCTAAAAGGGCATCTGGACCTCTGTGAACTGGCCCTCCAAGGAGAAAAAATATTTACAAATAGTCCAATGCAACTTGTACACCTGACTTACTACACAGTGTGTGTTACTTTTCATGCTCACACCTGCACGGATGCCCAGACCCGTGCCAGATCCATGTCACTCACCCTGCCACAGCACTGCTACCCTGCTGCTCAGCCCCCTTAAGAATGGTGAGTACATCGGTGGCAAAACAGAGGCTCACTTAACTACTCCAGCTTTTAACCTATGGGCAGGTACACGCAGGTGTCTGGCACTTGCATGACTCTCTGGTGGTGGTTGTGAAGTAAAGGTGTGATTGTTTAAGCCCTATGAGACTAATTTGCAAGAGTATTTCTGAATGGAAATGGATGCAGATACAGGTTCTGCTTGTTCTCTGATCAGTCTTCCTCCTTGAACGCAGGACTAAAAGGGACTTCCCAAATCCAGTCCCCTGCTGTTGAGACATTCTTAAACTTTTCAATCTCCCTCTTAAAACTAATTAGGTTATTTTCCTTACGTTATCCCCACTGTGAGGCTACACCATACTGAGCTCTGATGGCTAGACACTTTCTAGTTTCCAGTCTGAGTGTATTCATAGCAGGTATAATCCCTTTTGTCCTTGTGCCAACATCTTGCCTTAGCTTAGACAGCTCTTCCCTCTCTGTAGTGTATACCCTTGATGTCTGTGCACTGTCACATTCTGTTCCTTTGCTTTTTAGGTCAGATAAGGCAGGTTCTTTTAGAATCTTCCTCTAACATAAACACTGCAGGAATCCACCTGAGAGAATATTCCAGTTGATATTAACCTGTTTTTCAGATGGATGACCAAAATCACTCAGTCTGCTACGTAATGCACCAATGTTTTAGAGAAAAGCATTGGCAAATCTTTCTCTTACCTCCTCCTGATACATTTTTTTAGGGGAATGTTTGCTTTCTTTAAACTAGTTACCAAATCATTGTCAGCTGGCAGTAAATACACCTGTGAAGTGCAGTTAATCTAACAGGGTCTTCAGTGCTGCTGGGCTTCAGCTCTCCTGTGCTGATACTGTGTAGTACTGTGGGCTTTCACAAGTATTTGGGAGCAAACAAACTGAAAAAAAAGATGATTTACATATGGAAAAACTCTAATAGATCTTACTGGGGTACCTGTAGTTTCTTGAAGGATGAGAGGTGAGTCAGAGATTATCCTACTGGGGTACAGTTTTGGTGGTGGCTTTGATGCTTTTTTCTTGCCTGAAATGAAGGCACTTGGTGTGTTTAGCTATATATGATTTTGTTTTCTGGTACATGTTGGATGTGTTTTATCCCTGAGAAATTCCTAGAAGGGAATTTGGTGTTGCTGGTGCTTAATCATCTGTGTTCAAAAGGAGTTGTTCTTTTTTTTTTCAAGGAAGTAAGTTGTGACTTAGCAGCAGTATGGAAAAGGATAATGTCTTACAGTGATCTATAAACTTAATTTATTTAATGGATATTATCAGATGGGTTTGCATGTGTGTGGTACTGTGTAGGCCCAAACTAAATAATGGAAATCTAAATATTTGTCACATTCAGTTAATCTTGAATTGCTTTGAAACTACTTGTGGATTTTTAGAAAGTGTCTTAAGGTCCTCAAAATGCTGAGAAGTTATGTTCCTCCAGATTTGTGGTCATCTACACTTAACTGTCTGGGTAAGCAACTGTGCAAGGAAGTCATTATGTCTCTATGCAGACATTAACATTTTGAAGTGATATCCTTTATGATGAATGTTTAAATTTGAATGGGAAGATCATGTTAGAATCATGTTGTGCTTTCTTGTGAAAATGGAGTTCCACAGATTTGCAGCCAGGCTTTGGTTTTATCTGAAATAGTTTTTGTACATAAGCAGTGACCTTTCCATGCATGGAACATTCTTACAGATGAAGTATGTCAGGAGTATGTTTGAAGTGTGTGGCATGTATGTGTGCTGTGTGCACGAGTGCTCACCCACGTGTCATCACCCCTGCTCTATTAACAGCTAATCTTGGTTCTGTCCAGTGGATGTAACTGCTGTTTCACAAGGGACAGAAGATCCTTACTTTGAAGAGAGATCTGTGAGGTGAAGCACAGATAACTCCTCACAAAGATTTAGGACTAGAAGGGAGTTCAAGGTCGTCTGGTCCCATCTCCTACTTTGGGTAGGCAGTAGTTCACAGAACTTGAATGCTGGCCCTTCAGTGCTTTCTCTGGTAACATGGGCACTGCTTCTCACTCCCTGACTGTTCAGAATGCTGCTCTAATTTCTGATCTAAATTGATTCATGGAGGTTTGTTACTCTTGGGTTGTTTTTGGACTTCAGCATTTTCTTTTTTTATACTGTGTGCTTGTGTGTTTGTCACTTTGATGTGCTTATCAACAACTATCTATGCTGGTTTTGCCTGGTTTTGTGTGATAGTTTTTCCCTGATCTCCTGAGAAGTACTTAACACACCCCTAGTAGACAGACCTTGTCTTAGATCAGCATGGGTGACTGTTTTTCTTTCATAGCTCTCTGGATTGCAGTCATTACACCTCTAAATATGGGAATGAGAAATCATCTGAAATGGAAAGAGGGATGGAAAAGGTGCTGGGTGTCTGTAGCACAGAGCATGTTAATAGAATTCACTGCAATAGAATGGCATTGTGGTTTTAAAATAAATAATGCTTTTTATCTTTCTGGAGTTTTCTTTTGAGTATCTTAATTTATTCTACTGGGTATATTGATCTTCTGTCTGAAGACAGCATTAATTGCACTGTCATATTCTCTCAGAACACATCCCAGTCCCTTAGGTATTGCATATGTCCTACTCTTTTCTTTTGAGTGGCTGGAATTGAACCATAAAAAAATGAGGCCCTAAAGAGATCCGTGTCTTGGGTCTGGCTTTTGAGAAGCTGATGGGTTCCCCTAAATACTCTGTGTAGGAATCTGTTCCTTTTGCTGATCTGATTGGTGTGTGGAAAAGAAACATGTTCTACTCCTGGGTCTGATTGTTGTACAGTTTTATAGCAGCACTTGACCTGAGGATTCAGACCTCATGTTTGTCACCTGTTTACTGTGTGGACCCAAGTTAGTCTCTGATAACTGAAGTGCTGAAGAACAAAGGTGCAATCAGGAGTGGTTGTGTCAGTGTAAATCTTACACTTGTGTAATAAAAAAATATACTCATACAATCATAGAATGGTCTGGGTTGGAAGGGACCCCAAGGATCATAGAGCTCCAACCCCCCTGCCACAGGCAGGGCCACCAACCTCAGGCCTGGAGCTACACAAGGTTGCCCAGGGCCCCATCCAACCTGGCCTTGAACACTTCCAGGGACAGGGCATCCACTGGGCTTCTCTGGGCAGCCTGTCCCAGCCCCTCACCACACTTTCTGTAAAAAAACTTCCCCCTAATATCTAATCTAAACTTTCCTTCCTTCAGTTTTAATCCCCCTTGTCCTGCCATTATCTACCCTTTTAAAAAGCTGAATCCCCTCCTGCTTATAAGCTCCCTTCAGGTACTGGCAGGCTGCAATGAGGTCCCCCCCTTCTCTTCTCCAGGCTGAACAAGCCCAGCTTCCCTCAGCCTCTCTTTGTAGGGCAGGTGCTCATGCAGTCCCTGGCCAAGTGAGTCCCTTTGTTCTTGACTGTGACCACTGGGTTCCTCAGGACCAACATTAGTCTTGTGAGTTTTGGGGTTTAATTGGATGGGAGTTTTAGTATAAACCTTGATGTGCTTTTGGGACCAAAGCCTGTTCTTGGTCTGGCATTAACAGCACTCTACTTGTGTGTGGATGTGCCTCCAGGTTCCCTCTGAACTGAGTTGCCATGCTGCACCTAAAACCCATTTTTTATCACGGCAGAGTGATTTAGTGGTGTAAAGAAAAGCACTTAGTTCTTTGCTTAGATCACAGGTGATAGAAGCAGATTCTCCTGACTGTGTTATCAGTGTTGACCATCGTGGTTTGGGGGGGAATTGCTGAGTCTATGAGAGAAAGACCAGAGTGCTGAAAAGCCATGTGTTTCTCCATGGTGTTTTCTGTTGAAGTCAAACTATTTTGCAGGGAGACCTGCCAGAAAAGCTTAGCTCATGTGTTTCATCCAAATTAGGATGAATTTTCATGGGACCAGATGCAGAGCTGAACAAGGCCCTGTGTCTGATCAGCCACTGATGCACACACCTTCCTGCTTTGTAGCCTGGTCTGTGAGCTCCTCCAATGTACACCGTGCTGCCAATACCTATGTACTGGGCTTCACCTATTTAACAGTGCTTTTCCTCTTGGCTGGTGCTCAGGAGTTGGCAGTCTGGCTCCTCTCCATCTCTCCTTGGGTGTAGAGCTGGGCACTTTCCATTCTTGGCTGGCAGTTGGGAGGTTTGGCAGAGATCTCTCATCTGAGTAAATATATGTGAGGGCATCTCTTCATTGCAGAGCTGTATGGCATTGCCTTCCCTAATCAATAATGAAAGAAAGATCCTAGGATGTGTGGAAATGTGTCGGGGGTCAGAAGGTGAAGGATGTTGTTGTCACAAGCTGAGAAAGATGTCAGGGTTTTTGTGCATGCTATTCAAAGGCTGAGTTAAAACAGCAAGTCACTAGGGAGATATTCTAGTAAAACAGCTCTGTCTGTATACATAAAACTTCCAGCTCCTAGTCCATGCAGGTAGTGTTCGATGAACTGGTGATGAAAAGGAATTAGTTGGCTGGTAATTCATCTAAAAGATTGGCAGAGGATTTTACAGGCTTACACCAGAGCTGGCTGGAGACAATAATCTCTTTTCTTGAAGAATGCTGAGGTCCTGACGCCCAGCTCGTTGGAATGAAACCTGAATGCTTTTTAATTCTCTGTGAGAGATTTTTTTTTTTCTCTCCCCCCTCTTTGGTTTTTGTTTTTAGGAAGGAACAAAATGTTTCATTGTGATTTTGTCAATGATTTTGATATAATGGATTAAAAGAGTAAATGTCTTCCAAATCCCAAAGCCTTTTAAAAGAAGAATTCCATTCAAAACACATCAGAGCTGTTTTCTGCCCTGAATTTTTGCTGAAATTTCATTTTAAGCAAAAGTTTACACACTTCAGTGGTAGTGTGGGTTCCCTTGCAGTAATGATGTGCAAACAGGATGTTTTTATTTCTTTTTTTGTGTGTCCAGTTACAGTTTATGCTGTCCTGGAGGTGAAAGGGGTGGTGGGGAGGGGGAGGTTTGCATCGACTTGGCAGCCTCGTACTGTGCCAGAGCTGTGTAAAAAGGCCTCAGAGGGAATAAGAAACAAGAGAAATCTTTGGTTTTAACTGCCCCTGGACAAGAGAGCAGGATTCATCGATGCCTTGCTGTAATTTTACAGTTCCATTGCAAACTGTAACAGTACAGCAGGGAGAGAAGTAGGAGGCTAGCATGGTGCAGCAGAGCAGGCTTCGGAGAGGAGACCTTTTCTCTTGGCTCAAGGTTCTTGCATCCTAGTGTCCTGATTTGGTTGGAAGGAACAGAATGAAATGGCAGCTCTTGGGTTGCCCAGAAGCTCCTGTGTGTTCTGTTTCATCTTTTCTCTCTAGTCAGACAGAAGTGAGACCTCTTGCCATCCACAGAACCCCAGTGATGGGCCTGTCATCCAGCACTGAAGCTCCACAGCCCCTGACAAGTACCCTTGTTGGCTCAGGTCAGTAGTCACTGACCTCTCTCTTAGAGGCAGAAAGGTGCACTGTTGTTTGTAAAGCAGCAGGTTCATCTGAAGTGAACTGATTTAATCTGAGATGCTACTGTGCTCTTGATGTTGTTTTGTGATTCCTCAAATTTCAAGGAAGTTTGTGTCCAGTGATAGTGCTTAGACCTTATCTCTAGTCTCCAGCACCCAGGAGATACAAATCTACAAGGAAGAGCTTGGGCAAGCACACCTGGTGCCTCTGGTACAAAAAAGCTGCTGCCCCACAAAACAAAATACTTCCCTGGGAAGCTGGAAGGCTCTGCAGTGCTCCTTTCTGGGTTGGCTGCTGGCCTGTAAAGTGGCCATCAATAATTCACTTTTATCTCTTTAATTGCCCCAAATGTGTGATGTGGAAGGTACTACATTAGATGTTCCTATTGAGGAATAGCTCTCTGAAATTGGTGGCATTTTTATTTTCAAGATTTATGCTGATTATAGACTTTATTTTAAAAATGTGGTTTGGTGCCATGAATTCAGTTTATTGCTGAAAAAGTTTTGGCTTTCCTGCAATTCTGATATTCCCAAATATTAAAACTGGGAGAAAGACTAGTTTGGTTTTGGGACAGCCTGGGAGCAGCACACTGTTTATCTTCCACTTACTCCACTTATTCACTGAGCACAGTTATTGACCAGATGACATCCTTTAATGTCTGGTTCAGTAGTTTATTTCTTGTTTGTTTTTCTTTTTTTTTTCTTCCCATCCTTCTCCCCACAGCTTATGTTATGTCACCATTTCACCATCATTTTCAAATCAGATGATACAAATCTGTGTATTTGCCCTCACAGGAGTGATGCTGCTGTCAGCCTGTTTGCTGAGTCAAAATGAAAAAAATCTTTCTTTTTTGATACTAAAATCAGTATTGTCTGTCAAAAGATTTAAAACAGCATAAATCATACTCCCTGAGTCTTGAGACAAACTATAGAATAGAGGGGCTTTTTTACATTTTTGCCCTTTACTTCTAACTTTACCAAAATTGCATTTTTAAAGGTTTGTTGTTTGTCTCTAAAATCTGAGACCTTTTAAGAGAACAGTCCTAATTGTGTCATGCTGTTCCAGAATCTTGGGCCTTAAGACAACTCTAATATTCTATCATATATCATAGAATCATAGAATGGCATGGGTTGGAAGGGACCCCAAGGATCATAGAGCTCCAACCCCCCTGCCGCAGGCAGGGACACCAACCTCCAGGCCTGGATCTACACAAGGTTGCCCAGGGCCCCATCCAACCTGGCCTTGAACACTTCCAGGGATGGGGCATCCACTACTTCTCTGGGCAGCCTGTTCCAGCACCTCACCACTCTTTCTGTAAAAAAACTTCCCCCTAATATCTAATCTAACCCTTCCTTCCTTTAGCTTTAGTCCATTCCCCCTTGTCCTGCCATTATCTGCCCTTTTAAAAAGTTGAATCCCCTCCTGCTTATAAGCTCCCTTCAGGTACTGGCAGTCTGCAATTAGGTCCCCCCGCAGCCTTCTCTTCTCCAGGCTGAACAAGCCCAGCTCCCTCAGCCTCTCTTTGTAGGGCAGGCGCTCCAGCCCTCTAATCATCCTTGTGGCTCCTCTGACCCCTCTCCAACAGTTCCACATCTTTCTTGTATTGGGGGCCCCAGATCTGGACACAGGACTCCAGA
This sequence comes from Zapornia atra, assembly GCA_013400835.1. NCBI lineage: Eukaryota > Metazoa > Chordata > Aves > Gruiformes > Rallidae > Zapornia > Zapornia atra. The sequence goes on along the minus strand of VZTU01010675.1, from coordinate 431,333 downwards.
TGGGGCCTCACGAGGGCAGAGTAGAGAGGGACAATCCCCTCCCTGTCCCTGCTGCCACCCCTCTGCTGATGGAGCCCAGGTTCCCATTGGCCTTGCGAGCTGCCAGAGCACACTGCTGGCTCATGTTAAGTCTCTCATCCACCACAATCCCCAAGTCCTTCTCAGCAGGGCTACTCTCAAGAAGCTCTTCTCCCAGTCTGCATCTATGTCTGGGATTCTTCCGACCCAAGTGCATCACCTTACACTTGGCAGTGTTGAACCTCACTAGGTTCACCCGGGCCCATCTTTTCAGCCTGTCAAGATCCCTCTGGATGGCTTCCTTTCCTGCTATCCTTATCTGCTATCTGTATGGAAACAACATAACACAAAGCTGTGTGCTCAGACTTTGGAGGCTTGAGTTCTAAAATTAGGTTCTGAAGTGTATAATTTGATAATGGTTAAAGATTTAGGAGCTTCTTCTCAGTCATGTTCTGAAAAACAACTTCATGGAAGTCTGTTTCTGCTTTTCACTGAACAGTCTTCCAAAGGTCCTAGCTGTTACTGTTCCAGACTTCATCTGTCAGTTCAGCTATAAATGCCATCAAGGCAGGGGGGAAGGGATAAAGCAATGGAGTTAAAACTGAAAAATCTGTATCAGGATCTCAGTTTCCATTTGAACATCATTTTCTTAGGGTCTGCAATTAGTGTTTTCTCTTTCTTTGCAAGTGTCATGTTGATATTCCCTGTGTACAGGTGCTGTGTTACTGAAGTCATTTGGCCACGCTACCCTGATACACCCACTGAGCTCGTCTTCAGACTGAGCAGGGTGGAGATGCCAAGCTGTCCCTGCCTGAAAGGAGCTTGCCAGTGGTCAGGGACTCTTGAGATTCCAGCATCTCTATTTCCATGTGCTCTCAAAACTCTGCAGGCTAGATGGATTTTACTTTTCTCTGGGGAAGAATAAACTTGTGTATGTCACTGACAAGCAGCCAGACACTGTGCTGCAAGATGGCAGCTGGATGCAGTTTCTTGAGCATGTGAGTTTGGCTGTGATAGTCAGGTTTATCATCCTTCTTGGTTGTTGGTTTTGTTTGGGATTTTGTTTTGGTTTGTTTTCCTTGAAGGGGTTAGGAACCTGTGGAAAAACTACTTAATGTGAAGCAAAAAGATTGAGGAACTCTGTTAAAATCACAGAATGGTAGGGGTTGGAAGGGACCTCGAGAGATCATCGGGTCCAACCCCCCTGCCAAAGCAGCTCCCCAGCTCATATTGCACAGGTCGGCGTCCAGACGGGTCTTGAATATCTCCAGAGAAGGAGACTCCACCACCTCCCTGGGCAGCCTGTCCCAGGGCTCTGTCACCCTCACTGTGTAAAAGGTTTTCCACATGTTGGTGTGGAACTTCCTGTGCTCCAGTTTACAGCCATTGCCCCTTGTCCTGTCCCCACAGACCACTGAAAAGGGGCTGGCCAATTCCCCCTGCATCCCAAGTCTAAGATATTTATAAACACTAATTAGGTCCCCCCGTAGTCTTCTTTTCTCGAGACTGAACAGTCCCAGCTCACCCAGCCTGTCCTCACAGGGGAGATGTTCCAGGCCCTTAATCATCTTCGTAGCCCCTCTCTGGACTCTCTCCAGGAGGTCCCTGTCTTTTTTATCCCAGGGAGCCCAGAACTGGACACAGTACTCCAGGTGGGGCCTGACCAAGGCAGAGTAGAGGGGGAGGATCACCTCCTTCAACCTGCTGGCCACACTCCTCCTGATGCATCCCAGGATCCCATTGGCTCTCTTAGCCACCAGTGCACACTGCTGGCTCATGGCCAACCTGTCATCAACCAGGACCCCCAGGTCCTTCTCCACAGAGCTCTTCTCCAGCAGGTCATCCCCAAGTCCTCCTACTACCACCTACGGCTGCATTGGTGTCTTATCTTCTTGGGGGATTTTTAGAAGTGAGATACTTTTTATTTTTTTAATTATGTCAGGGCTTTTAAAACTCCTTCCAGGAATGTTGTTCTGTTTGGTTTGAATTCAGCTGTGTCAGTAACAGAAGAGATCATGTTAGGGAGAGACTTGGTGTTGGTGAGGTGGCAATGGGAAAAAATCTAAAATAATTGTTTTCCCCCTTCTTGGACTGCAACAGAAATGTCAGTAAATGGGTTTGACAGATGATCTAAAATTTAAAAATGTTCTGTAAAATTATAGAAGATGCATCCATAGGTTTAGCATTTCTTTTGCCTTTTTAATGCATCCAAATGAAACTGAAGCGCCTCCTAGTAAAGATTGATTAAAGCATGTGTTTGGAAGAGAGGGACTGGGCTCCCATTTCTGCACTAGCAGCAGTTCATGGGTTTTATCCAGTAAATGTGTGCCATAAAATCCAAAGCAGTGCTGGAAGCAGGACATGAGGTTTTTTGTTATGAGGTGGTTTTGGGTTTTTTTCTTTTTTTTTTTTCCTTTTCTTTCCCATCCCCACCCAGGAGGTGTATCCTCACTACTGGACTGTGAAGCTATTCTTGCTTTCTTTTTTTTTTTTTGCTGTAGAGTCTTGAATTCCTTTCTTTGCATCCTCTGCAAGAGGCATGAGGCATGCCCATGGCTCTGTGGCTAGGAGCACTCCCAAATCCAGGGATGTAAAAGCATTGAGCTGAGGTAACCAGCCAGGCAGCTTCTCTAGCCAAATAAATTGAAAGATCATGTGGTAGCAGCACTGTAACTGTTTCTCATTGGGCATTTCAGATGGCCAGAGCCAGTCCTCCTGCAGACTTTGAAAGTTGGGTGTTAGGAGTAGGATGGAGGCTTGAGATTCAGTTTGTGCTTTCCACAGGTTTTCAAAGGGAAAAAGACCCAAGAATTACATGTCAATGAGGAGACCTCTCCAGCTGGGGGAGGGGGGTGCCCAGTATGCTTTGAGATTGAGAGTCAGTGACAGATTCTGGGTCTGAATGGGGCAGAAGTGCTGGGCTGTATGGAGGGGGGAGGTGTTTCTGGGTATGCACATGCACCTGGGGGACTGCCAGGGACTTTCCTCCCACCTCCCATTTTATTTCTTTAGAAAGTGGTTGTGGAGTTGAGCCTTTCCAAGATTGTTCATAACCACAGGCTGGACATGTCATCCCATCTTGCATACAGACTTTGCTGGGGCTTTTCTGAGCCTCAGTTGCCCCTCAAGGATGTTCTGATTTCCCAGGATTTGTGTGTGCACCTACAGAGGAGAGAAGGGAACTGACAGATCCGAGTGGCTCTGTTGCAGAGGAGGAGGCAAAATGCTTCCATCGGTGATGGAGGGCAGGCTGAGAGGAGGGGAGATGCCTGCTAGCAAGAGCAGCCACCTTCTGCAGAGGACACTGGAAGGGCCCAGGAGGCAGCACCAAAGCAGGTGGGGTAAGCCCAGCAGTGAAGCAGTGTGGCTAGGCTGATTCTGTTGGCTCTTGCTCTGCTTTACACGCTGCCTGGGCTGTTACTTAACAACATGTTTCACTGGTTTAAAAACAATTCTATCACTGGGTCTCTTCTTCAGCCTGTAACAAGAAACCTTTGACCACAGTGCTGGGGAATATGAGGCAAAGTGTCTTAGAAAGTTAAAGTGCTGCCAACAACCAGCCTTGCTGCAATGGGTTAAGCGGGGCCATCCCTGTAGACTGCCACTCACTCAACAGACTTCTCTTTTTTTTTTTTTCTTTTTTTTTCTCTTTTTGTTTTTGAGTTGACCTGCTAGGATTTTTCCCTCTCCTCCACCCCTTCCTCTTCTCTCTCTTTCTTCCTTCCTTTCTTTCTTTCTATTCTTTTTCTCAAGTCTCTTTTGATTTCATGCTGGCTTTTTAAATTGAGGATGAAGTTAATTCAGCACACAATGCCGCAGCTGGAATGAAATATGGCCAGTCGCCTGTGTTGAGGGGAGGGCCCCGTGCTGGCTGGGGGTGGCTCGTTGCATCTCCTAAGGCTGCTATGGGCTGTTGCTGATTTATTGATAGTGCCTCTAGTGACAAAGTAAGAAGTTAACTAATTATGAACATATGGTTCAGCTCATGCTTGACTCAGCAGCCACCTTGTTAGCCTGGAGCCGGCTAGGTGTTCAGAGGCAGGAGAAGAGGAAAGTTTTGGGTGGAAGGTGTGGTCCAAAGTCCCACTGTCAAGCCAGAGGGGAACTTGATTGATCCTAATCTATTCTTTTTGTTAGAAGGCAGCATGCTGCTGGCAGGAACAGCTTGGTAATAACAGATTTGTGGCCTCTAAGTCCTTGTGGTTATAGTCAGCACGCGACACTCGGTCGGCTCCTTGCATGCTCTGTACTTAATTGGTCTCAATGGTGGGGTCTGAAATGAGACGGTAGTTCAAGGTGCAACACATGCTACACCTGAAATTGCAGCCTGCGAGCTGCTGCACAGCTGTCAGCTTTTTACCAGTGGGCTTACCACTGGGGACCCAGAGGGTCCACACAGAAAGGGGCAAGGGGTGTCTGAGAGGACCCTGCAGATTTTCAGTGCTTAATTAATTAGATGAAAGTTGAGAGAGAGAGAGAGAGAGTGTGACTGGTGGAGGAACAAGGAGAGACACACCAAACTTGTTAGGACGTTCAGCAAGGTGGATTGCAATTCGGTCTGCATTGAGTGGTCAGCATGCACAGCCTGGACGTAGGGGTGTGTTTAACAGGAATTAAAGCTATAAGGGGGAGGAGGGTGTCTCTTTCTGTCCATCTGTTGGTCTTTCACAAGTGAATTGGGTTATGTCATGGGATTCAGAACAGTGTAGTTAGAGCCTTTTTTTTTTTTTCCATGGGTGTATATGGTCTCTGGGAAGAGTGGGCTTACTGCTGTTCAGGCTTCTAAAACAATTTAGTGTTCTTTTGTCTTGCTTAACTGGAAGTGCTGAGCATAGAAAGATAGCAATTTTAATAATAGGCAGCAGAAAGAACTCTAAGGATGAATGATTTTGCAAACAGGTTATTTTATGGCTGCCTAGACAAAGCAAAAGGGAGCCGAGCAGGTTCACTCTTCAGGGGATGGAATTGCAAGGCCACAGTCAGCAGGTTGAGGGAGATGGTTAGCAGCCTCTGCTAGGCTCTGGTGAAGCTGCACCTGGAGTACTAGTTTTGGTCTTCACAGTGCAAGAAAGATGTTGGAAAACTGGGGAATCTAACAACAGTGCCACTAAGCTGGTCAGGAGACTGGACCACAGGAGTGCAGGGGAGCTGAGTCAGCTTATCTTGGAGAAGAGGGCAAAGGGAGTGTGATGGCAGTCTTCCACTGCCATGGGGGAGTATAGAGAAGAGGCCAACTCTTCTCAGGCATGCACAGTGAAAAGAAGTGGTCAAAAGATGGGACAAGTTATATTCCAATTAGATGTGAGAGGTAGAAAAAAATATGGCATACATGATAAGCTAGAGAGGGTATGGAATCACCATTCCTGGAAGTTTCCATAACTCGCCTGGTCCACGACCTAAATTTGGAAAGAACCCTTATTTTTTCTATGATCAGGTCCTGGGACAGGGTGACATGACTCATGTTATGCACTGTTGGGCTGGCTGGTTCTAGTTCCTGTGTCATACCATGATGCACATGGCAATTATCATTGTCACTCCCATAATGTAATGAGATAGAACAGCTAATTAGAGGGTAAAGACAATCTGTACCTGACGGTTTGGAATATAATTCACCCAGATACAGGGATAGCTTTTCTTGGTGGTGGCTGTGCTTTAAGCTGTGGTTAGCTGGTTAGAGAATAAATTATTTTTGGAGCTAAATAAGTACCTGCCCCTCTGCTATTTCTTATCACCTCCTGCGAGAGGATGCTGCAGCTGAGTTGGGGACCAGAATGTGAAAGGCTCCTTTGAGACCTCACACTGCTGCTGAAGGTGGTTTGAGCTCACCTGGCTGACTGCACTGCTGCATGCAGAAGCACTGGTGTAATTTGTACTACAGATTCAGGAGTTAAAGATGTTAATCTGGAGTTAACGGTCATCTAGAGGAGGCAGAGGGATAAATTCTCAGGCTATTAAAGCTGCTCTTACTGTGGATTTCTGACCAAAGCATTGCTATGTGTTTGTGTTCTCTGGCTAAAAGCTTTGCCTGCTATTGCAACCAAACAGGAATAGTGATTTCCCATTGAAATCTCTTATGTCAGCATCTCTGTTGTGATACATACATTAGACAAAGAACTGACAGTAAAAGTTCAGGCTTAAATTATCAATAAATTCCAATTTGTATTCAATCCAATAGCATGAGGGAGAGATTTGAAGGAAGCAGCACTTAAGCCTGGCATAACACCTTATTAGCATGTCTGCATGGTGCAAAGCAGCTTTTGAAGGCTGTAAGGACCCACATTTGGTGCTTCCCCATTTCTCTCATGATTCATTTCCACTCTGTTCTTTACCCAGCAAAGCAGCAAGGGATAGTGGAAACCTTCTCAAGGCAGTGTCAGCATTCCTCACTGCAAAAACCGGCCACTGCTTTGGTTTGTAGCAAGTGCAGGTTATTGCAAAAGAAAAGACCACGTTCGTTAAAGTTCAAAGGAACTGGGCTCAGGTTTGTGAGTGTCTGGATCAGTCAGTGGCTTTGTACATAACTTGGGATGCTGGGGTAAAGATTTAGGTTTGAAACACAATCCCAAAATCCTGTAAATACTTGGGAACATGTGAAGTTGAAGTCAAATTTCAGACTTGCTGCCAGGGAGATGTCCCAGCTGCCAAGTTAGGAGGAGCTTTTCTGACTTTAAACTAAAGTTGTTGATCCAGGGCAGACCTGTATCCGACTAGGAACAGTTACTTGGTTTTCCTGGCACCACGTAGAAACTGAGTAACAGGGATCATAGTTTTCTGGCCACTTTATTTTCTCTGGAGTTGGCTAAAAGGGAAAAAGTCTAAGCAGAACTCCTAATGCCAGCAAATGAGACAAGCACTTCCAGATGAAGTGAGAACCTGCAAAGTGAAAACCTGCGTTCTCTGCAAGTAACCCCATGTTCCTGCTCAAGCATGTGGGGGATTGGAGCTTCTCACTATGCCAGTTAATAAATGACTTGTCTCCTGGTGCAGATGTTGCACGAATGTTGCTACGTCTGTAATTTTATACTCAAAAGCCTGTTTCTCTGAGACTGCTTTACATCACTATGGACAAAGTCTATAGGTGTGTGTTCCCATAGAGAACACGAAGATATTTCCCTGTCTGCTGGTTTCCTTTGGCTTCCCAGCTGAAGCCCAGACCCATGTCACAGCGTTCCTCTTCCGATACCAGTTGCTGCTCCCTTTCCCGCCAAACACAGACGTAGCCATTAGGATGACTTGCATCCTGCTGCAAGCAATATGTCCGATCTTTACCCTACAAAGGTATTGTTTAAAGAGCTCTAAAGATTTTGAACAAACTGGCCTGGCAGGGGCACTTTCAACTTCCCCTCCCTTATGGGCGCAACAGCCTGTGTTTGTAAACAGAGCCTTGGAGGAGTAGTGGGAGCTACTAGAGGACTGTCAGCTAGTTAATTGGATGTCAGCTCCCTGCTGGGGATGGAGGCTAATGAGTCATCCTGCATAGAGAGAATGGCCCTGAGAGAAAGGCAAAGAATTGGACAGCAATAATCACATCTACAGAGAAACCCAGAGCCCGCCTGATGGGATAAAGGCAGAACAGCATTTGGGGGATAGAGGGCTTCCCTGTTTGGATGAGATTAAGCAGGTTCTGAATTGGTAAAGTTTAAGATATTATCGCTGGTGTGTGCATTTAGATGTGTGCTCTATGCATGGGCAAGGCTTTAGGATGCAATACTGAAGGCTTCAGTCCGTGTATTTTGGTCGCCTTTGTTTTCTGAAAAATACATGATTATCTTTTAAAAAGTAAAGAATGCTATGTTAATGGAGAGTTTAATGCAGGGAATGGCAAAAAGGAACAATAAAAGAAAGATTGCAATCATCACTTCAAGTTAGGAAGTTACTTGTTTCTTGTGAAAATAAAAGTCAAAGATTAAGTCCATTTTGCTGCAAACTTCTGTAAAATGATGGGGCTTTCAGTGAGAACCAAAAGTTTAAAAAGAGTAAGGTTTTGGAAGTTGGCATGTTGTACACAAATTTTATTTTGGAGAATGTGCTGATTGCAAACATTTATCAGTGTAGTTAATGAAAATCCCTCTATTCATCTCACATCTTTCTCAAGAGGGAAAACATGAATGAGAAAGATCTGGTTTTGGCAGTAAGCAGTATAAGAAGAGCATATGTTACCATTTTGCCAAAGGAATGAGTAATAAGAGGGAAATAGTTAGCCACACAAAAAAGGCAATATAAAGGTTAACAGAATCGCAGAAAAGATGGCTGTGAGAAATCCTGGGAAGTCGTTAGGCCTCTCTGCACACACTAAAATGAACTGCTCTGTACCTAAGCTGTGCCTGATGGGTTTTTGACTAGTCAGTTCTCTGGAAGATCCTTTGCCAACCGATTCTGGTACACCACTGTTCTTACCTGTGGAGATTATTCTTCATGTTGAACTTAAAGCATCCTTCCAGCAATTTAAGCCCATTGCTTCATGCCCTGTGCTCCTTGAAAATAAAATTATTTCCCTTTCCCCTTTCAGCAATGTCTTCCATATTTGATACCTTCCTTAGGTCTTATTCAGAGCAAATAACAAATTATTTTCTTCCCCTTTTATGGTATCTAGATCACTGACCACATGTCTCCCCACAGGACTTTCTCTGGTAGCTATTCATTATTTTCTGAATGACCAGGAGAAGTGGGGGAAGGTAAAACAAGACCTGCTGCAAATATGTACATATTTTAACCAGGAGAACATGATAGGCAGGAGCTAGCTGCTAATTGAAGTGTTGGGGAAGTGGAGATGGTGCTGGATGCAGCCAATTGTCACCCTAATTGTCACTTCAATACTACTTAGTCCTCTGTGGCCCACCCTCATCTTGTCCTCTCTAGCGCATTAGGCATCTGCACACTGATCCTGTTATAACCCATGGCAAGAGCACCAGGAAGACCTGTATGCCTCAGTGCTTTTAAGTAATTCAAAAATGGCAATTCATATGGGCTGTCAGCCAGCTGAGTAAATGAGGCATTGGCTTCTCTCCAGATTTGTGCAACGTGCTGGATTTTATCAGTGCTTCTCTAAGATTTTCAGTATAGGCAAAAAAAAAAAAAAAAAAAAAAGCAAATTGGCTAAGTGGTGTTTCCCTTCATGTATGGTCATCTGTAGATACTGGCCAAATCTGCTCTGAAATGGTCAAGGAAATACTTTATCTAGTTTCTAGAATCGCTGAAATATTGCATAGTGGCCCAGAACCGTGAGACTCGTGGACGGGGAAGCTCGGTTTTGAAGGTGGTAGATCCCTCAGCAACTGTGGCAGTTGTAGGAACTCCTGTTGGCCTTGGGCTTCATTTTATGCCTTCTAACAGGGTGGTTGTTTGAGAGATAAAGATTTCTAAAGAATCACTGTATATGAGGGAAAAAAAAGACAGCTTGCAGAGAGCTGTCAGGATGTTATAGTTCAGTCACCCAAGGGCTGATGTTGCCTTCTAGAGCAAGAGTCATGTTAGCTGGGTATCACAGTGTGTTTACCTGGCTGCTGCTCATGCTAGATCTGATCTGTGGAGCAAAATCAAAAGGCTGTCAATCCTGCACCAAATTAAAACAGAATCATGAGAATTAATGTGCTTTATAAATACAGGTTAAGCACACTGTAAGCGCACTGTAATTACAGTCAGCTGCCTGGCTGGTGCAGTCCAGTAGCACTGACCTTAGGAATTAAGTTGAATATACAATTAATAGGAGCTTATATTAAAGGCATTAGTAGAGTTACAAAAGCTTTGTAACAACAGAGTGTGACCCAGCCTTGGACACAGACAATAGGGTTTTGTGTTCTATAATTAGCATGCACAAAACCTCCCCATTAACTCGCCAGTTTTCCATTTGTTCTTTAAAGAATTGAGCAGGGCAAAGCACACTCTGCCCATCGGACATGGGGTGTGCAGTCAGTGTGGAGATGTTGGGACCTATCTTCTGTACATTGTCACCCTTTGGGCAGCTGGGGCAGTGCCAGCTGCTTAGCTGAGGTACCTGACAAAATAATTTACTTACAAGGTCAAGCTCTGCCCCCGGGCTGCCTGTGCATGCCTGAGTGGTACTGGGACCAGCACAGAGTGATACCAGGACCGGCACACAGTGTTGCCACCATCCCTCTGAAGAGCTGCTTCTCCTTTTTATCCATCTTGTTCACCTGAAACAAGGGGATCTCAGTGCAGAGAAGTATTTTGACCTGTTGCAGGACCAAAGAATTAAGGGAGAGGGGCAAAGGCAGAAGGAAGGCAGGCATTTTCTCATACATGAACTAAAGAAATAAAAGAAACCTGGCATTGAATTCAAGACCAATATGGCAGTATTTGTGATCTGTGACAGCTGGCATGCTGTCACATCTTCTGCATGCCTAGGGTAGCACTGGATACAGATCGTGCAAATGAAAGGTGGTGCAAAGGAACAGATCTCTGTAGGGCATCTGAACCTGAAGAAGGGGAGCAAGCAGAACTTGAGAACTTGTGGAAAGCTCTTTGGGGGCAAAAGCTTGAGTTCCACGTGCAGCTTAAAATTTAGATGAGGCTTAACATGTAGTCTTTTGGGGGCACATTATCTGTGTGACTAAGGTGGAGTCTGATGGTTAAGGATGAGGAAAAAGATTTGTGTTCACCTTCAGCTCAGTGTGTAGCTGTGCTCATGGGATTTGCATCACTAGTAGAGCTGGTCCTTGGGACGAGGCTGGCAATGGGAATGGACAGTCCTGTGGTAGTGATGGATGTGGCAATGCCCTGTAGTTGTGAGGTCTGCATGCACTAAACACTAGCATCTACTCCCTTCATCCACTAAAGAGTGATTCCCCCTCTTGTGTTTCACTAGGATATCTGTGATACGATTCTTTCCCACAAAGCACAACTTCCTGTCCTGAGGGAGGAGAGGAGGCTGAGGTGCAGTAAAATGCTTCACAGGGCCACTCAGTGCTAGGATACGCACCTCTGAAATTGGCAGCTGGATATAGATGTCATCCAGAGAGTAGCAGACAATGATTCTGCCTGGCTACTTGACTCCTTATTCCTCCTGTTTGCTTGAAGCAAAGTACAGTCAATTCCTAACTGCAGGCCTGTCATGAGAGAACCTCTTTTTGAGTTTATTTCACACTTAGGTCGACCTGGTTTTCTCCTTCCGATCTGGCTTATTCCAAATGCCTCTCCTAAGCCCATCTGTGTGTTCAAAGGGAGCTCTTTTCTGTCCATTTTGCTGTCACACAGCAGTCTGAGGGACAGGCATTAATCCCAAGAAAGGTTATTTCTGTCAAAACGTCTCTGCAGGATGACTGTGTTTGGATCTGAACAGCGTTCTGGTGCTTACCTGAGACAGAAGAATTTGTTTCCAGGGGTCAGGTACTTTGTAGATGATGTGCTGCTACTTTTCCTGTTTAAAAGAGTAGCCTTCTTTTGCACCCAGGTTCCAAAATTTTGCTGCTTGTAGAAAAATTTTATATTTCCAAGTGGCTGCACAGAAAATGAGTTACTGGATGAAAATAATTCGTTCTTGTTTCCTTTCTTTTCTACTAGCTATGCAGCCTGTGCTGGAGGTTTCTGAGACACACATTACTAGCAGCTCTGGCTTTCCTGCAGTGCACTAATGTGCAATACAAATGACATCTGTCATGTTTGATTCGTTCTGGTGCTTAACTTTGGGGAAGAATAGACCTCACTTGTGATGGGAAGTTTCAAGTGTCTCCCTCTGTGTTAAACTGTCTTACAATTTCTTACGGTCGGTGAAGAGGGCTGTTCTTTGCTCAGGCTAAAATAGAAGCCCTATGGATGCAGTAATTGTTAGTACCAGATCCAGAGGCAGCACTTCTAGAAGGGGTGGTCTTGTGTGGAGCAAGGAGTTGGACCTGATGATCCTTATAGGTCCCTTCCATCTCAGGATATCCTATGATTCTAAGTTCCTGAGCTGCAAGTTCCTTGTGACTAGGGAAGTATAAGGCTGAAGTGTCATCCTGCTCTTGCCTTCTTTCCTGGGCACCTTCTACTGGACATAGAAGATGACAGGTTTTGGAGCTAAACAGTCCCTTGGTACCATTGTATCTATACATTCATAATGATTAACTTTAACCCCTTCTCCTTGAAATAGAGAGTGATTGTCCAGCTCTGTGGTGTCATTTTGTTTAATTTGTACAATGTTTGCTATTTATCATCCTAAAGGTGGTGATAGGTGGAGGGTTGATGTTATCTGGGATCTTTCCAGTGATGAGTTAGGAAAGATGACTTAAAGAAGATGACTAAAATAAAATGTTCCAGCCTAGACAATTGTTTGCTGTTTTCCTCTTGAATGGTAAGAAAAAAACTTAAAACATCAACATTCTTATTGAATGAGACTTTGAAAATTAAATTAGAAAGTGTTATTAGAGATATTTTTTTTTTAAACTTAATTTGATCTGCCCTAGAGATCTGCTCCAGGTTGTCTTAGGTTATGTCCTTTAATGCCACCCGGCTCTTAGCTATCTGTCCCATGATATTCCCTGTCCAGTGTCACAGTTCTTACTGGGAGTGTAAACGTTTCTCCTGGTATGACCTGTGGTTTGCTTTCCTCATTATGTTTTCCCTTTAAAAAAATTTCTCTTGTTGCCTGAACCTCTTGGTTTCTCCTGTTTTACCTTTTGTTCTTTAATGTTGACATAATTAATGATTTTATAAAGCTATTTGGCAGATGGCTTGCATGAGGCATAAGCAAATAAATTCTTGTTTTCTTTGGAATTGTAGGGGAAAACAATGTTTGTCTAGGTACACTCTGATGCACATGTACCCTTTATTTGAACAGTATATGTTTTTGTGCCTATATATATATGTGGACAGACGTGTATCTATCCAATCTGTTTTGTCACACACTTGTGTGCACTCCTGTTGTGTGCCCTGAGTCCAGATAGATTTCATACACACAGTCTGACCGTCTGATTGTTGCTATTGTGCTTCAGAGTATGTTTTCAGAAATAATTTCCTGCCACATTCCTGACTGTATTTGTAGGCTGAGTTTATCCTCTTCCCTGCTGTTCCATGATCTGCCCCTAGGTTACTAACAACCCCAACAGACAGCCTGGCTCATGCTACCTGCTGCTTAGACGCAGATTAACTCACTACCAGCCATATGGACTACCGACTTCACAAATTCCTCTCCTTTTGCTTTCTGCTCTCAGAAAAGTTAATGGACAGTTTGCTGGTAAAGAAAATGTAAAACAAAACCCCAAACCTGTGACATAATCACCTGGGCTTAACACAACTGGCCTCTCCATCTGCCTTTGCACTGGGATTTGTGCACATAAAGCAGAATATGGTGCTGCATGCACTGGTGCCTTTTCCTTATGGCATATGTACTTGTTTACAATGCAATGGAGTTAGACAAAGGCGTTATGCTTAACACATAACCATATATAACCCTATATTCCTAAAAGATCCGCCCCCCCCCCCAAGGCTTTAATTGGTAGTGACTCTTGTGTTGTCATAGGCTTCTTTCTCTGCTGCCCTTTCTGGTCTGGCCTCTGGTGCTTGAAAGCTACATCACTTTAAATGTTATTGGACTGGCAGGCCATGTTTCAAAGTCTTTCTCATGGTGCGTTTACAAGATATGTGTTTTGGGAGGGATGGACATGAGGCCAGAAAAGCAGAGGCTTTCAGGAGGTTAAGATGCAGTGACGTAAGGAAGGAAGGAGAGGGCTAGAAGAAGGTCTGTATTATGTTGATAGTGCTGCATCTCAGGGTTTTATCAGAAATCTGAACTCTTTAAGGTGAAGCACTGACTTTAGGGTGCCCTGCCTAAATATTATGTACTGTCCGTTTAGAGATGAGGAGCCAGGATGATAGAGAATAATTGGCTTGAGTCTTAGAAGTGCTCAGGGCCAGCAAATGTTCGTGTTGTGCTCTGCCCCTGTTGTGCTTATGGATCCTCTCCAGACAGTCCTGATGGACTCTGCTTGGGCTTCTTGCTGTTGGGGGCACACAAGGACATCCAAAGAGCTGGTAGCATCAGCCTGTGCTCTCAGAAACACGGCGTGCTGTCTGAGATGCGAGCGAAATGTGCCTCAAGCCACCTGAGGCAGTCACTAGTTGTGAAATGCCCTTCTGTCACTGAGGTACTTCTGTGTAGGAGATGTGGGTTACAAGCATGCTTCCTCTGCTCGCTGGTGAATTACAGCTCGTCTGCTGCTTGTGGCATCTGTTTATCTGCAGTACGTGCATTCACGTACGTGTAATCTGGCACATAAATAGCTCAGATTATCATATTTATTACTTCTGCTTGGATATTTGCTTTTGCAAGAAGTGGGATCCTTAATTTAAGCCTAGAGCTGTGATTTGCCATGCGTCCCAGCTTGCAGGCACTAGTATATGTAGCCTTTATGTTCCTTTGGTAAAGGAGGAGGACTTAAGTTAGCCTGCTGATGTGCAGCGATACAATCTGCATAGCTGCTGTGACAGTTCCAGCAGCACTGGGTTTGTGAGTACTTCTGGAGTGGCTTGTTCTTTGAGCATTTGAGCAAATAAGAGATTTAAAGCTGTAGGAAGAATCCGATGGAAATTACAATATGGTTTAGACTGTTTAAAATGGAAATAGGTTTGGTTTGGTTTCTTTTTTTTCTTGCATTGTTCTCTGACCTCTAAATAGGAACTATAAATATTTTTATAATCTCTTTGACTTCCCTTTGTGTATTGCACGATAGAAATTCAAAGTTAGCTGTTTGGACCTTATCTGGTACTTTGCAGGCTACTGCTTTTTTTCCTTATCCCACCAAAACCTGAAGTTTTGCTAACACTTTTGGGGTCTCTGAATTTTTCAGTCTTTGGATAAAGGTTAAAAAAGAGAAAGAAAAAAAAAGAAAAAAGTGTTCTCAAAACTGAAGAGCATCAAAGTATGTCTTCTCCAATGACAGAAACCAAATTGTGATAAATAAAAGGAAGAGGCTGAAGTATAGATGGTTCTTATTTTACAAGTGATGGAAGGGTTTTCCTCAAAGGATTTCTAGGATTTCTTTTTAGAAAACATTTCTTTCCAAATATCATGACTTATGACTGCCTTTTGAGCTTTACTACTGAGCATCTGCTGAAGGCAGGTGTCACATGTGAGAAATTCTGAAGGAAAAAGAATGAAGAAGTTGGAGTTTCACAGCAGATGACATACTCTCTTGTCTAATGCTTCGGTTCCTGCCTTGAGCTGTAGTTGTTACTACAGACACTAGTAACATAAAAGCATAGATTCTGGCTTTGATTTTAATTTAGGGGAATTTATAAGTGATTTTTGAGAAGTGATGATTGTTCTGAAAGAGTTTATTAATTTTTATATACTACATTTTGTACTTTAAGCTTGTTTAAGCCACAGATGGGTCTTTTCCCTAGTTTTATGCAAGCTGGTAAGAGAGAAATGAGATAAAAGGAATGAGCTGGTTCCCAGGTAATTCACTGCATCGTTCTGCTGGAAGTATCAATGCTGTCCTACCTGAATAGAGTGGTAGAGCTATTGCTTGTTCCTGGGATGCTGGGGAGCTAAATATCTGGGGACATCCATCCTCCCTGTTTGCAGATTTTGTGACCCACTCTCTCTTGTCTGACTGAAGAGAAAGGTCCTGACTTTTCTACCTTTGAATTTAGAGATGAAAATCCCTCACCTTCATCTCAAAACAAGGTGAAACATTTGTGGTGTTACTTAACACAGGTGGGGCTGTCCTCAGACTTCCCTGTCTTGAGCCAAATGGATCTCACCCCCTTGGGTCTGCGTGGCTGTTCGGGCTGTCTGGGGAAGCAGGGCAGGGGCAGGTCTGGGGGTAAGATGGGTTGGGAAAGAGGGACACAAATGTCTGTCTTTAGCCTTTGGGATATGGAAATTATTTAGTTCTAAGATTGGAGATACCCCTTCAGCATGGAGGGCAACCTGGAGAGTGGCCCCAAAGTGCCACCCCAAGGTGTGGCTCTGCAGTGGGGCAGTCGCACCCAAAGCTGGTCAGGAGCAAAGGTATGGCTGGCTGTTCCACAACATGCACAGTGCAGGAGGAGAAGGGGTTCATTGCTGTTTGCTGTGTCCTGTGTGGCTGATGCACAATCCTAGCTGACTGATGGCATGGTCAGAGGCGTAGACACAATGTACAGTCGTAATGTCTTTGCCTCTCTGATAATACAGGTTCAGCTTGAGTCCTCTGTCCCATCCTTGTGTAATGAAAATTTCTCAGCAGGATGGTGACTTGTGCTGTGGCCCCAGGTCCTTGGGAGGAGGGGCAAGGGGGGAGGAAGAGATTTCTGTATCAGCAAATACCTTGGAAGTGGTTGCAGGATATTTAGTGAGCACGTGCAAGCCGCCATGGGAGCAACAGGGAACCAAACTCTTAATGAAACCCTTTGACAGGAGGGTAAGGCTGGCTGGCGTTGTCACTGGAGCTTAGCTCTGGTGCAGACGCCAGCCAGGCCCTGCTGAAATAATCCTCTTACGGAAAGAAAGAGTAGAAAGCGTTTCCATCTGCTGCATGTTCTCTTTGGATGCAGTGTTTGCTGTGTCCAAGTCTTCTACATTTCTCCCTGTCTTCTGTCTCCAAGGCATAGCAGGAGATCCTAGGGAGGGAGAAGCACTGAAAGTTGTAACCTTCCTCATTTGGACCTGGATGGTAACCATGGGTATGGGAAGGAGAGCAACAGGAATTGGTCTACCTCCCATGAATCCCTCTGAGTATGGGTCCTTACAGCCTGCCCTGCTGCCCCTGTACATCTATGCTATATTCCTCCTTCTCCAGTGCTGGATCACACCACTCTTCCCTTGATACCTCTGCCCCTTAAAGATCTCATGTGGAGTCACTGTGTGCTGTCTTCAAAAGTTCTGATGAAGGTTGCTTGGGACTCAATGGATGCTGAGATCGATATTCAGAGATATTTCAGTTCTGGTACCAAAATCCAGCCACACCAGTGTTTTAATGGAGGGAAGGAAACTCTGGTATAGGTCTGAGTTTTGCTAATCATAACCTGAAACCAATTTACTTCACTTTTTTTTTTTTTTAATGAAGGAATTACAAATCAGATTTCTCACCAAATTTGAAGAGCCTGAGCAGAGCTCTCTGAAATGAGCCACTATGAAATGCAGACCTGGGATGATATTTTGTGCCTCAAGACTTTCTCAAAACCCATGGGTAAGGGTTTGCAGTCTTCAATCTAAAAGGACAAGTCTTTTCATAGTGAGAGAAAGAATCAAACCTTCACAGCCTGTTTTTGTATCCACTTCTGACTTTTATTTTTCATGTTTTGGATAATCTTTGTCACTCACTTTGTGGCATTAAAAGGTTTTTAGACTAATGGTGTACAAGACCCATGATGCGCTGTGTTCTTGCCATTCTCGGAGAAGCTGGTCGTAGTCCTGTGGTTTTTGGTCTTTGTACTGGCCAGGTCAGGTAGAGGAGCAGCGTGTTTATTTCAGTATTAAGCTGTCAGCAGATTATAGCAATATATTGTAAGGAAAAAGAGGTTCCTGAACATTATTAAGTCTTTAGTTTGGGATTAGGAGGTTTTAAGACAGATTTAATTAAACAGAGCAGGGACACCTTTATGAACCTGAAGTTGGGGTTAATTCACTCCCCTAATGTGTTCCATTTCTTGATTACACAAAGATGAAACAAATTCCATGTCCTACCTGGGGAGCCCTGGATGGGAATGTGAAGTTTCATCTCCAGACAGTTCTGTGCCCTGTCAGCGAGGCCATGATTAATAACCATGTCAGGGGACTCTCCCTGATGGAATTAAATGAAATTGAGCCATGCATGACAGTGAGCCAGTGCCAGACAGGGTGCTTTCATGGAGATGGTGGACTGGGCTGAATGGACCTGATAAGAGGTCCATCAGAGTTGCAGCAAGATGGGGGAAGAGGAGAGTGGGATCCAAAAGTTGTCAGGAGCTCATAGTTAATGGAACCAGAGATAGGTGTTTATTTCAATCTTCCTTGGCACTTGGCATCTCTTGGGTCAGATGCAATTGGAGCTTATCCCAAGTGCCACCACCACGGTAACCATGCTCAAACAAACCCTTTTCAGAGCTGTCTTCAATTTCTGCTGTCTTTTCACTACATGTTTCCCACTTTTGCTTATTTCTGGACTCTGGCTCAGTGTTAAAGTGGCACAAGATTTTCAGACAAGAACGCTGCCCTTTTTTAAACCTATATTCATACAGATGTGTGCTTTACATTTGTGAGTTTCATGACAAATACGTTATAAAAAAAATTGAATATGAGAGTATTTTATCAGAAGAAAATAATGAATGTGTCTAGATATATGTTGGCAACATTGCAATGAATTTTCTGTTTTGTAGAATCGGGTGTTTACAGAGCTTTAAACCCAAAAGGGACTGCCTTGCCTCTGGCACCATATAGCTCTGTCAGTTTTCTTCATGGTTCTCTCTGCACTGAGGTTCTGCATGTGATTAAAGCATCTTCTCCCAAAAGGCACCTGCCCTGACTTTGAGTTACTAGGGGAGGGAGTTGCTCTGTGAGAGAGACAGCTCCAGTGTTTATATTTAACCCACCAGTGCCTCCTGAAACCACAACCCTCCCTGTTCTCACACAGAGCACCCTCCTTCTCTCCACATATCTTTAACTTTTTTCCCTTTAGTCCCAGCAGTGTAGGAAGAATTTGTGCTGAGTTTTCCTGCTGCATTTTCCAATTCCTCTTAAGTGCTGCTGCTGTTCAGAATATCATACTCTTCCTCAGTTTTGCATATGCAGGTAGTAAAATGAATTCTGTTTGAATGGGTTCACCTCCCAGAGGGGTTCAGACCACATTCTAATGTTTATTACTCAGATCTGTGTGGTTTATTATCAGAGCTTTTATGTTTATTACCAGGTTATTGATAAAATGCTGAGAAGCGTTGGGCTGCTACTGAGCTCTGCAGGATGCTAGGATATTCTTGAATAAGTAAGTGTGTGTTACCAGACCTTGGGATGATGCGCTCTTTACAAACCCAGCAGACAGCACTTGAACTGCCTTTTATGATGGCTCTTCTAGGCTTATTCCTCTAGTTTCTATGTTGGAACTAAGTCAAGTCATCCTACAAGTCTGATATTGGACAAAAAGGATGGTTCTTAACCCAGATGGGCCACAAACATTGGGCAAAGCGAGGGGAAAATTTTGGTTTCTTGTTATGTAGTTTCAAGTGTGTACCTGAAATGTACCTCTCTGTACCCTTAAAAAATCAAGAAAATTCTCTCTGTGAGCTGCAAGTAGCTGACATGCAAACCAGGTCTCTGTAACCTTTTCAACTGTTTTCTCTTTTATTTTTCTAAGCATCTGTAAAAATCTGATAGGAGCTCCTGCTGTGGGCAATCACAGCTGAACGATGACTCAAGGATGCAAATGAAATCCAGACTTTCAAAACGTTACTTTAGAAGTCCTCTGCTGTTGATGCACTACCAGCCTAATAGCGATGCTTTTGGTCAGAACGCTTTCTGCACACAGTATTCAGGAAGATTTTAAGTTGGAGAGGAGTCAGGCTTTGGCTTTTGTGTAGTATCCTGAAAGCAGCTTGGAACGGGCTTAATATTCCCCTTGGGTTGGGTTTTCTTGCGTGGGTTTTTTATTGTTTTATATCGTATGTTGTTGTTTGTTTGTTTCTGGAATACCAAACAGCTTGTTTGTAGCAAAGTTGTAGCACTCTTGACGTTCGGATCTGGACTCCAGCCCTGCAGACAGTTGCGGAAGGGAAATAATGCCACCTTATGTCCTGATTTGTCACTGCCGAGCCTGGTATTTTGTGCAAGTCAAATGCATTATGAGCAAAGACTGTGGAGGACTGAGTTCTCCCTGTTTTCTGGACCTATTTCCACCTGGTCAGAAAGAATATGAGACGAATGTGCAATGCTTGATGTGTTGGTAGAGATTCGGCTCCTCCTTTGGATGAGTTTGGCAACATGAAAGCAATGGGAAAAGGACGACTCAGCTTGACAGCATCAACCCCTGTGTATGTGCAGGTCTTTAGACCTGTGAATATTTATTTGCATGAAACACTTCCTGGGTTATTAGTAGATGAGATCATGTTCATAAATGAAAAACAACTTATGCAAGTCTTGCTGATTGGAAAATTTTCACAACAGGTAAAAGATTCTTAAAATAAATTACACTAGAAGTGGAACTGGGTTGGAAATGTACGTTTACAGATGGTAGGCTTCCCTTTGATTTTTTTGACTGTTGTATTTCTCCTACTTGATTAGGATTTTCCACAGACATTTGAATTTTTTAGAAAATATGCTTATCTGAAATTTAGTAGGAATGTGTGCCATTTAAGTAGTTCAAGTTAGGAGATAATTGAGCATTAATATAGGCAGATTTAAAATGAACATTTAAAAGGTGTCTCTGATTTATAGTCCAAATCATCTGGGGGGGGAAGTGAATTAAGAATTAAGGAAAACAATTCAAGTTTTTGTGTGTGCACATCTACATGCACATCACATTTCATTACTTTATTCAGCCAGCATGGCAGTTAGTGTTAGCCCTTTTTTCAAAGCTCATGCCAGATGCCCACTTATCTGATTGGCTCTGAAGTGAAGCATTAATGCAAATCAGTATTTTGGATTTACTAGACTTTTTCTTTAGAATAAAGAAGTGGTAATGTTGTATATAAACATAATTTAAGGAAGCACATCTATATAAGGCTGGGGTGGGCTCAGTGGCTGCTCTCTTCTAAGAATGGAATACGCTTTTGTAGTATTTATCGAAGGATGTGATGTTTTCGCCTGTGTGAAGAGGGTTTGGAGGTGTTTCCTTGCCAAATTAGTCTATGGCTCCATCTCTACCATTTTGTGACAGAGCTGGGAAATTTGTCAGATGCAGCTGTTTGGCTGATGTTGACCATTCGCTGGGTGAAAATGGCAGTGAACCAACATAGTGTTTTCCCTGAGTTTCTAGTTGAGAGTGATGTGGAGGGCAATCTGCTGAAACACTAGTTGCTGTTTTGCTCACAGAAATGGGACATAGACCTGGCAAGAGGTTGATGCTGAAGTCATTGGAACTTACTGAAATAAGCAGAAGTTGAATGTGATGTGCTCAGATAAGGCTCCTTAAAATGTCAAGCAAGACTATTCTTCCCAATAGAGACTTCCCTGCCTTTGGTACAAAGGTGATTCTCTGTATTATTGATTCTCTGTTAGGGTGTTGGCATGCGGCTCTAAATAACCTTGGACACACTCAGACAACAAAAAGGTTTTTAAAAAAATGCTACAAGACAACAGAAATACAAATAACCTAGTACTGAAGGCTACTGAAGGGGACAGCTACTGTTTCACTTGTATGGAGCTTGCAGAAAGTATGAATTTGATTAAACTCTCTGGAACTTTTGGAGCAGGCATGTGATCGTACTGGATCACAGCAAAGAAACTGCTGCAGGGATGGTGACCTTGAGAAAGGAAAGATGTGTTTCCTGTAAGGCAATGAGTTTAGTCTTGCAGTGGGACAATCTGCACTCAGTTACGTGGTGCATATGTTGACGGAGGGAAAATACACCATAGATTGGTGTCCATCAACTTTTTCATATTGCCACAGTAGAACTTGGTGAAAATAATGATGTGCAATCATTGCTTTAGTGGTCAGATGAATGATCTTGCCTGATTCTCTGGAATTAAGACTTTATAAAGGTCTCTTAATGCAGCAGAACTTCAGAGAAGCAGAAGTTGTGCTTCCGCTTACAGTTGCCTGCTCTTTCTTTTCCCTTCCTCTCTACGTTCTGGGTGCTGCATGCCCCACGTCTCACGGCCTGTGCAAGAAATATGGTCCTTTCCTGAAGAAATGGATACTTGAGGAGTATTTCATTTTTCTTAGCTGGTGGAAAAAACAAACCCAACAGGTTTTCATCTTCCAGTTTTACTACAGCATGGGTTTGTTTTTCCTCGTACACAGATTGCATGGTAGGGGGTTGCCGTTGTCTAAGCAACTTCTTTGGGATGGAATCCTATAGAGAGAAAGAAAAAAAGAATCTGCTCACTCTCCTGCTTTTGTGATCTCATTCCAGGGTTTTGGCATCATCTCTCAGTGTATCTGTTGTGCGGTTCAGAGAGTATTTTACTCAGCCTTTGCTATCTTTATGCCCTTATGGGCTCCTCCGTAGGTAACACCTCCTTCTTGGATCAAGTTCATTTCATTTGCTTTCTTCCTGAACCCTTATCTTCATGGTTAGAGTGCTGAAATAGTTGGCAAACTTTGAGCATCTTTAATTATCATTAGCAAATTGTTGAGAATACAGGGGACAATTGATGGTCTGGTCTTCAGAGTGCCATTAAAAGAGATTAGAAAAGGCTGTTTGTGTGCGTAGTACAAATTTGTTTGTTTTCAAGCACTGGAGTATAATGAAAATGTCCCAGGCAGGCTTAGCTGTTGCCGTAGTACCAGTCAAAGCCTAGGACATGCGAGCAAGGCATCGTTGTTCTGGGTTACCCAGGACCTCTGGGTTACTGGAACTGGCCCTTCTGAGCAGAAGGCTCTTAGAGCAAAATATGAAAGCCAAGAGCAGGCTGACTGCTCTACCTCTCCTCAACTCTGCCCAGGAATGTCCACATAGTAGTTGCAAATGGATTATAGAGCCGCTTTTACGTAATGACATCGCTTAGTTATGTAAATCAATAATGTACAGGGCAAATATCTCAGGTGGATAAATGCATTTGCCTCCAGCAAAGATCAATAACAATGCTTTAGTTAAGAATGTGAGGAAAAATAATGCAGTCTCAGGGACGTTTTGGTTGGAAGGAATGAGTGCTCCGCTTTGAAAGACATAAGTGCTTGTTTTGTCTAATATAAAAATACATTCTTGTTTTACTATGTGCAAGAACTCCTCTAAACATTTGGTGTCAGTAATGCCTTATGCCTGAGGAATTTCCCAGGATAAATCTCCCAGCACCAGGGTGTGTAGAGAGAGTGTGGTGAAACACGGGTTAGAAGGATGGGGCCCTGTTTGCTGGCCGTCAGTCAGTTTAAATTCTGACTCAGTTTAAATAGCTATAGAAAGCTCTTCTGGTTGTGTGTGTCAAACAGGAGTGATGCTGGAAACATCCTTCACACTTCGTAGAAATGAATCTGGCTTTTCCCTTTGCATTACCCATGTGTTTCTCACAAAGAATTTGTCACTTCATTTTTGGATTCACACATGAGTTTGAAATATTGAAGTGGAGCTTGACAAAATGTCTCAAGTTTATCACTTTCATCACTTCCATCAAAATTCTGAGTGGTTGTATTTCAAATCAATGATACTTTCTCTCAGGTTTCCTTGGGAATGTGTCGACCCCTAGCAAACACTTACAAACGTGCTGACTTCAAGCTTTTCAAGAAGTCTGGTGGTTTTGATGTGACTTTTCATGGTGTTTTGCTGAAAGCTTCACAGTTGTCTTGGTTGTACGGATAGCATCATCCAAGCTCTGTGTAGGTATATATTGTAGTGTAAGGTAGAATTGGTGAGTGTCTGGGGAAGGTTTCCAGCTCCTTTGGCCAAATAGGCTCTGTGAGTTCCAGTATTGTGTTTTGCTTAGCTGAGCTAATACGTGTTGCCAGAGTTTATTGTATGAAACAGCTTGGGTATGCAAGAGAGACTGTTCTAAATTTCCCCTGTAGAAAGTGTTAAGGACTTTTTTCAACAGAGATGAGCTGAGAATTTTGCTGGCCCTACAAACTGCCAAATGATTAAGTACATTATTATGCTTTTATGTCAAACTTATTTCGATTAATCTATTCTTCTCATAAACTTACATTCTAGTTTCAGTGAAATACTGAATTCTCAGGTGGTTTGGGTGTGAAAGATTTCCATTCAGAGCTGAATGAAACCTTTAAGCCAGATTTGAGTAGGATACCTGACTACCTATTGCAATGACAGAGATGAGGGCATGTTTCCCCACTGCCGACCTGCTATGCAGGCAGTGACTTCCAGCAGAAGATCTGAGTAGCTGCTGGTTGTGTGTACTAGCTCTGCTGGAACAGAAGCTGTCCTCTGGAAAACCATGGGGAGAAAGATGACAGAGGAGGCAGAAAAAAGTGCTGCGGGTCTGGTGGCTTCATTTTGTTTTCTGTGACTTCACATGGTTGATATACACAGAGAAACTGTAACTATCAAAGTGGGGTTCTGAGGCAAGAAGAAGGTTCAGCCAAAACATGGTGGAACCAAAACGCAGGCCCTGCAGGTCTGTGGCCCTGTTGCAGCAGCACGCTTTTGCCCACGCCCTGATGGAGCGGAGTAGCCGTCTCACGTGGCGCTGCACGTGATGCAGTTCTTCAGTCCTTCCTCTTTTTGACCCCCTAATCAATTTTTTCCACTTTCATTTGGGAAGAAAGAAAAGGTTGGGGGGGGGGGAGGGAGAAGCAATTTCCTTTTAATTGCTTGTTTGTCCTTGTCTACTCTCCCATCCTTTCAGATGTCTCAGAGCAGGGTTGGGGGTGTTTTGTCTCTCTTTTCCTATTTTCACTGGTACCGATGGTGAAGAATGACATTTTCTGCTTGGATAGAAACCAATCGCTGCCCCAGACCCCCTTGAAAAAGCTTAATTTGCTCAACTAGTCAGTATTCCGTCTTCGTTAAAAAGTCCCAGACTGGAATTTGGGTTTAATCCTTTGACTCACGTTTTCCCTTCTCTCCCCTGCATTCCACGTCCCCACTTACACCTCCTGAAGTACTTTCCTCACCACCTTTTTTTATTACTGTGCACTCAAGTTACCCTTCGCTCAGGAGGGAAAAGGACAAAAAAAAAAATAACCCCCAAACAAAAGCAAACAAAAAAGCCCCTCACCAAAGTAAATAAATAAGTAGACAGAGAAAACAGGCTGCTAGTTCATTTTCTTCTGCCTTTCCCTTAAGGCATGAGGTAATGCCAGACTATTCAGCATGTGATGCAACGGCCTGATGGACATTCAGAGAATCCCAACAGTGGCAAAAAACAGAGTTTACCCAAGCACAAGTTGGCAGTGAGACCAATCTCTCCAACAACAGGCTATTTAAAGCCACAATGTGATGCATTTTTAACATTTTTATTCAGCACAGGATTTAATTGCTCACTGACAAACCACCTAGACGTTTGTGCCTGGGTGTTTGTGACTGGAATCGTTTGCTGTCTGTATTGTTTCGGAGCTGTTCAGTCGTCAACTGAGAGTCTGAGGCATGAGAATTTGTTCCCTTAGAACTTGCTGCCTGAGATGGGTCAGGAAGGGGTTTACCCTCTGGTCATGTCTTGCCTCTCTCATTTTTTTTCCAGTTATTTCTTCCCAGCAACCTTTCCCCTTCTGCCAGCTTGTTCCCAAAGGGCGGTGGTGCATGGGATATGAAGATGTACTTTGCTGTATTAGTTTCACTCAGAAATGAGAAGCTGTAGCATGGAGAGGTTAAATGTCTTGCTGAAGGATACAGAGATAATCTGTGACAGAACGAGGAATACCCACAGGTACAGACTCAGAGCCATGCATGTGAGCTTGCAGCAGCACAGCCTACCTGCCAGAGCTCCAAGGCTTGCTCTCAGTCTGTGCCCCAATGGATACACTGCAACCACATCCACTGTACCTATTTGATGATCGCTCCCATATATTCATGCACCTTGGTGCTCCAAGCCTTGATTGAATGGCACCTCACTCCAGAAATGTTACATATACTCCCCATCAATGGCAAACTATGATCCTCAATCATCTGTGTGCTTATGTCTTTGATTCTTACCTGTCTCTATGGAAATCTTGAGGTTGAGTTAATTTTATTAATTAGACATGACCAGCACTTAAAAAATGTGCTGCATCAAAGTCAAGTTACACTGTCTCATAGGACTCAAAGGCACATTTCCCCAGCCTGCTGGATGGGGCCTTGATGATGTTTTGACATCCTTGGACAGGGGTAGTTTTGTGCAAGTCAGTGAAGGGTGATGGAGTTGCACACACATCTCAGCAGCCTTATTTCATTACAGCTGTTCAAGCTGATGACAAGCTGATGAGCCTTAACCAATATCTTTTCAGAGGTGTCAATGGTGGGTGGGTTGGCATTTTCATCAACTAAAGCACCAAAGTAACCCATCTGTTTACTAGTGTGGGCTTTCAGTGCCTCAGTTTTCCCATCTGCTGAACGGCACCAGTGATGGCTATCTTCCTTGGAGAAGTGCTCCAAAGCTTGTGATGGTAGGCTGCCTGCAGGCAGGCACTGGTGGCTCCCAGGAGGTCGCTGTGGGTACTGGGTATCTGCATACATTGGAGACAGGAAGAGCATCCAACAAATCCCAGGCAATCTGGCTCCCAATGGCCTCCCTCCCATCACAGCACAACTTCTTGTGCTCGTTGCTTAAGTATTAATTAACAAATGAGCCAATCCAGAAGCACTTAAATGATTGGCTTGGGTGGACTGTCCATTCTCTTGAGGCTTCTAGTCTCTTTCCTTGTTGTGGTTGGGTGGGGTTCTTTTGGGTTTGTTTTTTTTTTTTTGGCCTTTTATCCTTTTAAAACAAGGCAATGTGTTAAATGTGGTGACTGTGTTGACATTGCACAATATAGAACCACCTGCTCCTGTATTGGGTCCTCTTGCTGCCTTTGCGTAGGAAGTTCCTGCAGAAACATGTTGTTGGGATGTTGCACTTTGTGCCATCTTGTTGCATGGCAGGAGTCCAGGCCAGCACTCAGGAGTGAGTCAATGTATGAGATTAGTTTAATCTTCTCTCAGAGCCCTCTGATGGGGAGGGGAAGGACAATGACCTAGTGCCAGCGTTTATTTTGTCCACAAGTTCAGTTTGAATAGGGAGGAGAAGGTGGTGGTGGTGGGGAAAGGAGAGAGGGCGGGGGGGAAAACCTTGCTGGAGTTCATTTGGTCTGGAGTGGTGCCAAGCCCAGGGGGTGGCTTGCAAATGGGCAGTGAAGAAAAGGGGGAAAGAAGAGTGGAATGATGATTAGAAATCACAAATGAAAGAATGCCGAAGAGGAGGGAGAAGAAAAAACAACAACAAAAACTTTCTCTGCTTCTCTGAATATGTGCAGGGAGGAAAAAATTCCATGCCTTTGTAAGGGTCCTATTCATTAGCAGATGCACTTGCTCTGCTGCCAAGGGAAAAGGAGCTCCCTGATCAGTCTATACCGCCCCCAGCTCCTTGGGAGGCACCTACTGCCTACAGCTCTGTGCAAGAGAAAATACTGTCTCTCTCCTTTTGTGCTCCTGTTTCTCGCATGGCTCTTTGGTCTCTCCTTTTACGCCAGCCTCCCTGGCTCTCAGATGGATGTGTACATCTGCAGCCAACTCAGATCTTCTCTGGTCTGCTTAGCAGTGCAGAAGTGCAACATCTAGAAGGATGCCTTCTAACACCTCACCTGGGCATTGTGGTCAATGTGGAGCTGTTCCATGTAGACCAGACGCCTCACGTGAAATCACCAATGCGTAAGATCCCTGTCTGTATGAGCCTCCTCATTCTGTGAGCAGTGCTTTATGTGTGAGCTGTCTGGATGCCTACACAGTCAGCAAACCACAAGCTTGTGTTGCGTACGTGCAGACGCTCAGGCTCGGCGCTGCCTGGAAGACCCACGCTGGCTCCAGCAGGCCAGTGAGGCAGGGCCATGTGTGGCACTGGGTGCGCCATGGCTCCATCTGGTAGCGGATCATCTGAACTCAGCTCTTCCTTCCTCTGCAGATAACTCGAATGTGAGCAGTCAAGAGAACTGGGTTGCAGGGTGTGGGTGCTATCCGCAGCAGATGTTGCAGGGAGTTTAAACGGCTGCTTTACAAGGGGGCTGCTTGTGGCCCTGCCTCTGCCACAGGAGCCTATTTAAGAGCCAGAAGACATTTCCTCTGGTCTTATGTCTCTTGTGGAGCTATTTACCATGCGTTTTACTCATATTTCTTTTCTGCAGGACAACTGAGGAGTGCCTGTACACAAGCCCCCAAGGACACTCAAAGAAAGTGCGCCTGTAGGCTTCTGGGCTTAACAGCATTTTATTTTTCCTCTTTATGTATCCTTCCAGCTATTCCAGATCCTTTTAAAATAGGAAACAGCATTACATAGATCCTGTTCCCTCCTTTACGCAAGAAGCAGCTTTTAGATCAGGCTGCTTTCCCTTGTGTGCATTGCTGTAGAACCCCGTCCAGGCACGGCCCGCAGCTCCCCTTTGCTGAGCAGGTTTTGGGTCCCATCTCTCTCCACTGTGGCTGACCCAGGTTCTGTCTCCAGGGCTTGGCTGCTGTTGAACGTGCTCTTCTGTTTCTACAGCGAGACACTTTCAAAAATCGCCCAGTCAAGGTTCATCCCCTGCTTTATGCTGGGTCTTGCTGATTAAGATCAAGGGAGTCTCAGCAGCAGTAGTCAGCTTCCACCTACCTCTCCTCCTAGGTGAACCTTGCCTTCCTGACTACAACTTCAGCAGGAACGCTGGCGTTTGCCGGCCTCCCAGCCCCGGCTTTGACCCTGGGTTCTTCTTCCCCAGCCAGTGAGACCACAGGGCTGGTATACGGAGAGCAATGCTCTTTGCCTCCTCAGGCAGTTTGGAAGGTGCTGAGAGGCTGTCAGTCTGTCTGCGTGGGATGCGAGCCTCGCTGCTGCTGCGTCTTGTCGCCAGCAGCTGCGTGTCCCTTGGGAAGCTTCCTGCTTTCCCGGGGGCTTCCCTGGGAGTGGCGCGCCGAGAGCCCCATCTTGCGGCGCGGCACGGGCTGGCCCCGCACCCGGCTCGGCCCTCCGCACCCGGCGGTTATTCCCAGGAGTGGCCGGGTTTCCAGGGATCAACGTTTTGATCTTCGCGGGGGGGCGGGAGTTNTTGGGGGGGGGGGGGGAGTTGGAGAGGGGTGTGAGTGCCTGGCGAGAGCTATAGAGACGCAGCCTCGGGCCCCTGCAGCGGCACACGGGGCTGGAGGGGGTCCCTTCTACGGTGTCTAAACTGTCCCACAGCTTTTTCCTGGTTCCCCCAATAACACACACACCCCCTTTTATTTTTTAAATTCTGAATAAAGAAATACATTAATAGGAAATGTATTCTCCAAGAAAGAAGACTCCTAGGTAAAGGTAAAACAGGTTCTAGCCATGATGCGGAGTCCCAGGGGAGTGCAGACCTCTCTGTGTGTGCAATGTGAGTGTGATTTCCCTCTCTCCCCCTCCCCCCCCCTTCTTTTTTTTTCCAACCGGATGGGATGTTTGGACCTGCATCCAGATCTGGATCTGAATTTCTTCACAGATCAGGTTTCTTTTGTTCTGGGACCCCACTTTAATTAGCGGATAGTTAGACAGAAACACGTGTTTCTTGAAGCAGCCTGTGATGCAGCATTGCTAAGTACCAACAGAAATGACTGAAATACCACATGTGAGTAGTGGGGGACACAGTAACAAATGGGGAAAGCTGAAGCCTTCTCACTGGAGTGCTACAAAATGTAATTGTTTAATCTAGTAGGGCAGAAAAAGTGTATTTGGAACCTGGGACTCTGAGTGATGTAGTCCCTGTTTCCTGCTGCTCTCATCTGAGTGTAATATCTATTGAGCATGATTATTGCATTCCCCATTTCTGACCCCCCTTTTTTTTAATGACTTTTGACTACTGTTTAACACATCACCAGGGCACACTGAGAGTGGCAGAGCTGTTGTAGAATAAAGTATCTGTCTAGCAGGAGAGCTGTCTGATAGAAGGGGAGAACACTTCCCTCCTGCTCTGCCCAGCCCATGCCCTTGCTGTGTTCTTTCTGGTGCTTACTCTTCATTGGCAGCAGACTACTGAGGTCTGTGTGCTTCCAATTGATGTCACTTGGGAATGAGGAGTGTGTGACCTGTGTAATGCCAAAGAGGTTGTAGATACTTTGGTGCTAGCAAACCAGTTCAGGTGCACTTGCCCATCAGAATCCAAACCCAGAGGCCCAGAATTCCCCATCCCCCTGCCCATGGGACCGCGTGCAGTAACACTGAAACCCAGCACATCCTAGCGTGACAGTACAAGACACAGTTGCCCTGGGTTTTCAATTACTTCACAGGAAGCTCTCAGGAAAGAAATATTCCTGGAACAGCCTGCTAAGTTTAGAATGTAATTCCTCTGTATATTTTTCTAAAGTGATCTAAGATTATAACTCTGAAAGTGGAAATCCAGGGGGTGAAATTTGCCGTGCAGTTTCACAGTGAAGAGCATGCGTGTGTGTGTAAGGAGTGGAGTGAGAATCCTGCATGGCTTTCAACACTCAGCTGTCTGCTGACAGCTGCCTGGGGTAAACGTGGGTTTAATTCTTGTAAAATGTGATTGGTACTCAAACCTGAATTGTTGTTCTGTAACTGTCTTCTGTAGGTAAAACATACTTCAGGGATCATTTTGCTTTGCGGTTACGTAAAGTATGGATCAAACTTTATCGGTTTTACAGCCTCCCCAAAAGAAAAGCTTGATTTGTCCTCCTTTTGCAACCATATAGCTGCTAGAGTGAAGTTCCAGGCAGTGAAAGAATCACACGTGGCACGTGCTTTTGCTTTATGAAGGATTTCAGGCACAGCCTTTATACATGGTGTTGAATCCTGCACAAAAACTGGGAAAAATCTTTTAATAGATGCACTGTTACTTTGCCTATAATAAGCTTCGTTATTATTGGCCATCTCACATGAGGGAAGCTGTGCAGGGGCATACATTCCTTGTGTGTTAAGGCAGAACATCAAACAGTCTGTGTTAAAGCTGTAGGAAGGGCGCTGTGACTTTAACACTGAGCAACATTTTGGATGTTTTACCTTGTAAGTAATGTCCAGCCCTGTTTTCCTGCTGCATTGTTAGGCAGGTTACTCCAGAATGGAGTAGTAGTTACAGCTGCCAGTAACTTGGTCTCTCTGTGTTGCAGCAGTCTGTTGTAAGGTGTGTCATTTGTATCAGTTGGTGACACAAAGAGTAAGGCTTTCCTGGCAAGTTAGGTACCTGCAGGCCTCCTGATCTAATGCAGTAATTAAGACTCTGTCTCGCTCAGGCGAATGATGGGGTACCGGCACCGTGACGGGGTGCAGAGGATTTGTTGCACACTTAGCTCATGAATGTGCAACGCTATTTGCAACCACTGTCTCCTATTGCTGTAACCACATCCAGGTTGTTACAGTATTATAGGCCTGGTCAAGTATTAGAAGTGGCGTTAACCCTCTGATCGATGCCTTGGATATTGAAACGGTAGGGAAGAAATGCATCTAACATTACAGCAGGGGAAGGAGCTGAAGCACAACAGATTCAGTTTCAAAATTGCTTGAGTGCTTTTGGTTTGTTGGTCTCACTTTCAAAAGGCAGATGCCTGCGCACTACCATGGCGTGCAGAACAGAAACATCCAGATTAGCATCTTCACCCACCCAAACCAGCCAAAGTCTGAAAGGATGGCCACACCAGTACAGTGCTGTGCCCAGGGAAATAACCCTGGTGCACCTCTACTGACATGCTTCTGCTCTTGCTTGTGGTGGTGGAAGCTCTCTTACCTTGACTATCTCAGCTCTGTGCCCGAGTTTCTGCATGGTATCTCTGTGCCACATCCTACAGAAAGAAGAACTTGGTCTAATAGTTTGTTGTGTTTTCTTTCCTTGTGGGTTTGTTGTTTTGGTTTTTTTCTTTTTTTCTTTTAGTAGTATTCTTCAGGTAAGCCATGACCCAAGGTGTTAAAGCAGGGGTATTTAGGTTTGGTGTGTCTTATCTGGACAGTTTCCCACTGGGCACCTCTCCCTTCCATGAGAGGAAGGGTAAACAGTGGTGCTGCACTGCACAGAGTTGGACTGTGCAGGTTCATTTATGGGACCTGTGTCCTTGCAGGAGTGCCCAAATTCTGATGCTCAGTCAATGTTTATTCAACCAAGCTGCTTTTGGCATGACTTTTCTTTCAGCTGGCCTGGACTGTTCAGATTTCTTCCCTGAGCAGCTCTGGAGAATCCCATCCATCCAGCAGCAGCAACAGTGCAGTTATTTTGTGTGGACACACTTTGCTGGGTTCTATCCCCTCTGCCCCATCGCATCGTTTAGCCTCGCACCTCAGCCTCTGACACATTCAGCAGTTAGCAAAGGGTTATGTCATGCTGGGTATGACAGTGAACTGTCTGCTGCACATCAGAGGGGAGACCCACTTACAAAGTTTCTCTGACGTGCCAGAAGCGCTTGTGGGGGAATCCTGGCCCAGGCTAACAGCAGTGGGAGTTTTGCCATTGATGGCAGCAAAGCAGTGACTTCACCCAAGGCCCCTAATGAGATGTGATGGACACAAACCAGGACTCTACAACAAACTTCTCTGTATCCTATTACTGCCTCCTGCACCAGCCTCTCTCCCCCACACTGCATGTGGCAGATCCTCAGGATACTCCACAGCACGTGTGTGCACAGCACATCTTCCCTAGAAAACAGAGGTAACACCAGCATCTCATCTGAGATGATCTTGTGCCCTGGGTCTGTCTTTGTTTAGGCTTCTGCATCCCTAGGAGCCCTCTATGCTATGCCCCATGCTTTACCTGTTGCTCCAGCTCCCAGCTCAGGCTGGTGCGGTGTTGGTCTGTCCTCTCTGCCACAGCTGTTTGGATAGCTCACACATCCCCATAACTTCCTGGCTGAAAAAGCACAAGCATCTACTTGAAGAGCAGGTCACTGTACAGTATCTATAAGGGCTCAGATGGTTTCTGAGAGGTTATAAAGCCCTTCCTAAAGCTCATTAAAAACTCACTACACAAAGGGAATTGCAGCTCTCTGACAAATCGTCTCAGGACTAAAGGCAGCTTAATGTGAACTGCTGTATATTATTTAGGCTCATGAGTGATGGAGGAAGAGAAGTTCTGGGGATTGGAAAGAGTACTAAGCTAAGGGAAGCTGTGTCCTGGGCTTTTGGCCGGCAATGGGCTTAAGCATAGATCATTTGAATGGCAGGCTGTTAGGCTGGTGTTAGATGTATGAGCTACTTTAAAATAGCAGTATATTAATAATTTAAGAGAAAATCACAATTGATATGAGTGAAGTGATCAGAAATAGGCTGACTTAATTCTGTGAGCCTTCTGCCACATGGTTGGACTCACTGCAGGAGGAGGGGATGTGTCGTGTTCTTAAAAACTGGAAAACATCTACAGTGATTGAATTGTGGGAAGATTTTTTTTCACCCTATATTGAATTTGCATATATGAGAACACACACATGTATTTTAGCAAGTATGTTTTTTCCTCCAGTGACAAGAGAACAGAAAAATATAATTTATTTCATACAGACAAAGGACTGTTGATTTGATTTAAGGTCTGTTGTGATAGTGTTTGCTCCCTACAGCTACTATACATGCAGGCAAACAGAATTATGCAGTGGACACACTAAGTGTTTATTAGTTTTTCAGGCTAACTACAAAGAGAAAATGAAAAACAGAAGGGGAATAAACTCTTGTTGTTCAGGCTTTCCACTAATAGAAGGAAATATCTCTAGGCTGGTTAGTGATTCACTATCTGCAATGGAGGCCCCTGACCCAGCTTGCTACTCATGTTGAAATTAGCCATCAAGCTGATCATGCCAAAGGGATAGAGAACCTAATGGAAAAAATCAGTCTTGGTGGAAAGGATTACTACTGCACTGATGGATTGGCATTGCTTTGCTTATTAGGTCTGCTAGCGCTTGGGAGTGATGGAGCACGTCACCAGATCAGCCAGATTAAGGGAGCTGAAAGGTTCAGGTTTTCCCCTTTGCTCAGAGGTGAAAGGCAGAGGAACAAAATGCTTTTGGGGGGGAGCAGCAAGATGAGAATTCACCCCATGCCAACGTCAGCTCTGAGCGGGATTTGACCAAAAATGAAGTAGGACTGGCACTGTCAGGTGCTGACTTTGCATCTCCTTTGGAGAGAGTAGCATTAACTAGAAAGGGGCAACAACTGCATCAGTACTGCATACCAAATAGCACAGAAGTGTGGTTTGTTTCCCTAATAATGACTTACAGGGCCGAATAACACTTTGCTGAACATGGCTAACAGCCATGAAGTCATCTTTAATCGGATGCTGTCAACATGAAAAATCATTATGTGTTAGCTGAGATATATACCTTAGAGATAGGTATTTATTTTAACATTTCTAACCTGTATTACTAAAATAAATTCTTGCTTGTTCTCTTTAAGCCCTACTGATGCTTTGCCATCTCTGTGGTCATTTGCCTCAGCCCAATTTTGGTTCCAAAATTTGACTGCTCTGTTCCCCTTTGATGCACAAGCCTTTTCAGCAACAGCATCAGGTAAAGGAAAAATGACAATTCTGTTGCCATTTAATCTAATGTGGGGCTGGAGGTGTGTTTGAGGATTAACTGCATGTTTTCAATTTTCCATACAGTAAGAGTCTTTCCCAGTTAAATCACTGTGGCACACTTGTTATTTCTGATGTATTTTATTCAAAGTTACTGGGTAGTCATTCCTTAGTTTAGAGTATAATTTTATCTAGAATATAAATGAGCTGTTGTGTGGGACTACTTTACTAATCCCCTCTTCCCCCCCATCCCCAATCCTGATAAACTGAATTCCTCATTTGGACCTAATTTTGTTCTTTCCTTACAAGTTTACAATCTAAAAGAAGATAAGCCAGAAAAGAAAATCTAAAATAAACAATTGGAAACA
This sequence comes from Zapornia atra, assembly GCA_013400835.1. NCBI lineage: Eukaryota > Metazoa > Chordata > Aves > Gruiformes > Rallidae > Zapornia > Zapornia atra. The sequence continues at coordinate 396,844 of VZTU01010675.1, read as the reverse complement.
GAAACCCTGTTAACTGTTCCTGAAATATTTGAAGGCAGTTCTTGGTCTCTTCTGAGGAAGAAACATACTCAGGCCCAGTGGGAAGTTTTTTTGCTATTCGCTTCACCTGCTCGCTGCCTGCTTCAGGTTGCATCTACTAGCCCTTTGCAGTGACTTGTCTCAAGACAGCAGAAGCACTGGAAACCTTTCTTTCTCCTTTTCCAGGCTGACAGTAAGCTCTATTTTACTGCATGATACTTTGATGAAAGATGAAATGTGTCAGTGAGTCTGGTCAGCACAGAGCTGAACTGTTGGGTTTTCTCCTGGGCTCCATCAGTGATTCATTCTGCACCACCCACAGCAGGGTCCTCACCCCTACGTTTCATAGGGAATGAGTATGGGCAAGTGGAGGGTTAATGGCTGTTTTCAGGGCATTGTGACATCCATGACATAAAGCCCTGTACGTTTTCCTCTGACTCCATTTGGCTACAGCTCGGTGGGATTCAGTTCTTGGCTCTGATTCCTTTTACTATGTTCACCAAGTTCTTTTCTTCAGCTTTGCACATTTCTGCACTGTGTGAACTCCAGGAGTTGGAGTTAGTGCTGGCTTGAGCTGGTCCATGACCAGGTATCTGGTGTTACCCCTGTGATGTGCAGCCCAAAGTTAGACATCTTCTTTCTCAGCAAAAGGTTCGGAGACTTCTCTTTGACACTGCAGTGTGGCTTGGTCTGGCTCTGGGGGCTGCTCTCATATCACTGGTTTGGGACAAACTCTGTTGTTCTCCATTGCATTTAGCTGCACCTTGTGCTACTGTGTCCACTCTTTCTACTGGTCACAGCAGTCCTTCCATGTTTTAAATCTACTTTTTCTTCTGCTGTAAGAAAGACCGATGTGTTGAGCATTTCCTGTGCTGTTACACTCTCAGGTTAACTCTTGTGAAGGGACCTTTGCAGTCAGATCCCTGACAGTGAGGAAGCTGCGATGATCTGAGGTAGCACTGACCCTGTGCTCCTGAGGTCCCTGGATGCCACAGGGCCAGTGTCTTGGAGGCCCAGAACTCTTATCAACACTGATAGGAAGAAGTGGAATCTTGGAAGCCCAGAGTGAAACCCTGTCCTGGCTTTTCTCCCATGGAGGGGGAAAAGGATGCTGTGTACCAGGTCCTCCCTGTCCCCAGCACAGGCATTTCTGCAGAAAACAAGACCTGTCTCAGAGTTTTCCACTGAAATGTGTGACTGTCAACAGAGTTTTTCTCTCTCACAAAAACAAATGAAGGAAAAAGAAAATCTTTCTCATCTTTTTGCTTAAAGAATCACTCTATTTAAATTTAAAAGGACTTTAATTTCCTCTCTTAGGAAAATGTCTTTTGAGTGTTTTCTTACTGAACCACTAAGTCTAAGGCAACAGCTCCCAAATAAAGGATACTAAAAAAAAAAAAAAAAGAAGGGGCAAGGCAGAGCATTGAGCTATTCAGGGCAATCCCAATGCCATCTTTAATTTTTCCTGCTTATTTGAGACTCCTCCTTTCAGTCGCTGACAATAGCCACAGTACTAAGAACTCTGTACTGCAAAATTTCATCACACGTGATATTACTCATATCATGGAGTTTGGATGATAACAACAATACCTAACATCAGTGAAATGCAAACAACAATTTTAGCCTTGGGGAAGAAAATATTAATGAGCAGTCTATGAGCTCCCAAAGCTTCAGTTCAAGTTTTGGATAATGATTCAGCTTCACACTCTTTCCAACTGAATGTGCATCTATTCTGACTATGACATGAAAGCCAGACAGTCTCAGTGGAGACATTTGGTAGCCTAAATTTATTATTGTTGTAGTATCTGATTGATTCAGAAAATAATTAAAGTCGGCTTGATCACTAAGTGGAGAAGACCCAGAAGTCTGTAACTCAGCAAGATGCAAGAAGGTCATGCACTATCCATCATCACTTTGATTCTGACCACAGGCACTCTTGTTCCTATTGCATTTCATTCTATGATTACATTTTTTTGGGTATTTTTTTAATCTCCAAGAGTTAGTTTAGAATTTCTGCTCTGTAGTTACTGTGATGAACTTGCTGGAGTTCATCCATAATAATTGCATATTAATAATTGCATATTAATTTCAGCTCTTTTGCATCACCACTTCTATCTTAAGACACTTAACCACCTTTCTGCCTTGGTATTACATTACAAAGCCATTCTCTTGATGCAAATTCTAGTAATGTGAATAAGGAGGGATAATGTGTTTGTAGGCTGGATAATAACATCTTTGCATCAAGAAATTAGGAGCTTTTAGTTTCATACATCATGAACTTAACCTGTTCTTGTTTGTATCTGCAGATGTTTTCTTGTAGTGCCTCTGTAATGTGGGAAAATCTAATCTGACACTGTGTTGATATTAATAAAATGCATCTCTAGTTTTAAGAGGTTTTCTCTATAAATAATTACCCTTATTTTACTTTAAACTGAGGAATGTGATTCCTTGTTAGATAGCCTTTTATGATTGTTGCTGAATTCCAGAGATTAGGTCTGGTACTGCAAAGCCAAAGGGAAAAATAAAAAGTATTCTTAATTAAGGGTCCGAACCCTTGGTTTCTTATGGTAGGTATCAGAGGGTGGTCCAACATACTATAGATAAGAAAGTTTATTTTCATAATAAAGTTTCAATAGGCATAAAAGTGTTTTTATCAGGGGTGTGTGTGTGTAATAATTTTATATATGAAGAAATTATTTCTGGCGTATCTTACAGTACAAGAGAAGACAAGACACTTCGATACCAGAAAACCCACTAGATCTCATGTGAATTTGTGTAATTGATAATTGCAGAGGCTGTGAGACTCTTGTCTTCCAAGAGTGGTGTCCCTTCAGTCTCAGCCATGAAGAGTATGGTCAAAGATGTTACCAAAATACTCTTGTTCAGCTTTTGTACTATTAATTCCCTGTATGTTAACCAACAGTTTTTAGGTGTTTATACGAAGTTTTAGTATCAATAGTCAACATCTGGCTTTCTGACATTCACATCTGTATGAAGTAGGATTTATTTTGCAATTTAGTAGCATCATTATAACATTTGTTTTAATATGTCTAAAGCATATGTCCATTCACCCTCAGTAATTCTGCAGGGATATGCACTATTTTCACTGTGTTTTTTGAGTTGCTGTGGTAACAAAGAGATATTCCACTTACTGTTTTCCACATGCCAGATCTATGACCTGGCTATCGGCCTGATTCTGTGAGGTATTTCATACTGCCTGAAAGGGTCAGTGTGCTGCCAACTTGCATGTATTGTGGGCATTCAGTCAACCTCCGTGCTGTGAATAATGGTTGTATGTTTACTGATAGCGATGGAAGAGTGCTGATTTGATGTGTTTCTTTGGCTGCAGGTGCCTGCCAAGTGATACAAGAGTCAGCTGGACCTGTTAAGTAAGATGTGAGAGAAAAATCAGGTGGAGTTGTTCTCTGTAACAAGAACGACAGTTTCTATCTTTGGTATCTAGAGGTTCTTTGGTATCTAGAGGTTCTTGGTTTTTCCAGGTTGTGTCCTGTAATTTGTACTTGGGTTTCTTGGGCAGAACAGCTGATAAAGGTAAATGTCAATGGGCCAGGTGTTGCTTTGGGTAGGATCTCTGCTGTTAGAGCAGACCTGAAACCCAGAGGTAGGCATCTTTGAGCGTTGTCTTTCCTTATGTGGCCACGTGATCATGTGCAATAGCTGTGCTGGGCTTGTGGTGCAAAGTGGCATAGGTATGTGTCCCAGTCACCCCATTCTCTTGTGTTTAAGTGGAACTAAAGCTGATTATCCCTTCTCTGTCAAGCTGGTGCTCCTGCACTTTTACTGTCATGGGTCCTTTCTCAGCAGTGTAGGGCTCACTACCTGAAACTGTGTGGCAGAGCTTCCAGGGGGTTAAATTGTGCCACACCTCAGCACACAGAATCTACACAGCCAAGACATATTCTGTAGAAACTTACAGTAATTTCACTCTGTCCTGCCAGCTACTCAGGGTAGCTGCTCAGGGTAACAGTTTGCTGCTACAAGACTGTTTTTGCTTTATGCAAGATCTGTGGAAACATCTAGGCTCAGATGTCTGGAAGATTCAACAGTGATGGTTATATATTGGTTGAAAAAAAAATTGCCTAAAATTTGGTTTTAAGCAGGGACTTGACTCATAGGAAGGGCAGATATGATATATTCTGTGCAGTGGGACAGGGTTTCACTGGGAACTCTTAGGTGCTAAGTTCCTGCAAACCCTAAGGAACAGATGTGAATACTGAGGTGTAGTGCACCCTCCAGAGTATGCTCTAAATACTAGAACTAGACACGTGGCCTCACATAACTTTGTGTTGTGATGAAAGCACCTGATTCTAACTGATACAAGCCACAATTCTCTCAGTGCTTAACATGGGAGGTTGTTGAGTCTGAGCTTTGCCTAGATGTGCACGTGCTATGGAATGAGCATTATGAACCCAAACATCACCAGAGATCTCAGCTTGCTTTCTTCCCATTGATTACTTACCTGTGCAGAGCAGCTTTATATTGCAATAATGGTTCTCAGTTGTGTGGGACTCTTCTATATTTCACTTCCAGGAGATTGCATAAGTTTTGTCTTGCATAGAAACTGCCAGATTGAGGTCCTGTCTAGTCCGTGGTGTACCATGGCTTGCAACGTGTTTACCTCTGAAGTCCAAGAAACCTTGCAGTGAGCAACCACTGAATTAGCTATACAGAGATGGTTTGTTGTTTTGGGGCTTTTTGTCAGGATGTTCATTTCTAAAAAGGTTTTACATACTTTCCAAGTTGTTTTTTTTTATTGCAAACCTTCTATTAATCTGCACTAGTACAGGTTTGATCCTTTCAGGAGCTGTATAAAGTAATATAACTTAAACTCCCACATTGAAGCAATTAGAGAAATACTGGTTTTCTACTGAAAGACTAGACCTAAATGTTGCTTTTCATTATCAAGTGCAGCAGAGAGAGGAATGCAGAGTTAGTAGTTGAGTTTTTGGAAGACTTAGGTTCTGCACTTTGCTGTGCTCTGGGGTTCTTTTGTGACTACAGGAAAACTGCTTGGATTTGGATAAATACTTACATCACTGCAGCTCAACAAATTACTGCATGTCATCAGAGTCATGCTCAGCACCTCGATGCAGGTGCTCAGCTTTCCCTTCATGTAAGGTCGTGCTGCCTCAGTGAGGCTTCCCTTATTGCACACCAAGTTTTAATACTTTGCATTTGCTGAGAAGTTGAGAGCTGCCTCAGAGGTGCCTCACCCAAACCAGTTGGTGCACAGGGGCTTGCTGGTACCTCTTGTCTCTCTGTCTGAAATGTACTTTGAGCGTAAGTTCACATTTGCTGCACTATGTGGCTCAAACCAGACGCAGGGAAGGGCCAGCCCGAATAGTCTGCCCTGCATGCCTTGTGTTTCTCTGCCTGTGTACATCAGTTGAACTTCAAGTTGCATCCAGAGGGTGAGTTGTTGCTGCGTGGGTGATCACAGGGCTTGGCCTTGAGTGTGAATCCTTGCCTCAGTTTTCCGTTGCTAAATTGGGGAATTAAACCATATCCCCAGCAAACAGCTGAATTTTGAGGGTAAGTGCATAAAAGTCAAGCTCAAATAACTGCTATTTGATCTCTCTTGGTGTTGCCATGAAAAATTCATCTCGTACCTGTGTTGGGTTATAGGTTAAGGAGCAGGACAAAGTCACTCCTGGAGGAATTGAGATGAAAAATAAAGACTCTTTGGGTTTTTTCCCCTCTTATTTTCTGTAACTAAAGCTCTTCCTTTCCACAGACACTAACCAAGAACTGGCAGATATTTTATTCAGAAATGAAGGTGAGTGTTTTGAAAAGAGAGTGCCAGTTGCCACAGAAGGATAGAGCAATACCTGGATTTGACAAACTCAACTGTATTCATACCTAGTCCAGTGTGGTTTATTGTCAGGTTCACTTGGTTGGGACTCAGCAACACTGAACTCTATCCTTGGTGGCTGTTCCAAACCAGGTGCATGATCTTAGGTGAGTCATGTCATATCCATCTGCCTCTGTGTCCGGTGGTATTTACATCCCAGTGTTGTAAAGTGCTGTGAGACCTTCCAGTGAGTGCTAGGTGTGATTCATTATCTTTATAGCAAACATACAAAGTGCTCTGCTTAGCATCACAGGTACTGTAGTTCCAGAGGCTTGGCAGGCTGCCATTAGAGGTCACTGTAGCTCTTCATGTACTGGATATAAAAATGTACTCAGTCATGGCTATCGTTGCTTACTTTGCAGTTCAACCTGATTTCATGAGTATTTGTATAGGAAAGAATGGGCTGGAGTTAAGTGATACATGAGTTCGCTGAGATCACGTCTGGGGAAGGCACATGTTGAATAAAGATCACCAGTCTCACATTTGGTTTCCTTAGTGATACTACAAATAGCAAAAGCCAGCCAGAGAAGGTTGCATGAGAGTGTTAAAACTGTGCTTCTCTCTGGTAATGAAGATGTGAATCTGTCTGGTTTGGCAAGCAGGTGTAAAGCATTAAACATGACCCTGGGAAGAGAGAAACAGAGATGGTCTAGCTACTGCTGAATCCCTTGGGCTTGAGACCTCTTTACTGTAGAAATACTCTAGTATCTTCTGTATTTTAAGATAATCAGTGGAGTTTGTGGTGATTTGTGTTTGCTATTATCACATAAGATAAATAATACTTCTGTATAACGTAGATATGTAGATGTGAGGGAGTGAAACATGAAATATGCAAGAAATCAAGCATGGCTAGATGTGGCTGGTGCCGTACAAAATCAAAATGCTAAACAATCTAGATCTGTTTTGCATTATAAGCAAGTGTCTTGATTGAGAGATCGTTCTCTGTTCCTAGTATATAGCTGCTTAGGGATGGGGAAATGATGTAGAGTTGACAAAAATGGTAAAAAAGTGTTTCCAATTGTCTTTATGTCCATTTCATGGTGATTACCCAGAAAGAGGAGGAAAGAGAAGGAAAGAGAGAGAACTTTGCTGCATAGGGAATTCAGGACAAAATAGCTTATTGCTCTAAAACATCCTCATTAAAGCATCCCCAGTACTGGAGGATCCGGCCAGGCTGGATGGATTGGTGTGTTCTGTGCAGAGCAGTGCCAAGTTAGAGAGGCCTGAGCTACCTCTGAACAAGCCCCTGATACATTGTACACGTATTGCACAACATAGTATCCCATGGAGCCTGTAGCTCTGCCACGTAAGCCTGGGCCTGCAGTTGCTTCTCCATGAAAGCAGCAGTACTAATTTGCCCAAGTGGGCACTGATGTGTTATTCCATCTACTGTGGGATGATGTAGCCCCATGTGGATGTGCTCTCAACAGGCTAGAGCATTTTTCCTTCTGACATGAAGGCGTGGTGCTAGCGATAGTACTGCTCATCAGCAGAGATCCGTCTGGAGAACGAAAGTAGTGGAGCTCCTTTGACTAAACATCAACAGCGTGCAGTGAGCTGGACTGTGCAGGGTTAATACTGTGGGATCTTTGAGAATTGATGCTGTGTGCAGAGCCCCGGGATGGGCAGTGCCTGTGGTCAGACAGGGGTCTAGTCAGATATGTAGGTGAGAGTGAGCCTGATTGCATCCCGATTTCTAAGTGCATGGAGAAGATAGCAGTGCTGTGCAGCACCACCTCAGCCCCAAGCTGGTCTACCTTTTGCATCACACCACTCTCATGTCCTGTGGGCTCTTTTAAGTCCCTTGTGGCTGCTTCTTGGTGGATATGTTCATCATCTCTTTGTTGTGAGACTAATGAACCTATTACAGAAACTCTGACAATGATTTGGGAAAATCAGTGAAGAAAGGAAAGGCTGTTAGTATGCTTTGCAAGCACACTGGCTTGGAAGGTCATTGCAACAAAAGGAATTATTTTTCCCTGGCCAGTGGTCTGGCTGGAAGTTGTTAGTGTCCATATCAGAAACCTTTTCACTCCTTCCCAGGTTCGCTGTGGTGACAAAGGAGTGGAAAGTTTTTTTTTGTTTGTTTGTTTATTTTAAGTAAAATCTTTTCTGTGTGGTTGGGTTTTTAGTGTATTCTCATTTTTTAAATTAACTGAAACGTTAACGGTGTAGCCTTGGATGTTCAAGCATTGGTCTTCATAGGGGGGCTGTACTCTGCCAATGCATATACAGTCAAGGCATGTTAGGCAGGCGCCCTGTGGCGATGGGGATGTTTTAAAGCCATTGTACAAGATTCTGGTAAGATACCTGGAAATGGAGCTGCAGTGTACAGTGGAAAGGCTGTGGAAATTATTGGAGTGCAGGCCAGCAGTGTTTGGAATGGGGAATCATTGGGACAAGAAAAGATAATAAAAGATGGCAGATCTCAAAAGGAACTCAGGACAGAGTGAGAACTGCTGCTGGCTGGTTCTCTGGGTTGAAGAACTGTTTGGGATAACCATGATTAGCTCCTTCTACACAATGTATTCATTCTTCTTGAGAGATTGACTAGGCAGAGTGTAGAGCAGGCTGTGTGGGAAGGCTGACCCTGTGTTGAAGGAGCAGGGATTGGTCCAGAGCAAAGGCAGGGGTAAGACTCCGAGAGGGCCTAGAAGGGTGTCACTACAGGGCCAGGAGTGGAAGCATGTTTGAGATCTCTGTGGTCTAAATCACTGATGATTAATCACACTGTTAGTGCCAAAAGGCATTTGCCAGACTGGGTCTCTCCATCCTGTGTTCTCTATGGTGCTAGGATAAATACCGTTGCCTTGACCAAAGTGGGGGATCAGCATGAGTGAAGAATGAGAAGCTGAGAATGAAAATAGGAGATGTGCAGTTCTGAGCCATTCTGCTCTGGAGATAACAGCCTGTACAGAGTGACTGCCCTCTGTGAGGCTGGTGGAGGTGTCTCTGGGTTTGGGGAGGTCATTTCTGCAGGTCTGAGCAAACTGCTTGGCTTCTAAGTAGGAAACAACACCCCATGTTCTTTGTCACACAGTACCTAGGAAAATCTTAGCAGAATACACTTATGCCATGTTGTTCAGGCTCCTGCCCTGCTTCTCCTCTTCCCTCGCGGTGCTTTTCAACATGGCCCAAACCATTTGGCAGGAGGGCTGGGAGATACTGCAGGAATGCCTGAAGGGCTGTTCTACCAGGATCTGTGATGAGCTCCTGCCAATCCGGAGAAACAAGGGGCGAGAGCGCCACCGAGGTCAGCACTGGGCTGGGCTGTGAAGTTCTCTTAGGCGGTAAAGACAGGACAATTTCCCCAGAACCCTCCAACTCAGCATTGTATTTGGATAGTCTGCTGGGCTTCCTGTACACCTGTGTATTCTCACTGAGTATCTTGAAAGCATTTTGGCCAGCATCACAGGTAAAATTTCCCTTCTGTTACTAATATTCTTTTTCCTGTATTTTAATTTAATTTCCCCTATAATTCCTTCTTTTTCCACTGTGCATTTCCCTTTGAAAGCTAAGATTGCACAAACGGATGTATATTCTTCCTCCCCAAGAGCATGTGGCCTTTTCTCTGCTGTTTGAAGCAGTTAACGTTTGGGCTGAAGTGCACCTGCAATTCCCATTAATGTAACAGAGTGGAACTGACCTGCTTGGAGAGAGAAAGAAGACCTGAACCCCCTTCTTCTGACAACAGGTCTTGGGCGAGGAAAAGAAAAAGCCCCAGAAGTTGGTAGGGAAGTCTGCTTTCTACGCAGCAGCAGTACACAGGGTGTATCAGTTGCTGATGGAGCCTGCATGTCCAAATCCTGCTCTTGTGCCTTAAGACAAGCCTTGCCTTAGATGTTTTGCTCTGAAGAGGCATGCAGTGCAAACTCATCTCCTCCCTGCTCCCCACAGTTCTTGTTAGGGTGTTTAATCATGTACTGATACCATCCATAGACGTGTGAGCCAGATGGATGAGCTAAAAACTTCTGCAAATCAAACTCTGTATGTTGGAGTTGTGTGGAGTGGGGGAAAAGGAAAAATAAGGGCAAGCTCTCTTCAGAGGTTGGTTTTTGAGTAGTAGGAACCTGAAAGCAACTTCTGCTATGATGGTTTATGTCCTGATCACCTATGTAGGGCATTTTCTATCTTACCCTAGAGTTGCAGTTTAGGATTTCGGTGTGGACAGAAATACCAGTGAAGAAGCCTAAACCAGAAACACACAAGATGAACAGTGAACAAATGGGAAGTTTGCTGCTTGCTAGTGCAGTGCTGAAGGATTTGGGCACCAGAATTATACATTAAAACAAATCAAATTCTGATAAAAGCTTGTATGAAGAACAACTAAAAATCAAGTTTTAAACAGTCTAAGTTCTGTATTCCAATCAAATTACTCTCAGCAAAGTGAGTAATTTATTAAAATAATGCTCACAAAGAAGTAATTTCTTCATTTTTTTTCCTCATCTATCTCTTCTTTCCTAGTAAACTTGTTGTTTGGGATATAATTTGGACAAACATACATATAGCATGATTCTGCTTTTGATCATGGAAGATGTTCCTCATTTGTGGCCTATCCAGATGATATTTTCCTTCTTTCTGAAAGGAATGGCTGAAGTGTTGTGAAACTGGGGCACTGTCAGTAAGGCTTACAGGGGAATGCATTAATCTGGATGAAGAATAAGACAAAGTCTCCAAATAAGACCACGGGTCCCAAGTGTTTTGCATACTGCATCCTGTTAATAGATCAAGTTTTGAAAAGTCACTGGGGAAAACTTGGGGTAGGAGTAAGATACATGTGCTGTGCTATTCAGTGCTGGTCTAGACTTTGCCTTTCAGTAAGTCTTTATCTTCCTGCTCTCCAACAGGATTGTGAAAACCCATCTGTTTTTTAGCTAGCTGGCCAGCTCTGGTTACTAAAGATAAAACCAGTGTATAGGACAATGTCTCTCTTATCTGAACTGTGGATCTATTTTGCTTTGGGTACTGCAGGAGCTGACTCAGGAGGAAAAGATGAAAGAGTTAAGAAAGGACGTGACAGGTAATTGATTACAAAGTGGTTATAGTCTTTTGCAAGGGTTGCTGGATATGGGAATTTTCAGACCTTCAGTTTTGCTAGGCCATCTCATGTTCTGAGAGTGTGAGGGCTGTGAGTTTCTTTTCAGTCCCTTGTGAGGGAGCTTATGTTAATGAGATTCTCATAGGAGCTCATCTCCTTCAGCTCCAGTTTCTCCTGAACCTGTGTGAGATTGTGATTGCTAAGTATTAGCATCTGTAACATCCTCCTGCTTCGGCTGTTCCTCTCAGAGCTGATGGTGCCTCATGATTAATACATTGAAAGGGGTTTTGTTCTCTACTGTTCTCCATGGTGGAGGTCTGTGTGATTCAAAATACTCTCCTGACCCCCCTTTCTGTGTGCCGCTAGCAAATAGTGCTGCCTCTTCACCAGGTGGAATGTATCACCACCTTTCATGTCATGCTCCCTCTCCCCGTCCCTGTGCCCCTTCCCCCTCCCCCTCATACTCTCAGCTGTCTTTGAAGGATGTTTGTGGTGCTGTGTGCTGGCAATTCAGCTGGGAATTGAGATCAAGAAACTCCTACACATCTTCATGATGGGCAACAGCCTTTGGGACCAGCACCAGTAGCACTTACCCGCTGCTGGGTAGGATTCCGGTTACACTTGCAAGGTATTCTTTGCTGTGTCAGGCAACTTGGAGGATTGTTCTTTGATGTAGGAAGGGTAAGTAGGAAGGTATTGAACCAACACAGTTTTTGTGATGGTTTTATATGATGTGTATTCATCTAGTTTGAATTACAGCATCTCAGCAGTTCATTCAAAAACTGGAAGTAGGCAGAAAGAGCAGAGAGAAGGCTGTGGCGTTGAGAGGAAAAAATGCAGAACAGGATTTCAGCCTGCAAGATAGCTGGATTCAAAGTGTGGTTTTCTCTCTTTTTTTCTTTTTCTTTTTTTTTTTTTTCAGAATAGGAAATGAATCCCAGATTCCTAACAGTATTCTTCATACAAGTCAGCAGTAGCTGTTAAAGGTGAATTGGGTGTAAACAGGAGCAAAACCATGCCTTCAGAGTTCAATAGGAACTGTGACTAGGGAGTGCAGTTGGTGAAAAGTCAGGCTTCTTGCTAGGTCAAGTGGCTGCTCACTGTTGGGTCAGCCCTCTCAGCTTCAGGGACCACCACCCCGGCACCGTTGAGATCTGCAGCTCATCAGGCTGGGCACTTGCAGATCCTGCTTTCCAGGTCTCTGGGGTCTGCAAGGAGAGCAGGGGAAAAAAAAGTAAGAATTGAGAACTAAAAATAAATCTCATGGCCCAGCTGGCAAATATTCCCAGGCCACAGCTGTCTTTGGCACCCCTCCACCCCACAAGGTCTCCAGTGGTTCTGAGGCCCCCACCACGAAAGAAAACCACTACACACACACAAAAAAAATGAAATCAAGGGTTTAAAGATACAATAATTAAAGAAAATCTTGATGTTGTCTGGATTTGGGAGTATTTGGAGCTCAGTGTTGTGTGTTTGCACACATGCACCCTGTTTTGTTGGAGCCTGAATGGCCTGTCCGAGCAAGTAGCAGATGCATCCCTTCTCTGCGTCTGGGAGGTGCTGGACTGCCCAATACAGCAAAACGTGATGCTTTTGCCTCTGTGTGCAGCTGTGATGCTGTATTTATTTCAAGAAGGGTGACTGAAAAGTGGCTGAGTTGAAGGCTGCTCATTAGAACCCCAGTTGATTAGAATTTAGCACTGTGCAAAAATGCAGGATGCAGAAATGAAAATGATGATACAGGACAAAAACATATTCCCCTCCCTCCTATGGCAGGGAGAGAATTCCCTTCTCTGTGGTTATGGACTTCTTTAACCTTGACTTTAGATTAAGTGTTTGAAACCTGGTCTTCCCTGCCAGCCCTCCTCTGCATGTCTTCTTCAGGAAGAATATGTCTAGGCCAGCAGTTATCTCCTTGGCCCTATGAGAAAGGTACTTGGCAGTAGAGCAGATGCAGTTAATTCTTTTGAACAAATTCTTTTGAGCTAATTCAACTAATGTAGGTGCTGATTCAGTGTATCTGACACTTTGTAGCTGGCTAATGAAAAACTATCAGTTAAGACAGTTAAGTTTACTTAAAATGCATAATTAATGATAGTTTGGGTTGTTTGGTTTTTTTTTCCCAAATATGTTAACTTTTTTTTTTTTTCTTTATTGCTGATTGAAGCCTTGTTCATCCTCCCAAAGTTAATGACAATGTTCAAATGAGTATTTCCAGAAGAAAGGAAACACAAACCATCTCTGGGGAGGGACAAGGTACAGGAAGTTCCTACCCTAAAAAGGAGAGTTTCAGAAATGGGCATCAGAAGGCAGGAGTGTTACAGCAGATGTTGCTTCTCACTCTTATCAGGGTTTCTCACAATAAACTCTTTATTCTCCATGTTTCATGGCCAAGTGGTGGTGGTGCTCACTGTGTGTCTGCTGGAATAAATCAGTTGAGCGTTCATGGGGAAGGTGCAGCTAACCCCTGACTGAACCATCAGTGTTTCTGCATTGATGGAGTGGGAGGACAGGAGAAGAGGTTTTATCAAATGTGCAGTTGTTCTTTCCCCCCTCCATTGCAGCTGATACAGATGGGACTGGATACTTTCTTGCTGCTTTCTTTGAAATGATAATAGTGGTAACCTGCTTTTAGTTTAGAAAAGCCTTACAGCATGCAATGGCTGTCCAAAGCCTAAGGAAGGCTAGGTCTCAGGGAATACAGCTAGAGGCTGAGCTCCCTGAAGGGGAGACGACCGAATCCGTCTCCTTTAGGAACAATATTTAGGTGTCAAAGGGCGGGAAGAAGAATGACTAGCTGTAACCCTTCCTGCAGAGAGGCTATGATCCCTGCTCCAGTGAGGTGTAGCTCACAGCCTTAGATGTCACACAGCTCTGGCATGTGACATCTGGATTAACCTCAGAGCACATCATGGGACAGGCAGCAAAGATGCACTCTGGGAACCCTGGTGTATGGGCTGGAAGTCAGACTGCATCCCACCAAACAGTCAGGATTAGTGTTATGTCTTGATCAAAGCATTTTTCTTGTGATGCTTCCTTCAGCATCATTTGAGGGTGAGATGAACAGGTCTTGAATCTGCCTACCATGGCAGCCACCTTACTGCTGAAAACCTTGTTCTGCCTCCTGAGCTGAGCCCTGCTTAGCCACTGGGAGCTGGCAGGTTCTGGCAGCACATCTGTCAGTTGGGACGTTACAGAAGAGATGACTGAACACAGTAGCATCTCTTGTGGGTGGCACAGATGGGCACTAGCCATTGTCTCCCGTGGCTATGGGTAGCTGCCAGGATGCTGTAGCAGTCCTCTGGGTGAATGGCTTCAGCTTTTGTTGCTGCTAATGGCTATAAGGAGCTGATCTCTCTGTGGAAGTGCCATAAATGAATACGAGTAATTTTGCTATTAAAAATACTAAAATCTTCCATATGGAAGAAAGAGAGGGGTGCTTTTTTTTTTTGTTTTAACTGCTATTTATGTTTCTCATTGTGCCCTAAATATATATAGCACTGTCCAGCTGGCTGAATCACAGAGCAGAATGAAATATCTGCCCCATCTATAAAGGCACAGACCTATAAAGTGCAGATGACAGACTGAAGTCTCAAATCTTTGCTCCATTCGCATATATGGAAGTTTTACCATTGGCTTCAACAAGACCAGAACCAGGATTTGGCTTATGTGAAAGGAGCTTTAGCCAAACGAGCAGAAGCACATGAGTCAGAAGTTCTGGGTCAGTTCTGCTGTTCCCACTGTTTGGATGATTTCTCCACTGTTACCTGCCTCAGTTTCCTCTATTTATCAATGCATAATAAACTGAGGAATTTTCAATTATTAATTTAATGAAAATCAATAAATCTTGTGTTATGTTTGCTACTGTTTTTTGTGAGAGGTTTTCGAAACTTCACTGGAGGTGCACTTTTGCTGGCATAAAACCTCCTTGTATCACAAGGGATGTCTGATTATGGTCCTCTGCCCATTCTCAACTGTTGTGTTCACAAAAAGAAGCACAGAATGGTAGGGGTTGGAAGGGACCTCGAGAGATCATCGGGTCCAACCCCCCTGCCAAAGCAGTTTCCCTAGGACATATTGCCCGTGACGTCCTTTAAACCTGTAGGTATTCAGGTACAAAGAAGCCCCTGTTCTTGTTTCAAATAGGCATCCAGTTTTTCTAGCAAAGGGATGAGAGCATGGAGCTTTTCTTCCCCCTCATGGATTGTCGGTTGGTTTTGAGAGGGGTCCAGCTACAGAAGCTTTGCAGAGACAGCCCCCAGTAACCCAGGGCCACCTCTGCAGGGATAGAACTGTGCTTAGTACAGGCACCGCTGTGACCATCTAAGGATATAAATGTGTGTACACAGCTTTCTAGATAAAGGAAAATGGAAGAAGCCCCTCGGTAGATAAACTGGGTGTTATTTTTGCTCGACTTCAGCTTCTCTCTCAAATGCCATCTTTGTACTTAGCGGATGGTTTATCTGACTGTATTGCTGTGGTTAGAGTGCAATGCATAGGACAGCATAGTTTGTGTTAATAATAATAATTAATAAGAGGGCAGTACAGTAGCAATTGTTGTCCCTTGATCCAGGCACAGCAGCTCTACTGTTAAGATAGAAGAGTTTGTTCTGGACTCCAGAGGCTTTGTGTCACTTTTCAAAAGCTTTATTTTCTTATTTTTTAGCTTTATTATTTCAAGATTCTCAGGTCTCCTGCCAGGCTTAAATTATCTTTTTTTATATTTATTTGGCTTCCCATTGAAACCATCCATTCATCCAGCTTCCATAAAACCCCTAATAACTATTTTAAAGTTTTTGTTCTTGGCTCTTTCCAAACCTATAAATACTGGTTTGAAAACCCCATCTGAATTCTGTGCAAATAATCCTCTTTGCCACCCCTTCTCCTCTGGTTATAAGTGGGGCTAACAGCACTTGTTATCTGTGATCTGTATACCTCTTGTTTGGGTGGAAAATAGGTAGTTGTGGCACGTAGGCAACCTGACAGACAGTGTCTTAGAGACATAATGGCTGCAAATAAGGAAAGAAAATAGTAGCAGGTAAATTAGTTAAAACACAGTTGCACCTAAAACGTGTCTTTTCTTCCTACCTTAGTGTAATCCTATATTTAGCACACGTGCCCCTTGGTGCTCTCGGCATCTGCGTGGCAAACACGCACCAAGCCAACCCTCAGCAGCCAGGGCTGCTAATGCCTGAGGAAAGGCCCAAGAGACTCAAAACTCATCTCAAGAGATCTTCCAGCTAGTGAAATGTTTGAGTGTTCTGGTGAGAGGAAAAAGCTTAGCCCTGCCCTGCGGTGAGGGCTGACCTGTGCTGCCGTGTAGTTTGGGAGACAGGGTGGAGGATGAAGCAATAGAAAAGTCCCAGCAGAATATCAGTGCCTTGGGGAAATACAATTGTTTTAAATATTGGGCTTTTGGGTGAGAAACCAGCCCTCATATCTCTTTCCTGACTTGCCACTGATATCTGTGGTGACGTCTGGTTGTTACGGGCAAGATTTGTTGTTCTTGTCAAAACACAGACCCTTTCATGCAAAGCCAATCCTTGGGAAGCTTATTGCTATGCTTATACCAGTGGTGGTATGGAGCTAAATCAAGATGCAAAAAGCTTGCATGGACTTCATGCCAAGTCTGTTAGGAGAGGATGGGGTTCAGTCCGTTGTGTTGGCTCTTCTTTTCATTGTGTGGGTGTGGGGATGCTGGGTCCTGATGGCAGTGGGATTGTCTTGTCCCAGCTTCTGCAGCCATGGACACCAGATTTACTGCAGCTAAGCAGTGGCTGCTCTTCACTCTAAGTGCCTCAAGTGAAGTGAATCCAGGATGAAATGTCCATCTCATGCCCTTCACAGCTGTTCAAACGCATGGGTGTCACAAGCAGGAGGCCAGACCCAGAGCTACTGAACTCAATGGAAAAAAATATCCTTATGTCTTCAGAAGCTTTGGATCCTCAACAGTGACAAAAGCAAATCTTCCAATATACTTTTTCTGTGTAGAGACACTGAGTGGGACCTCTGGCCAACATCTGAAAAACTGGGGCCTAAAATTAGACCCCTAAAATACCAAAGGCAGTGAGTGGTTCCAACTGACACCAAGTTAGGAAAAAGGGACTGAAATAAACAGATTCCTCAGTAACCAAGATCCTGTTTTTGAGACAAGTGTTCATTCTCACAAATCAAAACAACAAGAAACCAGAAAGAATAAAGAATGAAAACATCAAATCCAATCCCAGCAACCCAGTGATATTATCAGCCAAAGCATGTCTTACTAGAGTGTTTTCAAAAATTCCTTAGGGAGTACCAGTGAGGCATCAAGAGGATATTGCTCTTTTCTGCAGCCTTAGATAGGGGTTTTGCAACACACCGTATTTATTCATGTGACAAACCTGTTGTTCTGCTCGACCATCATGTATCTTTCTGCATGGTTCCTTTGCAAAGCTTTGTACAGCATAAGCCTGGAAAAGAAAGATATGTATTTCTTAAAAGCATTTTTCTTGTCATCTTTTTGGCTTTGTGATGGACAGTGTGATTATTTGTCTCATTTG
Source organism: Zapornia atra (assembly GCA_013400835.1). Classification (NCBI taxonomy): domain Eukaryota; kingdom Metazoa; phylum Chordata; class Aves; order Gruiformes; family Rallidae; genus Zapornia; species Zapornia atra. Next base: position 379,377 of record VZTU01010675.1, on the reverse strand, counting down.
GCAGGTAAAGCGAGGAAGCAATTAGCAGCAATAAATACTCTGTCAAGAGGATCAGATTGATGTCCGGGGACTATCTTGCTTTGATAGGTGTGTGTACACATTGTTCAGTGCAATCCTGTTCCCTGGCTGAAATGGTTGGGAGTACTGAAATATGAATGTCAGGAAATATTAACAGGAATGACAGCAATCCTGAGAACGTCTCCAATTTTATTTAAAAATAGGGTTTGGATCTGGTTTTTAGTTCTCTTCTAAGATTGTGGTGTTGTTCCTTTCTGTGTATGATGAAAGTGGCCATGATATTGCATTTTATATTACTTTTGTGTCTCAGTTGGTAACATCTAGTTTATAATTTCAGGATGAATCACTAAACAATAAGGCATAGGAAGGCTTACAAGATGATTACCTTTTTTTTTCTTTTTTATTTTTAAATTATATACACAATTTGTAGCAGTGGCTTGAGCATCTAGTGTATATTTATTGTTATAATTAAATTGATATATTGTCCCAGCAGCCTCCTTGTCAGTCAAGTTCTCATTGCATAGTTGGACAGCCAGAAGGTAGTTTCTGATCCAGGACATAATGCACCTCCTTGACTCTACACAACGGGAAGAGGACTGTGCAGTTCCCCAAAGTGAGTGCATCCCACAGTGCTGGCTGCTTTGGGCATCAACCACTTTTTTAGGTCTGTATCTGTACAGAACTTGAGAGTGAATGTGATTCGTGGCTTAGCTCTCATGCTTTTAGTGCAGGGTGAATAAGTAATATCTCCAAGAATATGCACTTTGAAATCTGTGTGTAAAGAAGCACGTAGAGTGCAGCCTGAAATATGCAGCAAAGAAAAAAGAGATGTCTCTATGGCTGTTTGGTACCAGAAGTAGAAAGTCTTCTCAGTTCTTCACAGTCTCCATTCTTTTTTCTGTTTGTTCTTCTTATTCTGGCCACGTGAGCTGCCGTTGGATCCCATACCATGAGACTGCTCTGGCAGTTGTAGACTGGGCAAATGAGACAGAGCAAAGAAAACAGAGTTAAAGCACCCCCGGGACTGTACGAGGCCAATGCGCAGGGTCTTCCCCTCCTTGTGAAATGCAGCAGGAGCTTTCCTTTTCACAAGGTGTCAGAACAAGGGCTGGGTTTCTCCCCGCATCACAGTCCCTAATGTTGCATGTCCTCTCTATAACTAGAGAATTCACTAGTCCCTGAAACTGGAGGAGGGAAGAAACAGATGCTTCCAGAAGCTCTACTGGCAACTAGCTTTGTCGTCTAATCTAGAGGGAGGTGGTCAGAAACTAGAGAGACTGGCGCCACTACAAAACCCTAGATAGACCCTGATGTAGCAAAAGGGCTTTTTGCAGTGCTCCCTGTAGCAGAGCCTTTTCCATTTTAAGTTCAAGTGCAGTCATGGTGACAACAGTGATTTGTTCCATCCGTTGTCAGTTTATGATGGAATATAAATGTAGCTTTAAAAATACATACTGGGTTTAAATGTAGCTCAACATGTCAGCATATTACTCTGTGGTCTTGCAACAGCAGTATTATAATAAACTCGCAGCCCTTCAGCTCCTGGAAGACAACACTGAGAACGATACTCCTCTGGTACTGGAAGTTATGTTTTCCCTTTACAGCTCTGGCAGATTTCTTGAAAGTTCAGTGATATCCAGGCAAAAACATATCTTAAACCTGAACTGTCCCTAGAAAGGAATCCTGATGTTACTTACATTTGGAACTTTCTTCCTCCAATTCTAACAGAATGCTTTGATGATTGAAGGGTATTTTTTCTGTGTGTATGTGGCGGGAGGTGTTACATTCCTCTACTCCATCCCCGTTCAGGAAGCACTCTGTGGCTGTTTTAGTATGGAGATGTTTCTGCTCTAAAGATCTCAGGCAAGCAAGGCACTGTATGTGTAGCTCAGCCACCGTGTGGGGTGGTGGTGCACTCCATCTGTCTCTGTGCTGGAACTCTTTATGATGCCTCCACTGTGTTCACAGTGCAAATTTGTGGATATCACCTCTCCCACAAACCCTTCCCACCTGCCTGACAGCAACACTGTGACCATAGAACAGTTGTGTCACCCTTTGGTGGCCTGATGCAGGCACCACCTCTGACACTCAGCATCTGGCATGTGTGGGTCCTGCTAGCAGGCACCATCAGCTTTAGAGAAGAGTATTGAAGGTGACAGATGAACAGAGTGGTTCCTTTAGGAGGGCTGATGGGACAGACTGGGATGCTTTAGCCTGGGAAAGAGACATTTCATGTGGCAATATGACAGAGACTATCAAAGTTATGGATTGTGGCACCATGGCTATTAACTGCTCCCACAGACCAGCCTTGAGACTTGAAAGTGTCCCCTCTCTCTCTCTGCTTCCTTGTATCTGAAGTTTCTACAGGCATTCATACCTTCTCCCCTCTTGGCTGGCAACAGCTCTCATTCTCCAAATAAGCAGGCAGTTGTCTGATGATATCTGTCAAGTCCTAGGACATTTTACACCCTCTCTTGGTTATACTAACCCCTCCTGTAAATGTGACATGCTGTCTCCTTTCTTTTCCCCCATCAGCTTCAAAAAAAGGTTAGAATTTCCCAGTGTGGATTTGTTGCTTGCCTCTCTCCCATTCCCCCACTCCATAGAGAATATTGCTCATCATCAGTGGTGCTCAGCATGCACTCCAGTGTCCAACAGGAGTGAGCTGCCCTCAGAACCTGAACAAGCGTAGACTAGAGAGCTAGCATTAGCTAAGATGAAGGTTTTTTCTATCCATTGGCCATCTAAAGTCACAGGCAGTCCATACAAATCCTCCCTTGGTTAGGTCATTGGGTCAAGCTCCTCAGAGGGAAGGAAGTAACACTGAAAACCAGAAAAGAAAGGTCTTCCACTGCAGGTTACTGGAAAATGAGCTTGCTCTTGCCATCTGGTTATAAAAAGACAAATGTGCAAGTTGTGTAAATCACAGAATAGTTGACTCTTATGTGAGATTGATATTACAACTGCACAAAACAGATTTCTTACAATTTCCTTGGCTTGCTAGCAAGTGAAGTGCTGGATTTTTCTCTGGTTTGGTCAAAATGGGTGCCTCTACATTATTAGCAGAAGTTAATGGATGCTGACTTAGCAAAACGTAAACATCATCTGTGGAGATCAACTTGATATCTGATGGTCTGATGCTCTACAAGTCTATTAGCTTGTTTTTTCCTGTGGGTGGTGTATGAAAAGTAAGACTTGGGTTCTTTTTTTCAAATCTTAAAGCCGATTAATGTGAAAATAAGTAAGTTTGGTTTCACAGAGGAAGGGAAAGAACATTTTAAATTGTTGCAGAAATTTTTTCATTATTTCCAAAATCTGGAGATTCCATTTCTTTTCCATCAAAAATAATCACATTTTGAGGAAGTTATCAAAATTCCTAGGTTACGAAAAATCCTGTGAGCCTTTTGAATGATAGGGATATTTCCCTGCCATAGCAGATTCCAACCTTAACTTCTGATTTACTTTTGCCACTTAGTTGCTTTTGAGCAGTCTTTCGTTCTTGAACTTGTTCTCTCAGACTTTACTTTTATACCAACCCATTTATCCTGAGATTGCAGCAATTTTTTGTGTAACATTGTTTCATTTAAACACTTTGGAGTGCCTCACTGAGGGAGTGCCATACTTGAAGGATTTGTGCTAAGATGTAGTAAGTCTCTTTAGAAGAATTAATTTAACTTTGTTCAAAACATAAATAAGAATATATTTTTCTGCCACTGGCACCATTACGGTCTGAGTATCAACTTTATTCTGTGAAGATACAGACCCAGTGTTGAGTCAGGCTTCAGATTTACACCAGCTGAAGGTCTGAGTACATTCAAATTTGTGTGGCACTCAGAGCAGGAGCCTTAAATCAGAGGTCTTTTCCATCTGTGACATGCGGGTATGGCAAGAGGGTTATCCATTGGAATGAACATGATATTGTGGAGAGGCAAGTGCAGCTCAGGTCCTCTGTCTTGTGGGTGTGGTAGCCACCAGAACTCCAAACTTGAATGCCATGCCATGTCTTCTGGCTCCTGATGAGTCATGCAGACAGGCTGCTTCTGTCCCTCAAGGAGGGGAATGTAGCATTTCCTTCCTTTCTCTGGTGTCCTAGTCTCCTTCATCAGTGGCAAGGAAATACTGTCCTTTTGGCAGGCGGAGAAGACAAGCCACATCAGCTTTTCAGCCTGGAACTAGTCCTGGAACTGGTGAGGCTCAGGCTCATGGTAAACCAGGAAGCACTTAAGTCATGCCTCCACTGCTCCTGAACGAGGTGACAGCCAGCATGCCAGTTTCAGACACTTCCCTGGCTTTCTGTTTGCTTTCTGCCACATGGGCGATGTCTCTAATATAACATTCACATCCTGTATGTATTATTGTCTGTCTGTACCCAGACATGCATTTGCCTTCCAGATCCCGCTTGCTGTCTGCCCAGTTCACTCCAGGCCTGGGGCTGTGGGGATGTAACACAGCTCAACTTAGTCTGTGAGGGAGGAAGGATAAACTGAATCAGGTTGTCCTGTTGTGAGCTACTGATGCACAAACCAGAAACACCAGCTCAATGTACGGTTAACCTGACTAAGCCCAAATCCTTTGACTGTAAGGCTGTGGGACAGGAGAGGGTCTTTCTGTTCTGTTTGTCCAGCTGCTGGAACAGTGTGCCCTGTGTTTAGGCCCACAGTGAGTGATAATCTTATCCTATGTTTTGCTTAAAATCGCAGCTCATCTCAGCTCAGGTAATTCTCTGAGGCTCAGAAACTAGGGATAATAAAATAATATCTCATGGTCCAGCTTCCTTGGGTTTCATGAGTCTCTGCAAACCTGATTACAGGGGCCTTCCTACCTTGGTACATCACTTCAGGTGTTAAGGCTTTCCCAGGGTGCGTGTGGCCATGGACAGACATGTGCAACGCACCATCTTAACTCCCCTCCATGGGGGTGAAACAGAGCTTCTAATGAGCGCTTAACTTTCTGCCTCTGTCATGCAAGCAAGAATGGCTTGTCACCTTCAGCTGTCTGCACAGGGAAGTTAAATTTTTGCTGCCCATTAAAGCCCTTGTCCTTTAGTGGAGGCAGAAGGACCTATTCTGCCCTGCAACTAGTATTTCTATGAAGTACAGGGGCACTGCTGTAAAGTATAGGGCATAAAAAGAGCCCAGAATCAGATGCTGACTGAACCTGGTGGCCACGGGCTAGGACTTGCCAGATGAATCCATGGCAAAGAGGGGGCACAGCCACAGCAGTTAATTCTTGCCTCAGGGTGGAATAGCAGGCTTCCCTTACACGTATGCAGAGCCAACCCCTTTTCCAAAAGGCAGCGTGCTCACGTTACACAGTGTTCAAAAGTCTTCACTGTTCCCAGAATGTTTCCTTAGCTCGTTTGTCCTGCGAGGGGCACAAGGGAAAGCAATTACTGCAGCAAAGGTGGAAAACGGAGGTAACGGTTCAATCTAATCACCACCCCACCGTGGAGAAAGCTACATCTCTCCTAACCACAGAGGTGTTTAGTGCTCCAGCTCAAGGCAAATATTTCCTCATCACTCAGCAGCAGTTAGGCAGGGTGCGCCAAAGCGAGTCGGGTCTTACAGCGAGGAAAACAAGAGCTGCATAGAACTGTCATCAGCGACAAGAGTCCTGGAGTTCAGGGTCAGCTCTTGTTGCTGTGCTGAAATAGATGACAGACCACGTTACACAGCCGCTGAGATTGAAGTTTGACAGACTCAAGGGCTGAGCTTGTGAAGTGGCATTTAACTCTTTGAAGATTGTAAATGACACTTGCCCCCTTCTTGCTAGAGTCTAGAAGATACCAATAAGGAATCCTTTTCAGGGACAGGCAGGGGCTTGGGACAATGCGATCTTTGAGGTGCCTTCTAACCCAAACCATTCTGTGATTGTGTGACAGGTGTGGCTGGTGCAGGGTCCCTTCTGTGCCTGGGGGTGAGGTTCCTCTACAGCTGTAGCTGCACTGAACTGCTAACTCAGTGCAAAGAGGGGCAGCCTTCCACAGCCTGCTTTTCCTTGGGATGAGTCCCTGTTCCTGTGGTATCAGGGACCAGGCTGGATTTTATGCCTTCTAAAATCTTCACATCTAGCTGATGGAAGGGAGGTAAACCTGGTCAGCCCGGTCTTGTTAGATCAGTTTTATGTCAGTCAAACTTGCTGTGTTGATTCTCATGGTGTTATTCTCTGCACTGAGGGCAGGATGCTGCGTGCTGGATTTATGTCCTGAACAGGCATGACAATTGTTTCCCTCCAGGTGCTGGTGTTTGTAAAACATTACCATGTGGAAGGTGGAGTGTCTTAGGAGATGGCTGCTGTAGCTTGAAAGTGTTTTAAAAAGATTAATGTTTTGACATCTGCAACATGCTACAGCTGAACTATGATCAAACTCTTACCCTGGTTCCAGTGTTGGAGAGCTTGTGTATCATCAGACTTGCATGACTTCAGCTAATGTGATGAGTAAAGTGAGTGCACAGTGAGAGCCTGGGTTCAGACCTTAAAACCAACAAACAGAGATACAGACCTTCATTGCATCATTCCTTAAGTAATGTTATAGCTTTTTTCTTCAGAAACACAGAGCTGAAGATTTTCAAATCTGCCTCCTGCTATTGTAGGTAGTTGCATCAGATCATACTGTTTGTGAACCGATCGGAACCGAAAGCAGAGCTCTGCTCAGACTGGTGTCTGGTGTGTTGAGCTGTGTTTCTGCTGGCCAGACAGAGCTAGGTTCTTTACTTTCTCTCTGGAAGAGAGAAATAAAATATCACCTCTCTAAGAGGTGGTATTTTATTAATTGATAAATTGCAACTAAAGTCAAATTTACGACTGAAAACTTGAAGTAGATGTTGCTGGAAGAAAACCATCCAATTGAGCTTTCAGGAAACTTCAGGGTAAAATATTGCTTCTCTGCAGATTGATTTATGTACATTGATGCCAAGCTGCATTCATATATAATGTTTTTCAGCCCAGATGCTACATCCTGTGCAATTTTCTCAGTGATGTTTTAATTTTTAAGTCCCTAAGAAGTATTAAAAAGTTCTCAATAATTAAAAAAGAATTGTACAAGGAGCAATTAAAAATGTCAGCTAGTTATTTGCTGTATCAACTGTCAAATCATATACTTTCATTTAATGAAATCAGTTTCCAGTAGAGTTCATAACATCAGCAATGACCTAAATAGTGCACCTGACAGCTTGCCTGCCATCTCAAGCTGTAAATCTGGGTAACTAATGGTATATCGAAGAAGAAAAGGTCAATAAATGCAGAAATGTGTGGAGAATCTAATCTTTCCCTGGCACTTGTTATTCCTTCCTTTTCACTCTCCTTTCATTTTGTAATCTGTCACGTTTAACTAGTCACGCTTGGCAAGAGCCTGATCAGGACAAGTTTCCAATAGAGCTGCATCTGTTCTTGCCACACAGCATCAGATGGACAAAGGCAAGACGTGGCTGCAGATCTGGAAACATGCAAGGGGAAAACTCTGTTCTGGAAACACAATTTAAGAAGGAGGCAAATACATGTAAATCTCTTAAATTTGAGAAAGAGATGGGAGAGACTACAGATGTCCCTCACTTCTTCATGAACAATTGAAAAGGTTTTTTGATGAGTTTGGTTTTGTTCTGAACAAAACTGTTACTGCTGAGAACAGAAGTGTCTTTAGGATTCTAGACTTGGGAGTCTCCATCTGCCAGTACATTTTTTTTTCCCCTTAACACTTTGCCCAGTCCAGAAAGAAATGACTCAGTCAAAAGGATTTCCTCCATCTCTCTTGGGTGATTATTCCACAGACTATTAGGTGTCCCCATTAGGAAATGTTTCCAACATCATTTTCCCTGTGCTTACTTTTAAAACATTGTTCTATGACCAGATATTATCCTAAATAGTGGTCTTCCCTCATTAGTAATTCCATTTCTTTGGTACTTGTCTATGGTTACCATGTCCCCTCCAGCATTTCACTGGTGTTTAGTTGAGCTGCAGATGTTTAATGTATTTAACCTTTCCTTGTATGCCAAGGCATAGGACTGGCACTGGGATATTTAGACACCACTAAACAAGGGTGGAGCCTGTAAAATGTAATTGCTTTCTTCTGATGCTTCCATGGTGGAGGTTGTGCTAGAGAACAAGGGCAGCTTCTATTCTAAACTACGTGGAAAAGGTGCAACTGCTAAACAAGAATGACTTCTAAACAGGCTATATATAGTAATATATTTTTTAGTATCCAGCTTTGATTTAAGTCCACAGGGGAAGCAGTTAAATTTAGTTGATGTCAATCTCTCAAAGAAAGATACTGCATGTACGTGCACACGTGAGAAATTCCAACCAAGCTGATGAGTATTATCAGGTTTGCTGGGATTATGTATTTTAACTGTAAAGAATATCTCTAAAACCACTAGAGTCTTTTAGACTGTGGGAAACATTGCAAATGTTACCACACTATGTCTGGATGCATAATATGTATGTGTTTTTGTATCTCAGCACATTTTGGGTTTCTTTGAACTTTAAGATTAGCTCTGAATTTCTTGAGTACACAAAGCTCACTTCAGGGATAGTTATATAATTGCTGTATTGTAGATTACCCTAAATTGCTGATACGTACTGCCTACTTGAACTTCAAATATGCCTTTGAATTAAAAGCGGGGATGATAGCTCTGTCTCTTATTAAAGTTGTAAACATTTAGCATTTGCCTAGCTTTGGTTGCTTATACATTTACTAAGTTTTAAGTATTTGGGTTGAAATTTTCTATGCCAACTCTGTCTGTTGGACACAATATAGTATGTATATGTAAATGTTATGATCATGTCAGTAGAAGTTTTTTTAGGCTTTTCTGAGAACAAGCAAAGAGGAAAATGTAATATAAAAGTGCAAGAACAGTCATACCAGGTCAGACCAGCCGTCTGTCTAGCTCAGGATACTCACTGTGACAGTGGCCAGTATTGCAAGCAAATTTGACACTTCCTTCAAATATTCTCTCAGCCTCCAACAATTTGTGGCTGAGGGAGTTTAGAACCAGACACAATATTTTGTACTTAATAGTCCTTGAGGGATTTTCCTTTGGTGACTTTGGTTTTGAATCTGTGTAAGCTTTTGGCATCTAGAATATTATTTGGTGAGGAGTTCCACTGTTTAAATGCACACTGGTTGAAAAGTGGTTCTTTCTGTTTTTTGAGCCTATTTCCTGTCATTTTCAATTGAAGATCCCACACTGTTATATTAAAAGCAATTATTTTGAAGGCCAAACCCCCTTTTGGTCCTCATTTTGGAACAGAAACAGTCAGCTCAGAGCCCTTTGCAATGCAGGCAAAGTTGAGGTATTTAAGATTATTTCTTCCTGTGTGCATTGCTTCATTCACTCAATGTCCTCTGCTCTTTTTCTGGCTGGACAGCCCACCTTGTTACCTTCATCTGAAATTTTCCATAATCATTCCTTAATACCTTGAATACACAATTATTAGTAGCAAATTGTCTTCTCACTTTTGTCTTTCTTTTCTAGATCATCACATAAAGCTAATTTAGTTAGAAATGTTAACAGTTTTCTTTGAGCAGCTCTAGCCACTTCAGATGACTTAGAAAAGAGGAAACAGCAGTCAGGATTATCAGGGACATGGGTATTGCTATGCCAAGTATTTCATGGGTTGTGTAAAAGGGAATGCAGCAGATGCTCTACAGAAATGATTAAGGAAACTGGAGATGTTCTATTTCACTGAAAGATAAGTACCTTTTATTTATGTAACTTTAGAGGGCTGACTTTAGATACAAACGTTCAACAGGTTTTGGCTAAAGTATTAAATAGCAGACCCAAGGCTGGCTGAAATTGCGAGTGAAGACTTGCTTAAAAATCAGTAGGGTGTTGCATTGGATGTAAAGCTAATGTTCCTGGGTTGAGAATTAATAGCAGCTAGTCCAGGAGAGCAATTAAGTGAATATCTAACTGTACATGCTTGAGTAAATATTTTCAGTGGGGACACATTCTGAAATGGAAAACCATGCTTATATGCTTCACTGGGTCCCTTGAGGAGCTGTATAGCTGTCAATAAATATTGAATATATATGAATTGTTTGAAATGTATGACCGATTTGAAAGTATCCTGTTTATCAGTGCGCTTCTGACTACCAGCCTTGACTGACTGTTAGTTGTTTGCTCCTTTTTCATACACCACTCCTAGATTCACAGTGAGCTGCAGACTTTGTGGGCCTTCTCTGGGTTCTGGTTTGGTCCCCACTGAAACTGTTGATTTACAAAGATAATCCAAAAGTTATCAGCAGGAATTTTTTTTCCTTTTTTTTTTTTTTTTCTTTTAAAATAGTTTCTTAATCTCCTGTGTTCCTTCCCCCTGTTCCTGTCCAGTACATCCGTTCCACAGGGCCCATGGAATTTTGGCTTCTCATTTATATTTGGAAGAAAAACAAATTTCAAAATGTTGGAATTTCTCACAGATCAGAAATTCCTTTTTCCAGACACTTTTACATGAAAGGGGCCCAGTGGCTTCTGTGACACTTGGCTTGCCTGCATAGGATGGTCAGGCAGAGGTACCAATGCCTGGCTGGGAAAGAAGGGATGGTGTCATGGCACACCCACCACGTTGTTGCAAGGGAAAGCACCCTGTGGCACAGCGATGACAATTGAACCTTCTCTTCTCCATTCCTTTGTTAAATCTGTCCCAGAATAATAGCTCCTTCACTGAGTCAGTTTAACCTTTCCAGCTGTAAAGGTAGTGGATATCTTTGTTAGAGATGGGATTCTCAGAAGTTCCTAAGAGGCAGCTGTCAGCTCTCAGCAGCTTTCACTGAGGCATTTCAATCCTAGCCTGACAGTTAGAGGGAATTTTGAAGTGTGCCAGGAGGTATTGTTCCTCTGGATGATTAATTTTTCCCCAACATAAAAGAAAAAAATAATAATAACAGAAGTAGGAGATTCCTGTTAGTAGAAAAGGAATGAAAATAGTCCTAATGTCTCCCCTGACACGGTCCCTGTAGCTATTGTTTTGCCTTTCAGCGTGTTATTTTTCTCTTAAATTTCTTGGGAGATAGAAGGCTAATTTCAAAGCACAGTAGAAACAGGCAGCTCTTTTTACAAGGGATAAAAAGGTTGGAGATAAATTATTCAATAAGAAAAGTGTAGGGTGGCGAAGCGCAGGCAGAAGGTGAGAGGAGGATCCTAAAAGGGTTCTGCTCCTCTGCTGCCTCCTTTCAACACCAATTGCAACTCTGCACATCTAGCAATTGAGTGTAGATGGGACATAGGTCTTCATTCTCCAGGGCACACCTCTCCCAGAGTCATTTCCCTGAGCATGAAGAATATGTCACAGTCACATTCTCCCTGTTTCTGACCTTTTGTTTTCCTTAGTAGAGGTCAGTCAAGGTTTACCCTTACACAGACAAGAAGGACATCAGCAAATTTTAAAGCACTTTCTTCCATAAATGACAATGAATTGCCTTTTCTTTGTTGGAAAACAGTAATTAAAGAAGGCCTAGCTGATCTGCTTTGTTTATAGCACCCTTGGTCCTATGACAAAGTCAGTCACAAAATGTTCTTAGAGAACTTGAGTAGTCAGGAAGAAATGATAAAATATTGAGTAATAGACAAAAAAAAGAAAGCAAAGTATTTTCAAAGTGTCTTAAGGGACATCAATCAGCAGATACCCCAAGGTTCAGTACTAAAGTTTAGTGTATTACATTTTTGGAAGACTGAACAAATAGGAAGCTTGCAGAGTTTTGCAAATTTAACTTTATTTTATCTGCATTAGGCATGGTGGAGAAAAGCTACAACTAATTTCAGAGGGCTCCAACTCAGTGAGGTTTCAGTTCAGGGACAAGGTTCTGCAGTACCAAGTAATGCAAAAAGTAGGCAGTAGAAATAATTAGAGAAGATTTACTTGGGAGAAAAAAGAAATTCCTCAGCATTGTGTGTAGGTATTTACTCATGTGATATCAATGTGTGCAGGATCTTTGCTGGGCAATGTTGTTCTAAGGTCTCTTCCTTTATATAAGTCACTGAGTAATACAAAGCTCAGGAGGTTAGACTTTCTTTGTAGAACCCTGTGAGGTCTACAGAATCCCTTTAGCAGGGAGTATAATGTTCCAGACAGCCAGGTTTGTGCTGGCACCATGCACATTCCTTGCACAGCAACCCTGAGTGTAGCAGTCATGGTGTTACTGGTGACACTCAAGTGTAGATTCAGGAGGGGCAGCTGTTTGAACCTCCATCAGCACAGGTTCAGAGCACATTCCCATAACTATCTGAGGTGAATTAACATGTGGGCAAGTTCCCCATCAGAAACATTTTTGGTTTGGTTGGTTCTTGCTTTCTGCACTGTACTACCCTCTGAGCATCCCTTAGTTACAGCCATTAGTATTTTGCCTTCTTCTATGCTCCAGTGCACGTGACTCCTGCCTGCAAACTCCAGGAACTGAGATATGCTTTCACTATGCTTGGGGCTTAGGCTGTCCCCTGAATCACAAAGCTACATGTGACCAAGGATGTAGCGTTTTCATTTCTGCCCTGAGTTACGTACCATTGGTGTCTGGTTTGGGCCTAAAGAAGTGCAGGCAGCAGCAGCAGCATGACTGTCTGCTTAGCCAGAGGTGTGGAGCTGAAAGGAGGCTCCTTGGATTTTCTACCTCATGCACTGGGGACACAAACATTTTGACCTTCTTGAGCATCTTTTGACAAAGCACTAGCTGCAGTGAGCAAAGGATCTTGCACAGATCCATCCCCCATGGTAGCAACTTCCACTGAGCATTAAGTCTATCTTTAAACATGTTCAGGGAAGAGAAATAAAGGAAAACAAACCCAGGGAAATGAGCCAGATTCCCAGAGAGAGCAAATGAAGGGTGGTGGAATGAAGGTATGTGCCTTCCAGAGCCTCAAAGTAAGAAGCAGCAGAGACTCTGGAAATGCTTTTCAAATCACTGCCTGATGGCATAAAGACTGTTCACGACACCCACCAACCTGTCTGGCTGCACTTGTACTGCCTCAAGGCTGTCCCTCAGGATGAGATGTTTGAAAGGGAGATGAAGGAGCTTTCACAGATAGGGGTGGTCCACCTGGTTGTTTCCCTCTGTTCTAGTGCAGATTATCAGTGGAAAATACCACTGCTATGAGGCAGAAGCTGCTTTATGTGGCTCAGTTCAGGCTCCAGGCTGTTTTTACCCAGGACTGACTCCTCAAATTTCAATATTTTTTTTTTTCTAATTGACACCAGTACAAAGAGGAGAAAACCAAGTGATAAAAACCTCTTCCAGTAAATGATCCTGGAGCTGTCTTTGCCATTAAAGCCTCTCTTCGCAGCAGGGTCTTAAGAAAGTTCAAGGAATGTATGTCTGTCAATTCAGGAACAGGCACAATGAGTCTAAGAGCCTTCTGAACCACTGCCTTAAAATAACTCCACCGATGGCCACTTGTGCAGTGACATTTTGGAAACGTCCACTGCCTTGTTAGAAAACTCAACTGTGAATACCAGGCAATCTACTGCAGTTCCTGGGATGTCAGCCCAGAATCCCAGCAGCAGCCTTCCCACGTCAGCATAGCTCAAAAAAGGCAATTTTAAAATTAAAATCTTCATGTAAATAATAAAGATTGTGAGATGGAAAGCCTCATAACTTGAAAAATGGCTGTGGGTTGTCCAGAGGCAACTGGGAGGTTGCTTATTTATTTTCACCTCATACACATTTTGGAAGGGATTCTAGGACTTGGTTAAACTGCTGTAATGTTGGAGACTTCCCTGTTTATTTGTACACACCTAGCAAACCCCCTGAAGCAGCCAAAGTGCCTCGTTTCAGCACTCCCATGGCTGGTGACTTGGGTTTTTACTTTTTGTGTTGTGATGGATTAATATTCTGACAGGAAAATCTGAGCAAAGCATGCAGATGAAATGCAAATGTTTGCTCTCTGAGGAAATATGAGAGCCCTCCAGCTACCCTCTCTGGTCCAGACACACTTGTCCAAAGAGAGCTGATGATTAAACAACCAATTTGGTGTATCTTATCTTTTTGTGGCTGCATCGAAATCTCTGCTTTCTGTTTGGAGCTGTCAGCTTGACTTCAGACTCCATCCCACCAGCAGATATCTGTCACTCTTGGCACAGGTGGGTCTAATGCTGTGTTCAGGACTTGCAGAGGCCAGATCCCAGCCTGACATAGGTCAGCTCAGCTCCAGCCAAGGTTATTGGTCAAATCCTCAGCTGCTGGAAAGTTGATTTAGTGTCATTGTGAAAATCCGTGCAGCTCTGTACAGTGATTTATTTCCACTTGCAGGGTAATTGTGCTGACTCGCTCCACTGGAAGCTTCCTTAAGCTGGTGGAGTAAAGGGGCGTTTGCTCTGACTTCAGCTGGTCTCAGAGTCCTGCAATTCTCCTGGACCACATCTTCACTTAGTCACACCAAAGTAAATGCTGCTGAGCACAGAGAAGCCATAACACTGAAATAATACTGTAAGATAAAAGAAACCTTTTTCTTCTTTTCCTAGTTTACCCTTCTCCCTGTGCTTACATATCCTTGTGTGTCCCTCACTCTGTCCCTGTGCTGCAGGGTCAGCCCTAGTTTTCCTGCCCTGAGCCTCCCTCCTGCAGTCAGCCCCTGGAGCTCACTAGCCGTGGTACCCAGGGTACCCCCAAATATGTTACCTAGGTAAAATCAGTGGCTAAACTTTCACCTGGTGAAAGTCAGCACGAGACAACAAAGTCAGCAGTTTTGGGACAGTGACAGGAAGATAAGTGTCATGGGCTAAAGCTGCAGTGCAAAAGGGGTTTTGTATGGGTGTTGAGAGATGTGTTCGTGACAGACACCAGGCTGGCTTAACCATCTGGACCACATCTTCTCCTGGATCTGTGGGTAGTTTTTGTTCCCTTATTTTTGTTGAGCCATATACCTCCCTCATCTGGAATATCTCCACTGATTTTAGTGATTTTCTCAGGATTTTCATCAGCACTAAAGAACTTTTAGTTCTTTCCTCATAATACTGTGACACTACCTTGACCCTGCAAGGACTATGGCAAATGGGCCAAGTATAGAGTTGAAGTTTTGGGCACAACTTTTGCAGTCCTTATTGTCTGTGCAAATCAGACCAAGTCAGTAGGTAAGCTGGCCAGAAAAAAATGTCAAACCAAACTTGTCATAAAGTAGCTGCACTGAATATGACTCCCATTTCACCGGGGGTGAGGAAAGACATGGAACAGCAGGCAAGAGAAGTATAATGCAGAGTAACTGTGTGGGGATACAGCTGTGTGAAGAACAAGGAAAATTAAATCCTGCACAGATCATAGAATCATAGAATGGTCTGGGTTGGAAAGGACCCCAAGGATCACAGAGTTCCAACCCACCTGCCACAGGCAGGGCCACCAACCTCCAGGTCTGGATCTGCACAAGGTTGCCCAGGGCTCCATCCAACCTGGCCTTGAACACTTCCAGGGATGGGGCATCCACCACCTCTCTGGGCAGCCTGTTCCAGCACCTCACCACTCTCTCTGTAAAGAACTTCCTCCTAATATCTAATCTAAACCCTCTCTCTTTTAGCTTAAATACATCCCCTGCTTGTCCTGTCATTGCCTAGCCTTTTAAAAGGTTGATTCCCCTCCTGTTTACATGCACCCTTCAGGTACTGGCAGGCTGCAATGAGGTCCCCCCGCAGCCTTCTCTTCTCCAGGCTGAACAAGCCCAGCTCCCTCAGCCTCTCTTCATAGGGCAGGTGCTCATCTTTGTGGCCTCCTCTGAACCCTCCCCAACAATTCCACATCTTGTATTGTGGGCCCCAGGTTTTTATGTTATCTGTGGATCTAACTGCCAGTGTTTTGGGGAATTGGTTGATGTTACTACAGCCATCTATAGCACATGAAAGGTGTGAAGCTTGTGACTTTTAAAAAAGCAGCTAGGCCAGTTTCTTTACTTCCAAGCTCTTTGGATGGAAGTACCTAAAGTGGGGCTTGTCCTTCACTGTGGAAGGAGCAAGGACAAGTGCCTTGTCTGCTGGGAACTGCCATGGGGGTAGTGCTTGCCCTGCTCACGTGTTCTGTGCCTACTGGGGTGCCGGCATTCAGTGTGTTACACATCACTGAGAAAAGTCACTGTAACTACCCTGCCAGTCCTGTCATCCATGTTTGCTACTTGGATTTTGTGCTCATCCTTCTGCTGTGCAGGGGACTGACTGTGCCTTGCAGGGTGAGAAGCGTTCCCTCTCTGCCCCCCTGCCCCCCGGTGTGAGCTCTGCTGCCAGGGAGGAAGGGGAAGGGAATGTGTTAATGGCTCTGTAACAAGAAGGGTGATTTTTCCTGGCAGCACTTTTAGGTTTGCTTCCAGAATATGTACGGTTATCATTTATGCTCCTTTAAATTCTTTCCTTTTCTCAGAAGAGGTCAGTGCATAGAAAGAGAATTTGGATTATCAGGCTGCTGGCACTGGCCCGCATTTTCCACTGTGTGTGCTTGGAATACAGCTTGGTCTTGTGCCTCTCCTGATTTGTTTACCTTTTCCCTTCCCCTCTTCTTGCTCTCCCCCCCAGTAAGCTGTTGGATTCCTCTTTTCATGATAAATATTTAATTATTTTTTAGCAAGCCATTAAATCACTTTTGCAACTTCACTGAAATCCTTAAAACTGCACATTTGGTCTCCTGAGGTGTGAAGAGCCCAGTGAAATGGTGAAGATAGATTAGTGCTTGGGTTCTCACAGCTCTCAGAAAACACCATATTTGGGTCCTTGCTAGTGGAACAAGATCTTTGAAAATGTTGGACCTAATCCTTAATCCAGAGGTGTCAGAGGTGTCAGTGTAAACTGGTCTGTTTGGAGATGGGGAATTGCTCAGCATACTAGGCGATGTCTCACCCTCCATCGGTATAGGATGGGCAGCACCTCCCTGCTTTCTCTGGTTTCGCCATCTTGGGTGTGCTGCAAAATCAGACCCTGACTGAAGGAGGCAGTGAGCAGTCAAAAGATAAAAAGAGGACCAAAGGGACCATATTAGTGGCCAAGAGGACTTTCCTTCAGTGGTTTTTGTTCAGGGTTTTTTCACACTTCAAAATCGAATGTGGGTCTTACAGACCTGGACAGGGATAGGGCAGCTCTGGATCAGTCTGTATTGTAGAGCTTCCACAAAGACACTCTGACTCCTCTGATCATGAATGCCTGTGGTTTTGGGTATCAGTGCTCCCGACTTAGGTATGTGAGTCGAGTTTTGCAATTTGAAATCCTGCATTGTGGATTCAAACCTGGCCCCTAGCTACAGTGAACAGCAGTGGCCACCTTTTCATAGCCAGCTGATGAGTTCCTGGGAACTGATAACTCCTAGCCTTACCTCTTTGAACCACTGCTACTGTCATGAAAAAGGCCACTTTGGTCTAAGGGATATCTCTGCTACTGGTAATAAATGGTTTAAGGAAGGTAATTCTATTTTCACAGAATCACAGAATGGTAGGGGTTGGAAGGGACCTCGAGAGATCATGGGGTCCAACCCCCCTGCCAAAGCAGCTCCCCAGCTCATATTGCACAGGTCGGCGTCCAGACAAGACTTGAATATCTCCAGAGAAGGAGACTCCACCACCTCCCTGGGCAGCCTATTCCACTGCTCTGTCACCCTCACTGTGTAAAAGTTCTGCCCCATGTTGGTGCGGAACTTCCTGTGCTCCAGTTTACAGCCATTGCCCCTTGTCCTGTCCCCACAGACACTGAAAAGGGGCTGGGGACCACTGAAAAGGGGAGAAAAGATTAATTTTTATTATGAAGATAATTATAATGAGGGAGACTCTGTGGTGCGGCCGCTTAGCGCGTTTCCTGCTAACCAAAAGGTGGTTGTTTGAGCCCACCCAGGGAAGGGTTCTCCCATTTCCTCTGCCCACAGCAGGGGGTTGGAACTAGGAGGTGAACATTAAGCTCCCTTCCAACCCAAATCATTCTGTGATTCTTTGCTCCTGGGCTTGTAGGGGCTTGGCCAAGCAAGACTGTCTGTTGTAAGGTGTGTTATAGCACAGAGGAGAAAAGAGGTTGCTCCCTGCACCCCCACAGTGAGCCCACAGCTTTAGACTGGGGAAGCAATGAATATAATTCCATGTGAAATAACCAGGGATGCCTGTGATCGGATGATAAAAGGTTGTGGTTCCTAGGAACCCATCCTGTTTCAGAGCAAGAAGCGGAAATAATACTGCTTCTACTGCTGGTTTGCCCTAAAAGAAATATTAATGCACAAAGTAGAGTAATTTAGAAATAGCTATCTTCCCCCAGCTAGCTGTTATGGCAGCAAAGGCTTATAACAGAGCCAGTCCCTGAGCCAAGGTTATTTCTAAACCACCTAATTCATGGAAACAAATCTGAAAAATTTTGGGTGGTTTGGGAATAAGAAAAGTCACTTTACAAATCATTGTCTGCTGCAGGAAAAGCAACTGTCATGGACCCAGAGCATAAAACCACAATGTGGAGGGTTTTTTTAGTGTACAACTCATGTGACAAATTAGAGGGATACCAAATAACATGATTTCAACAGCTCATGCTCTGCTTGCATGGTGATTATCCTCTCAGTTTACACAGATCTTTGCACTCCTGTGGTGCTTTAATAACATCACTTTAAAACCCTGACATTTGGGTAACATGAGGAGCAACAAATACTCACAGCACCTACAGTCATCAATCACTGTCAGCTCCGGGCTGAGGTTTCTCTGCTTTCTAACATGTGGCTGTATACTTAGCTTAAACGTCTTTTTCCTCACACTGGGTATTTCCTGTGGTCCCTGGAGAACAACCTGGAGAGTCTTTGGTTGGTCTGCCCAGTCACCCGTGGCCTCCAGAGCCTGTGCAGGCAACAGGGAAAGGTTCAGCATCAAATGCTGCTCATCCACCCAGGTTGCTCCTCGAGGGCGATACTGGTGACATTATTTGTAGTAGAGCGAGGGACCTGCTTGAGTTGGAGGGGAAAAAATATCACTGAATAATAAAGAACAGCCTTTGGTCTGAGGAACTTACAGGTGGGTAGCAGGGATAGAAGAAGGACAGGGCTGAGGTGCTTCAGGTGGTGGTTGCGTGTGATAAATGCCATGAAGAAGGGTCTGATTATTTTTTTTTCCTGTTCAGTCTATGCAGACAGGCTTTGGTTTTGTTCATACTTGTGTAAATCACAGATACCTCCCCTAGCTTCAGTGCAATGACAGCACTCTCTGCTGTCAGGTTTATTGACTTGGGACCAGTTATTCCACTTATAACCTGGCTGAACAGAAGCCAGTCCTGTACCTGGCATGGGAAGACCAGAGCTGGCTGGTAGCTACCTGTATTTTCTAGTTGTTGGCTTTCAGTTTGATCCAGGGGGAACAAATTAGATCTCTCAATCAAATGTGGGCTCCCTGCTCCTGACACCATTGGAGATCTCTGAGCATTTTGTAGAAGCAGGACTTACATCAGTGGCATCATTATGTGCTCGGTAATGCCTCTGTGTGAGCAGCCTCGTAGTGCTCAGCAGCTTGGCAACCCCAGCCCCACGGAGCCGTGGCATGGCACCTCTGTGGGCAGGGTTTCTCCCCACTGTGTGCACAGACCTCACGTATCCAGGCAGCATATGGGGTCTGTTCCTCTTTTAGTGGCAGCCTTTGCACCCCATTTTTTTTTTATTATTCAGAATGCTCCTTGTGTTATTTATCACTTGCTGTTAATCTTTGTAATTTTATTGCAGCATTTATAAAATGTAAAGCCACTCCTACTATGTTTTTCTTGAGTACATCTGATGTGCAAGGCACTAAAACCTCATGTCTTTCCCTTCCCCAAAAGACAACTAGGCATTGCTATGGCAGAGCTGGGCTGTGCGGAGTGTAGATGCTTCAGAGCTATGAAAGATCCTCTTGTGACACAAAGTCCCAACCTCTGTGACATGATGCAATTCCCTAGCCCCGTTCCAGATGCTGTCCTGCCTGGTCACCTGAGTGGTGTGCTCGGTGGCAGTGTGCTTGGTTTGGGGCTGCAAGATAGGACTGAGAGTGCTTAGTCAGTATTATCGTCTCTGATTCATTCCGCTGGTTGGTCGGTTTATAATATATTTTGGATGCCTAATAACTCCAATAGGAATTTCTAAAAGAACACCAGAACAGCCATCCGCAGTGTTTAAATCACTATGGTAATGGGACTGAGCTCATGCGGCTGAGAGAGGTTGCAAATCACTTTCAGATGCCGTCAGCATCTTTTTTTGTGTGTGCTTGTCTATGTCCTCCCGTGACCATTGCTTGGAGAGCCATGTACACACTCGAAGGATTTGCTTTGAGGGGAGGGCTCAAATATCAAAGTGGAAAAAAAAAAAGCAGCATTCAAACCTTAAAGCTGACCATAAAGCCCAGCACATCATTTTCAGAAGCAGAACATTATTGTTACTTTGCTGACAAACTTCTTTTGAGGGCAGCAGCACGGTCCAGCACCGTTTCAGATTTGTCTTGAAGCCGCACGTAACCAAAATAAATATATGGTTACATAAGGAACTGTATTATGTCCTTGCTCCTGAGTTCCAAGTCTAACTGTAAAGTAAGCACAAATCCAGTACGTCTGTCCTGACAGAGGTAGAGGGTCAACCTCCTCCTGTGTGCAATCTGCTTGATTCACACCTGGGATAAATAAGCGGGCCAACCAAGTGGAAGTAAGGTGGTTTTGTCCCTTCTACTAAAGTCCTCATGTAAGATGTGGAGGCCCTCCACAGAGGTGGACACCAGGGGACAGGTAAGGAGAGGCATTGAAGAAGGTCTGGAGAGCAGCCGTGGCTCAGAGAGGGCAGTGTGTGGGTTTTGGACATAGACCAGCATGGGGTGAGTAATCAAAGCCCAGAGGATTACACCGCTCACATGAATCAACAATGATTTATACAGCTTCATTAGTATGGCAGCAGCAAGGCCTGCAGCTACAGTGACATAATGCAGCCCATGACACAAGCCTGCTTTCTGCTGCATACGGCCGGGGAAAGAGTTAGACAGAGAAGCTGTGACGGGCCTGCACTGTCAGAGATAGGCTCTGAAATTTGGCAGGGGATGATTGTGCTGCTTTGCCCCTGAAGGTGATGTGAAAATATATGAATCATTGTTTACTTCCAAAGTGCTTGGACACTCTAGCCTCAAATGGGATAGAAAAACCCACAAAGCAATCTCAGAGCAGAGATCCTCATTAAAATGCTCATGCAAGACAAACCCTGGCCTGCAGAGGGGAAAGATCCAGCCGTGTGGCTGGCATGATGCAGAGAAGGATATAGAAACACACAGAAAGAATAAGCAGGCAGTCTTAGGGCCCTGAGTTTTCTGAAGTTGGCAGTCTCCTAGCTTTGATCAAGCACAAGTTATTCAGTTCCATGCAGAAGGGACGGGATAACGTTCACTGCCCTGTGCTCCCTATGGGAACAACACCAGGGGTTCCTCTTGGTTTCTTGGCTAAGGTGATGGTAAGGCAGCCACAGGAGGAATAGAAGCTGGTAAGATCAAAGGGCATTTTCTATGTCATTATGTTCTGAAGAGGACTTGATGGCTATAGGATCCCGTGCAGTGCTCAGTATTCCATGTCAGTGTGTGCACACATCTGGAGTGCTAGGCTTCCCAGTACAAAAGAGTCATGGACATACTGGAAGGGCCATGTTTTGGAGCATCTGGCACGTATGAGCAGAGGGTGAGAGACCTAGGCTTGTATAGCAGGGGTGATCTTATTAATGTGTACACATACTAGATGAGGGCAAAAGGAAGAAAGAACCAGACTTTTTTCAGTGGTGCTCAGTAAAAGTATAAGAAACAACGAGCATCCCTATTAGAATATAGGGGTATTCCATTTAAACATCTGAAAAATCTTAGTGTTTTGGGCTTTTTTCTCTTTAAACCATGCCAGTGGCTGAACAATGAACAGGCTGGTTAGAGAGGTGATGAAGTCTCTATCCTCGGAGGTAATCAAAACTTGACTGTGCACAGCCCCAACCAAGCTACTTGAGTTGACCCTGCTTTGAGCAGGAGTGTTGGACAAGGCAATTGCCAGAGTTCCCTTCCAATCTCCTCTGTGCCACTATTCTTTAGTAGAACACATTTCTCCTGAATCCCAGGGCAATGTTAGCAATTAAATGGTTACTGGGATCCTGGGCATCTGCTGGTTTTTGATTAAGTGTTGCCAACAGAACTTTATGTTCAGGTAAGGGGCTGCACAGGCGCAGATGGTCTGTACTTATGTGTGTATACCTGGAGAATCCCTCCATAAGCAGGCAAGCCAGCACATCTGGCCAGCCTGCCAGAAGAAAATTTGAAAAATTGCTGAATTCCACCTAGACAGAATTTCCAGCTGGAAAAAAGAAGACGTGTCTGGGGAAACCTGGCCATGAGCTATTCCTGCCTCCGGGAGCTTGTGCTAAGTCTCTGCACAGAACAGTTTCTTCTTAAAATAAATACTTACCTCTTCAAGCAAAGCCTTTGCACTCCAGAAAGAGTATATTCATCATTTGATTATATGGTGGGTTACTTGCTATTCATCACTCTTTATGTTCTGCCCTTTAAAACTTCCTGGCTATTCCAGTTAAGGGGAAGTAATGAGAATATGCAGTTGTGTTTATAGGTAAAGGCTTTGCTGCTCTTGTCACACCAATGCAATCCAGCGTGTGTGAACACAGTTCATTTGTACAGTGCACAGAATCACAGAATTGTAGGGGTAGGAAGGGACCTCCAGAGATCATCAGGTCCAACCCCCCTGCCAAAGCAGGGTCCCTAGGACAGGTCGCACAGGTCGGCGTCCAGACAGGTCTTGAATGTCTCCAGAGAAGGAGACTCCACACCCCCTGGGCAGCCTGTCCCAGGGCTCTGTCACCCTCACTGTGAAAAAGTTCTTCCACGTATTGTGCCTCTCATTTAGTTTATGCACATTGTTTGTGAAAAATAAGCTGTAACAGAAGATAGTTTAGTCTGGGAGTTATTTTTACTGCTTTTTATTATAGCTATGTCACTCATCTGTCTGTCTGTCTATCTATCTATCCATCTGTTTCACTCCTCTCTGCAGTACCATGCTGTGAGTTGGGTGACCTCCCAGGCAAGAGTAACAATCGAGGAGCTGACAATCAGTGCTGGGTAATTTGTTCCCGTAAGGGGACGTGGATCTGCTCTAATCAGCAAATACCTTCCTCCTGCTGCATGCACAAGTGCTCGTGTGCCAGATAACCGCCTTGCAGCAAACCCAGATGGGCTCTGCCCGCGGCATGGCTGCCTCTAGAGGGCGGCGATTGACTGATTAATGTTTGTGCTGTAATTGAAGATGATTACCGGCTCACCCTGCATTAATCCCGTTGAGATGCTGCAGCTCTTTAGCAAATTACGGCTTGGCTGCAGAAAGATGCAGCGAGTCTGATGAGGAATGGTCTCTGGTCCGGTTGAAGTGATGGAGGAAACGGGGCCAGGGAAGGCAGCGGAATTAGAGCAAGCATTAGGAAGAGTTTCCAAGCTGTTGAGAGATCTTTAATTCTTAGAGATATCAGAGACCTACGTTTCTACAACAGCATTTGTTTGTGAGGTCCCTTGCAGGAAGTAACTATAGGTGCATTGAAACCAGAGCAAAACAGGGAATAATTCAGAATCAATTGCTCAAGACTCCCAGCTTTATACTAACAGCTTGCTCCAGTTGGTTTCCAGCACAGAATGGTCCTGCTGTGCAAGCCACCATCCCAGAGGTGGGCTTCCCAGGAATGGGGAGACAGTACCTGCCCTATTAGCATCTCTTGGTGCAGGAATTCTTTACAGGGAGGAAACAGCTGCCCAGCCCAACTGGGGCTTCATCTTCTTCATGCATGTCATGTAAGAAACTAGTGGTGCCATTTCCTGCAGCATCCTGTGGTGATCTGAGTGGTCCACAGGTGGCCCTGCCCACCTCCCACATCACTGGTTTCTGTCTGAAGGCTATTGCTCACCTTTCCCTTTTCTCCCAGATTATTGCCACTATTTTGCTGCTTTCTTTAACTCTTCTCTATCCTTTCTTCTGCTGCCAGTGAACAAAACTCCACTTTACTTCTCAGCTCTGCACAGAAAATGGTGATCAGGTGTGTGAAAGAAAGTTTGAGATCAGGACAGAGTTTCTGAACAGCTGTATATTTTTTTTCTTACCATAAGCATATCTGTGAATTTAACTACTGCTGTGCATTCAGTACTGTGCTACGTTGGTTGTCACATTTGTAATTAGGTCTGGAGCTCAAGTATGTGTTCTGCCACCAAGACACACCCTTTGCTGCTCTATACTTTGTGTACCATGCCACAGGGGTTCATGGGTCAAAAAAAATTTATTCCAGTGGCAGGTGACATCATCAGACACATCCTAGACAAGGGAGACAGTGTGAGGACATCAGCACCATCCCCTCTCTTTCCCTTTTTCTTAGCACAGAAAGATGGAGCTGGTTCTCAGTTTGCCATCTTTATGTTTAGCATTGACTCCAAGTAGCGTAGCTAAAGGGGATGGAAACAAATCTGTTCATTTTCATTTCTGCATGGGTAGTTTGAGTTACAACCAGGCAGATATTGCCCCAGAATTGTTAGTAGTTGCCTAGTGCTCTGAGACCTCTTTGTGTGGTTTTCTTGCCTCTGTCCCACTAGCCTGTGGACCACCGTGTCTGTAGCATAAATGATCCTTCACACTTTCTGGCCCTCTTTGCTCCTTGTGGCCAGCTTGGGCTGGGGGCCAGTGGAGTGGGCACAAAAGATAAACGGCTTTTTTCCTTTCCAAACACATCCTTCTGCATCATAGCATGACTGTTATGGAAAACTGTCCTTGTTTGGGCTTTTGCTTTGCTTTGTGAGTGCTTTTTATGGATTCTGAGATGTCATAGCCCAGCTCCTGTCACAAACACCTAATTTGACCACAGAGGGATTCTAAAAAGTATGTATATGGAACCTGCTAGTAGGAAGCCTAACGTTCCTGAAGATTGTTACTGTCTTCAGTTTTATATGCTACCTTCACTTTGTGGGTTTTTGCTTCCCAAAATCTAGCTGCAAGGTGTCATCTTAAATGGAAGTGACACAGCAAAAGCTACTTTGATAACTTGCAGATTTAAAAATGGCTTTCTTAACCTAGTATTTCCTTCCAAGGTAGAACATACCTTTAATTGGAAAACATGTGTGCACATTGTTAATACAGGGTCTGTCTTCTGTAGCTTTGTCTTACAGTGAGTCATCCACTCTCTGGCTCTGTAAATCTCCATGAAAGTAGATGGGAATCAGCTTCATTTCTGAAATTCCCTCTTATACATTGACTGAAAAGATGGGGTGGTTATTTTAAAATGTTTCTCCTTCTCTAGACAGGATCTGAACGTTAAGTGCAATAAAAGTAACATTGGATGTTCTCCCTGAATTGGTCATGTAGCTATAAGATGCTGGATGGTTGGTCAATCTGGTGAAATGCTAATTCACTTTCAGGCTGGTCAAATCAGGCCAATTTTATCAGGAGAGTTTGTTGTCTCAAGAACTAAAAATACATTGAGGGCACCATAATTTGCAATGTCTCAGTTGTTTATCTTGAAGCCATATGAATCATTATCAGCTGAGCACCTGACTTGTGGAGATCAGCTCTTTATATATAAAAATATAAATATAAATGTAAGTAGTTTTTGTTTGTAAAGAAAAAAGTTCTTGGATAATTTCTTAGAATTTTATCCCAGATACATACAGACTGGGAGAAGAGCTCCTGGAGAGTAGCCATACTGAGAAGGACCTGGGGGTTCTGGTGCATGAGAAACTTGAGCCAGCAGTGTGATCTTGCAGCTCAGAAGGCTAGTGGTATCCTGGGCTCCATCAGAAGAGGGGTGGCCAGCAGGGACAGGGAGGGGATTGTCCCTCTCTGCTCTGCCCTCATGAGGCCCCATCTGGAGTCCTGTGTCCAGATCTGGGGCCCCCAATACAAGAAAGATGTGGAACTGTTGGAGAGGGGTCAGAGGAGGCCACAAGGATGATTAGAGGGCTGGAGCACCTGCCCTACAAAGAGAGGCTGAGGGAGCTGGGCTTGTTCAGCCTGGAGAAGAGAAGGCTGCGGGGGGACCTCAACCTTTCAGTACCTGAAGGGAACATACAAACAGGAGGAGAATCAACTTTTTAAAAGGGTAGATAGGGACAGGACAAAGGGGATGTATTTAAGCTAAAGGAGGGAGAGTTTAGATTAGATATTAGAGGGAAGTTCTTTACATAGGGAGTGGTGAGGTGCTAGTGCTAGAACAGGCTGCCCAGAGAGCTAGTGGATGCCCCATCCCTGGCGGTGTTCAAGGCCAGGTTGGATGGGGCCCTGGGCAACCTTGTGTAGATCCAGGCCTGGAGGTTGGTGTCCCTGCCTGTGGCAGGGGGGTTGGAACTCTGTGATCCTTGGGGTCCCTTTCAACCCAGATGAATTTTGGAGCAAACCTTTCAAAACTCGAAAGAAAATTTCCTTTTTCCAGCTCCAATGTTGTCCTCATTTCCTGCACTAAGCCCTGCACTATTTGCCATGATATTCTCACTGTTTAGCAAGACGGGACAATCCCAGCAGTCAGAACATGTCAAGTCACACACCTTTACTCCATGCCAGCTCGATCAAAATTAGTGAGGATGAGTCCTACTGCTTTGGTCATGGTGCTTTTTGGCCCCCTCACTATTCATGTTTATAAATGACAAATGCATGACCTTGTGTGAGCAATCAGTGAGTGCTCAAAGGGAAGGGTGCCATAATTTGAAGAGGCTGTGGAAGGTAGAGTTCCCATGGGACAGCTTAATGTCAGAAGGGGGGG
>VZTU01010675.1:308564-352671 GCA_013400835.1 Zapornia atra | reverse complement strand
GGGGGGGGAGACTTCTGTGACTTAGACCACAGCCATTTAGCAGTGCTAGTACATGTTTTAGTGGGAGAAGAAAAAGATTAAAAGTACGATGCAGCAAAATTAGCAAGCATGTGTCACCATATTCACATGTCATTCTTAGGATTTTAAAGATGAGTTTGTACAAACCCAAATATAGTTTCCACAGGCAAGGCTGATGAAGAGCAAGATTGCTCGGCACTCACAGAAGTGGACCCTTGCCAACTCCTGCTCTTTGAGTAAGAACTAGCCTACTGAAGGAATTAAGGAAAACATTGAGCCAACTCAATTGATTTGAAAACTACTGTTGAAAGAATTAGAGAAAATGCTTGCAAGAGCATGAGGACAGCGCAGGGGCAAGCTTGTCTTTCTCTTGGTTGGTAAGAAAAAGAGCTTCATGGCTTGCATCTTCAACTCCTCCAATTTCTTTGGTTTTGTCTTCATAGTTGAGAAAATTACATTATGTTTGTTTGTTTATTCATTTATGGTTAAGACAATAAAGATTCCTTCCAAACTCTTGGTTGCCCTAACTTATGTCGTAAGTATATTTAACCACATTAGTGCTGAGGATGTCTGTTCCTTGGGCACTCTGCCAGCTAAGTAAGCACCACATATATATATATATATATACACACCTGTTTCATTACCTGGGAAGCCTCATTATTGGCCTCCTCCAAATGTTGTCAAAAAGGTGTCTGTAAATTGTTGCAAAGTCTGAGCCCATTCTGAGCAAATGAAGTGGCAACACTCTAACACTTTGTTCTGTGGGGTTTTAATTTTATTTTTTTTTCCCTCAGAAAAAGACACTGTGCTGGTAACAATGTCCTATTCTAAGGTTGGTAGCAGCCCATGAATATGGCTAATTACTCAGATTTGAGTCTTTCATACCTAGTCAGAGATTATGATAGTCGTCTCTAGTAACATTCCAGTTTTCTGGAATCTTCTAGGTTATATGCTGTTGTAGGAAGAGCACAGTCATACATTTCTTTTGGAATAAAATCAGTATGTATTCCTTATCTGAAAGGAAGAACTACAACCTCATGTGTGTCCAAGTGGTACAAAAGTGGCTGGAGTTTTGTTGTAAGATCACCAATCAGTGACAGACCTAAAAGCAAATTTTAGTACCAGGCCTTAGACATCCTCTTAGAATGAAAGGAGATGAAAATACTGGCTGCATTTCTTCTCCTGCTTTTTTTACAGTCCACCATCCCACTCACTCTTGTGAGGTGCGAAGTGGGCTGAGTCTCAACCATTCTCCAGGCTTCACCCCATGCTGTGAAATACTGCAGTGCCTGCATTACAGGCATTGAGTTGTCTGTCCTCAGCTTATACAGTGGCACAGACCGTGCCTCCTAGCAGCCTCCTTCATGCAAAACATGATGGCAGAATGGAGCCTCACAGAGGTCCTGCTTTAAACAGCTTGAGGTGGGACCCCTAAAAACTCCCGGCAGGAGTTAACGCCCATGAGTGCTGCCTTGTGTCTTTCCCACTGAGCAGAAGAGAAAGGACCTGAGTGCCTAGGACTGCAGCAGCTGGTCAGCAGCACCTCATGGTCATGTGTAGAAACAGTACCCAGCAAATCTAATATTGTACTAGGCCATATTCCCATATCTGCCTGTACTGAGAGATGCTATAGAAATCCTTGCTTTGCCCCTCCTTAGTTTCTGGGGATGTACGTTTCTGTTGTGCTCATGACCAAAACCAACATCTCGTTCTCCATTTACTTGTTTTTCCCCTTATGCCTCAGTCAGGGAGCGTGGCAAGGACATGTTTTGCAGTTAACTATCCTGATTTGGCATTTTACATCAGCTCTGCAAAATTCTGGTGTCATCTCTTTAGCTGTGTTACAGTATGATTAAACTCCTCTCTTTCTCTAATCACTCTGATCAAGATGTGATGAAATCAAAGGTTTCCCTTCCTGACTGGCATTTTTTCCTCACTTATTGTAAAGCTGCATTTGAAATGTCCTTTTACTGCCTGATGCTCGTAGGAAGAGCTTTTGGCAAGTCAGAGTAAAAATTATTTTGAAAATACCATGCCTATCTTTTTAGAGAATAAAGTCACTATGAATTAGCTGAGTCTGCACAGATTGGAATTTTAGACCCAAAAAGGGGTCTGTAATTGCTATGAATCAATTAAAACATGAGATATTTAAAAAATGGATAGAAGAGAAGACAGACTTGTGCCAGTGAGGCAAACAGGGAAAGAAATAGGTCCTCTGGTACTGCCTAGGGAAAACAGGCTTTATAGCTCACACTTTACATTCAGTAACTGAAAGAGTCCGAAAGACTTCAGTTCTTGTGACTTGCTTTACAGAGCACGCTCCTTTTCTCATGTTTATCTTACAATAGTGTCAGTTAACTAAAAATGCACTAGTTAACTTCTTCCTGAAGTTAATGCAATCCTCTTAAAGTTATTTCTGTTGCCTCTGAGAAAAAAAGTAACAAAAAAAAAATAAATTCAGGACATCAGGATTCTGTACTCCAGTTTTCAAAAGTGAGAGGTTAGAGAAACGGTGATGCTGCTGAAAATCTTTCCACTCCCATGGCTGTCTGAATCTTGAAAGAAAAAGAGAAAAAAACCCCAAACCAACCCCCCTTAGAAGTTTAATTATAACCTAATCATCTTAATCAGAGTAATAAATATAACAAATGTGAGGCAAGTATCTGTATGAGAGTGCAGGACAGAGAAAGGTTTAGGGCAAGGATCAGTGGAAAATCTTTAGAAATGATGTAAGAGAAAGCAAGGGCAGGGATTGGAGTTTGTAGCCTACAGCAGAGACTATAAAAACTCTGAAAGCAAGCTGAACATTAGGGATAAGTTAGGGTGAAGAACATAGCAGGACCATTAAGGTTGGAGTTGCTTGTACCCCATGCAAGGTAAGATGAGTGAGGACAGAGATGGGTTGGGGATGTTTTGTGTCTTCTGCTCTGTTTACATAAACTTTCTTCTCTTCTGAGCTTTCCTGCTTTTTCTTTTTTAATTTTTTTGGTAGTAACAGGCATGCACAAGGTACACACATGCTCATGTCTGATGGGAAAAGCACAGCTTCTTTTTCCAGTTTGAGATTAAAATAATAAGATGCTTATCACTTAGTATTTTTGGTACTAAAACGGAACTTACAATATTCAGTGGGAACTCATTTCCTTCAGCTAATCAGCCAATATTTAAACAAGATGTGCCTGCATTTTACAACAGTGACTAGTTACTTTCATGCTTTTGGAGTGCTGTGCAGCAAACTGCTGTCTGTTTATGTTGTTACGGATTTTCCTCTGTATGTTATTGTCAAATGCATATTACTTCTTAAAAATAAGCCAGGGAGCTTTGACAGAGTAGTTCCTTTGCATTATTAAACACCATATGTGGTAGACAAGATTGCTGCATGTAACGTATTATAAAACACAAGATAAATGACGTAGGGAAATTCTTTTCCTTAATTTATGGATCTGCAAAAGGGGTTTCTTATATCCTGTATTAGATAAAAGTTGATCCAGATTCTACCACATTCCTGCAGTAATAGACTAACCCTGCAAAACCATTCCAACACTAACAGGGTAATTATCATTATCCAGTGATCTGATTACTTCAGCTTTGTACCACTGTAAATGAAGGCAGACTCTGATTCATTGGATTTTCTCCATTCTGACTTCAGATCTATTTCACTGTTTCTTTTTTGCTCCCAGACTGGAGTTGGGCAAGTAAATACATGTGAATAACCACGAGTTTAGATGTCCAGAGGCTACAATAAAAATCAGAATCCACTAATTTTTGAAGCACAAGCACACAGTGCCTTTAGCTTTCCTTACTTGGTTTCTCAATTTGGAATGACAGTCCTTGCACAGAGAATGCAGAGCTGAAAGCTGAGGAGCTGTGGGGACATCTTGTGCCCCTGCCCACTAATTTGGTCGGGATGCCTGGGACAAATTACTTTCATTTTTCTGTCTCTGCTCCATCTGCATTTCAAATGCAGCTCAACCTACTTAACTCGCAAGGGAGGCAAAAAAACCACCCCAACCCCAAACCAAGCAAATCTATGGTATAAAGGATGGAAAGACAGTACAATGTACCTGGCTGGACCAGGTGTTCTGCTATGTTTGCCAAGACCTGCCACACTGGTTTCAGCAGACTAGGGCTTCATTTTCACTCGTTGGATGAATGGTAAGTGTAGCTCTCTGGGCTTTTTACAAGGCAAATTAAAGGCTAGAACCATACAACAGTTGTAAGAGCTCTCTTGATTGACCCCGGGAAAGATTGAAAGTGATTGCAGCTTTCCTATTCAACCCCAAGAAACAGATTGCTCTCTAATTTCCATTTACAATGCCACTTCAAGCAATTGACTTTTCTTCTTCAGTTAACATCCTTGCTCAGAACATTTAAAAGTATTTATCCAGTAAATCAGCATCTGTGTTTGATTCTCTTGTTAATAAATTCCTAATGCCATCCTTGGCTCTTAGGCACTTATCTTGAAGGCATACCTTGAAGGCTGTATTTACTGGACTTCTGATGGCTTCTGTGTTTGTATTGATACCATTTGGATAATGTACTCTTCATGCCAAGTATGTCAAACTTCCACTTATTGCTCCAGTGCTTTTAGGAAAGCAGATGATTTTTCTGAATGTAGAAAACCATAATATATTTCTTGATTTGTATTGATAGAAAGGTTTCTTCTTTTTACTTCAGATACTGAAGATGGCACTCTAACAACAAACAGTTTTTACTCCTCATGCTAAAGATGAAGGAAGGAAGCTAAATGTAAAGTTTTTAGAAATGTTAAGAAAAGTTGGTATGTTCAGTCAGTACATATATATATATAAAATATATGGGTGAGAGTGTTTTGGCAGTGAAGAGGAGTCTAATAATGATTTGTTTTCCATTGTGCATACCAAGAATATTGCAGCTTATTCGATTACCTCACTTAGGAAAGGTGGAAATAGGTTCTTCCCATTAAGAGAGATTTTCTTACACTTCATATCATCCTTCTTTAATAGTACCTAGGCTTCTAGGTGGGTTTTGTCACTTCTGTTTGTGTCTCCTTCTTCGTGGTCTCCTACTTTTATGGTATTGAAGTGAGTTTGGGGCTTTACATTTCTAAAATATTTTGATAAAACGAGTTTTATTATACAGTGTAAGCAGTTTTGTAAGATGTCCAACTTGCCCCCTTCCTGCCTGTTCTAAAGAGAAGCATCTTTCTTTGTTCTGGGTGGCTGTTTCATTTCATGCTCTTTATTCAGAGATGAGGGCAGTGACTACCTGGTCTTCTACAAGTGTTTGTTCACCTGAGTCAGTTAATTTTTTCCTGATTCATGCTTGTGTCTGGTAAGCAGTTGTCCCCCATAGAGCTGTGCTCCTTTTTACAGTTTCTGTACTCCTCATGGGATCTAGAGGGCCACCTTTGCAGTCTTTCTTCAGGAGCCACATGGTTTTTGTTTTATCTGCATACAGATGGAACAGTTGTATACTTGAGCATCTTCTGACTGTGCGTGTGTGTCTATCAAAAGCACAGCTATCAACAGCTGAGTCAGCATTTACAATAGATACTTTGGTAAAATACATGCAAAGATGACTATCATGATTATATGGAAGCATGTTAGGACCAAACACTGGAAATCATATTGTTACAGTGAGTGCAATCATTGAAATCAAGACTTTGAAAAGCAATGGCTAATCTGAAGTGCCACCCTGAAAACCCTTTAAGGAACTTCATCTTCAGAAAGTGGAACCACCTTGGCCTTGAAATACTGTCAGATAAAATGTTTTGTTTGGGACACAGAAGACTAGTAGTTTTGAGAAAACATCTAAGTTATTAAGCTTATTGCACAACTGCATTGATTTTAAGTTCTCTCTGGTTTTGCATCACATGAAACCTACCTGCATGTATTTGTCTACATAGTTGTGAAACTGAAAACAGAGGGAATTTGTAAAGTTGACAGTCTCTGTACTATATATCTCATAAAATATATGGCATTGTTTAAAACTCTACACCTACTCCAGGAAACATGTGAATAACATAAAGTACCTGACACAGCTTACATTTCAGTTTGCCCCAAAGTCCTGTGCTTCAATGTCTTGCTTCAGAATCTTTTTTAGAAAGCTGTATGTAAGAAGTGCTCCATATCTCATCTGTGGGATGAGAGCAAAAACACCACTCTAACCTATTTTTGGACTCTGCTTTCTTTTTCTGAGAGTGGGATTTGTTTTGATTTTTCTCCCTTTGATATTTACATAACTAGAAAATTACACTTGAGATATACACAGTCCCTTAGAAGTTTCTGAAATCAGTAGGACTGCTGGTATGGGCATATTTTTGGCTTTGTGGTAATGAACATGCTCCATCCTACAACTTTTAAAAGTAGGGCAAATTCATTTCAGCAAGAGCAGACGTACTCTTAGAGCTTCACACAAGCTACTTATCAGTTGTTCTTTTGGTAAGATACTCATCCATTGGCCATAAGGTAGATAGCCATCAGGTGTCCAGTCCAAGGCTGGTGAGGCCAACATTAGGACTCAGTGGTACAATTGATTAAGATAGGTAGCAGCAGTTAATTTTCTGTTTTGTGGCTTTGGAGAAACAAGAAAATACATGTGGAACTGGCTTGTAGACACAGTTGTGATTCCCCCAGCTGGTTGGAATCTGCATGGTATAAGAGATCCTCATGGCTAACTGGTGATGGAGGCTCACCAGTACAATCCCAGTGCTTACATAGCAGAAGGCTTGGAGTCTTAATGGACACTGCCCAGAGCTTCCCAGTGCCTATGGGACAGTCATGCCTTGGTCTGCATCAGGTCAGCTAGGGAGCGTACAGCACAAAGCCCCAAGGCTTCTGAGCTTAGCCATAATGTGCTCGTTGCGAGAGCAAGACCCTCGTTTGCAGGTGAGCTCAGGCATATCCTCTGTTGATGTTACAGCAAGAAGCAGAGAACAGTCATCAATATGTAGTGGCAGCTGAAATGAAAGATTGCAGTGCAAGGCATGATGTCTTGCCTCAGTTCTCTTGCTAAGAGGCCAGCAAGAAAAATAAAGCTCTTGTGATTTATACTTGTGGAGTAATCTCCACAGTAATGTGAAATATGATAGTTCAAATGGGTAAGAACAATGACAGCTGTTACCATTTTT
The DNA here is from genome assembly GCA_013400835.1 of Zapornia atra. Taxonomy (NCBI): domain Eukaryota; kingdom Metazoa; phylum Chordata; class Aves; order Gruiformes; family Rallidae; genus Zapornia; species Zapornia atra. Next base: position 345,542 of record VZTU01010675.1, on the reverse strand, counting down.
GACAGGCAATGGTTTTAGAGCTTGGTGATGAATTGCACGCTGTCTGGGCTTGGTTCAGCCCACTTATCTTCAGGATGTCATTTTGTTTTTTGGTTTTTTTTTTTCTTTGAAAGAAAAACATCTTTTAAGTCCTCTGGTTTGATGTTAGAGACTTAATAGTTTCTGTTTGGTAAAGAATTATGCTGTCCTGTGATCTTTTTCTTGGAAAATGGCTCTGTACAGATTCCTAAGAAAAAAAAATTAAATGTTTATCCTGCTTTGATAAGGTAGAATAATGTTCTCTCTTTTATCTTTAATTTTATTTTAATTGGACCTGAAATAAAGATACCTGGTTGTATGAGGAATTTTAGTTTTGACACACTTCAAGCTAAAATATCACTAAAACACATGACTATGTTTGAATTTCAGACTTGCAATTAAATTCAGTGAGGGGTAGATCATACTTTATGTCAGATAACACCAGACCGGACCCTGAGATACTAAATACATGGAATTATACCCCAATTCCTTGACCTATCTCTGTTTAATTAGTGGTGAAGAGTTTTCTAGAAGGATAGAAATTCAATATATTTGGTAAGAGTGCATCTTGCAGAGGTCTGTGTGGTTGTCAGAGCTTTGTTTCTTCTCCTTCAGTAACAAACACTGTCAAGTCTCTGTTTAAGTCTCACTTGGTATGTGTCAACATAACATGTTGGAAGGGGAGAAGCAATAACCCATGCATTGGTGGGAAAGCCCATTTGGCAGGAGGGCTCTGCTTACCCAGTTGCAACAGATGAGTTCAATGAGGAAAAGAAACAACTGTTTTTAACAAATAAGATCCTATGACATGGCTGAATGTGGAAAGCCATGGAAAGTCAAGTGGAAAGTCCTGGATTGGCAAAAGACAGTGTAATTTTAATTAAATTTCAATAGTCCTCATTGCACTTCTAGTTTTCAAACACTTTTCTAGAGCTAAACTGCTCTGCTAGAATAACTATTTGCTCCCTCTTGCACCAGTGACATTGCTGCTTAGCTACTCATTTCCATGGGAACTTGATCCAAGCATTAAGTCCTTACAGTTTCCCCCACTTCTAATTTCACTGGCGTCAAGTTCTGACCAGTTAATCAAATGTCTTTTGTGTTGCAGGTGCTTTAATGTTTATTTTGATTAGTGTAGCAGTTGCTATTTTTAGCTCTTTGGTCTTTGAGTTGAATGAATACCAGCACAGACCTTAAACCATAATAAACATGTGTTTTTAACCTTGCCATTTATTTTTATGTCTCTGTATCCAGATAATCAGGATGTGGTTACCTGTGAAGGTAGCAGGCTACTACTTCAAATTTCAGTGCACACCCACAAACAAAAATATACATTGTGTAGAGGGTTACAGCTTTAAAAACACCCAGACTTGTCTGACTCTAATGGCCGTTGCCATCGGGCTGAGACAGTGGTACTTACTGCTGGTTTACTGCTTTGACTTTGTCCTTTGATTCCAGCGAACTAAGTCTGCTTCACAGGGGTGAAGCCACAGAGTAGCCAGCACCTTTCTTCCTCATAACTGATCCCTCATGGACAATATTAAAAAACATATATATAATGGGATAACCACGATATATATGTAAAATGTATTGAAAAAGCCAAGCTAGAAACAGAGTTTCAAGGAAGAATATTACAAGTGTTACATCTTTACTTTTTAAAACTCAACTCCAAAGACTTTTGTGGCTTTTCTCCTTCCCAGTGTGGGCAAAAAGTACAAAGCTAATTTTTTTACCATGTGTTTTCTGCATGATCTAATAGGAATTTTTTCTATGCAGAGGATCAAACAACTATGAAGAAATTTATTAATACAAAAAAATGTATTAATACATCATTTCTGTTTCTGCTTTGGCCAAGCAGAAGGTCAGCAAAGGATGGCACAATCAGTCTTGAATTGTGCTCTAGGACCTGTGGACAGAGTAATCAGCAAATGAGTATGTACTTTTGACACTAGAGGCCCCTGCCTAGTTCTTACTAACATCAGCTGAAATATTCATACCTGGGTGAGTTGGAGGCCCATCAAATTTTAAGAGCTAGGTCCAAATAAGGGCTTCAGCAATGTAGCCTAAACCCCTGGCCAAAGAAACCTCTGCAGTGAGTAGCATCCTCCCAAAACTTGACCCTCCCTGCATTACTTGAAGGCTTTGTTTTGCCAGCCAGTTCTGCAGCTGTGGCACCCGGCCAAAACACCAACAGTTGGAGCAACAGGTTCCCATGTACGCTTTTCTCAGGTGTGGGAGCTGGATCACTTTAGTCCAGAATCACAAGAAGATCCTGGAAGTTGTGGCTACCACTAACTCATGTGGGGAACTGGATAAATCCAGCCTTGCTTTCAAAATTCTGCTGGAGAGGTATGAGATTCCTCTAACAGCCTTAAGCACCTATTCAGCATGTGGGGGAGGTCAGAGTCAACCTGGGTGGCTGTGAGCCCGAGTCTCCCTGCTTACAAGTCAGTGCCCAGTTCACCTGGATTTAACACAAGTTTGCATTCCTTCCTGCTGCCACTGCAAGGACTGGGCCAATGTGCAGAAAGGAGTTGAAAGATGTGTGGGGTTGTAAAGGAGCAGAGGAGGGAGCGGATTCTGCATCCAAAGGTGACAAGCATTCAGTTGGCACTAGCTGATCACTGGGTTTTATGCAGTGACTATGTAAGATAAAACATATTAACAGCTGTGGGAACAGAGTCTCCCTTTTCTTTCACTTCTTTGAGACCTTTGGAGCAAGGTTCCTCTGGGAATGCATCAACAGATTGTTCTCCTTTTCAGATGCTGCAGTTCCAGCTTGTTGTGGTGCATTTGGCCCTTGTGATTACCCTGCTGCAATGGAGCTCTACCTCAGTGCCCCTCGTGGAGGCAGCTCCAGAGGTAGGTGAATGTTTCTGGTGGTTTCCAAATAACCCTGATGTTCCTGGGTTGCTTTTGGCCACAGGGTGTGGGACACACTGCCATCTCCAAACTGTGTCAGAAGGTTGATGGTTGGTTTTGACTCTGCAAGGGCAAAGTGAGTGCGGGACAACTCCCCTAGTAAAAGGAGTGATGAAAAACTGGAAGGACAGGGGAATGGTCTCACACAGATTCACACCACCTCTCCTGGAACACCATGGGATTTTCATGGGTTAAAATGCTGTCCAGTGACTTTGGACAGAGAGCTTCCTGAAGAGGGGAAGGAGGTGATGGGGACAGGGAAGCAAACTCCTCTAACACTGAAGGGAAGGTTTCATTTGTCTTCTTAAAGACAAATAATAGCATGAGAAGCCATAAGGAGATCCCTGAGAGACGACCACCTGCACAAAAGTTACAGATTCCAGAGAGACCAGGAGAGGGAAGGGGGGAGGTAACGTGGCTAAGCTTTTGAAGGAAAGCAGTGGATGAAATGGGAGAAGTGTCTCACGTTTCATCCAGGATGACACACAGGGGTTGCACCTGAAAGCAATTCTACTGCATTCTCCGGTTATTATGTCATCTTGACACAGAACAGACATGGCAGGAAAGGTATTTATGTCATGGTTTCATGTCATAAAAAAATCAGGGATTTAAAAGTTTAATCAAAGTAGCAGTGTTTGGCTGCGGGGTCTTTACATGGGTTACGAGTTAGATACATACTGGAGAATACTGATGGATCCTTCTGCCTTGCTCTCTGTCTTCAAATGAGCATGCCCTGACTGTACCAAAAAAAAAAAGTTGTTGCAGAAAATAGGGCTTGAGGGAACCACTCCCCACAGCAGTGCTGCAGCAGCTGCTCTTCTGATGCCCAGAAACCTGGTATTCTGTCCCTGTTAGTGACAGACTTTTGTGAAAAAAATGTAGGAGAACATCTTCAGAGACTTTCTGATCCAGAGGCTTGCACTGGACCATGGTGTGTTTTAGCTGCTGCTGGGCCTGAATTTGTCTTTGAAATAGTTTAAAGCTTTGGTATTCATGAGGACCTTTGGCAACCTGTTCTACTTCATCTGTGTGCTGTGTTTAAAGAGTAGCTCCTTATATTTAATTTAAGTCCACCATCTGGTGACTTCACTGGGTGGACTGAGGAGCTCTTTTTCTTGAGAAAAAAATATTACTTGTCTTTATTCACCTCCTTGCTGTTCAGGAGTTCATAAACCCTCTACTGTACCCTCCATATCCCACACTTATCTCCACTTATTAGTGAAGTTGTACTTTGTTCAGTGGTTCACCTCAGGAAAACTATTGTCTATTTCTGATTACCATTTTAGCTGTCTGTCTACTTTTTATGATTCTATTATATCCTTTCTAAGACAAAGTAAGCGGAAGCACACAGAGTGCTTGACACCAAAGGCTGGTTTTTACCTTCTGGTTTCAAGTGTTTTTGAAGATATTTATCCCTACTAACCAGAGGGGAGACTTCATTCTTTTTTTGCAGGCATAATTTTATTACAGATCTCTATGAAACTTTTATAACCCTGAAAGGGAACAGAAAGGGTTGCTCAGTGCATTTGGGGCTCATAGAAAATAAAGTCAGAGGACAATATGAGATCCTTTACAAAAGTATTAACAATGCTACATCATTTGTCTGATCTCTATATAAAGGTCACAGTTTTATACACTCCATCACTGGTTGTGCCACCCATCAGTGGTGGGAAATGTCATGACCACAACTATGGTGTGGACCACAGCAGATACAAGCATACAACATCATCTGTGTGATGGTTTCCTTACATTTTTACTAAACCCACTGTGTATGACTAAGAAAGCTATCTGAGTGCCTCTAAAGATAGAAGTAAACCTACTTTGAGGTATACAAGAAAAGTTTTGGTTAGAAATTTGTATCTAATTCAATTAAGATCAAGAGGAGCAAGGAGGCGAGTATTTCATCTGAAGAGAGAATGATTTGAGTTTGACAGCTGTTTTCCTACACTACCTGCTGCCCTATATATTTCTGTTATTTTCAAAGCAAATATTTTGCTTTGATTTGTTTCATTTCTCTCTTGACAGACCCCAGTATTCTCAGCTATTCTGGATAGTGAAGTAGAGTCTGGTTTTGAAAAGGTCCTAAGCCTAACAACAAAACTAAGGTTCAAAATTCCATGTCAAGTCAACATACTGTTCTTCCTTTCCTCCTCCTCAGTGTTGCAGTGTAAATTCTTTAAATGTTGGTGCTGAGCAAGTTTATTTTGGGATATTTTTTGCATACCCATTAATTAATTGGTCAGCATTTTATGGAAAGCTTTGTACAAGTTTTCATTACTATTTATTAGCATTCATTTAAAAATGAAAATCAGTTTTCTGAAAACTTTGAGGGTGGATATTGGAGTCTGGTAACAGTGATTGCTTTTTTAGAAAGGATTAAATTACTCAGTTGATCCTATAAGTGATACTAATCACACTGCTGAGATAGGGATAGTGGGCTGACCTACAAAAACGTGCCTTGTGAAGGAACAAATTTTTATAATTCTTGCAATAATAACGAAGCTGAGTTAAATTCTATCAAAAAAACACATCCCAGCCTCTTATGGCAAATTCCTCTGGGTGGAAAATGAGGACATTTCGCAGAAGGAACTTAGTTTTAAAGCACTGGCCTAGGTTTAGCATCCTAGTGATTATGTATTTATAGAGCTGCTGCTGTGACAGCTCTATACTTCAAATGCTTTTTCTGGAACTTGAACATCCCATTTCTCTTTTGCAGCCTTTGGAGCCTTCTGCTGCCCTGGGCACAGGAGTACAACCCATTGCCAGTGAAGAGAAGTCAGCCACCAACCTGGCAGCCAAACTGTTCCTTCTTGATGAGCTGGTGTCGCTGGAGAATGAGGTGAGCGAGACCAAGAAGAAAAGAAGCTTCCCAGGATTTGGCTCCCCGATTGACAGGATTTCTTCAACCTCTGTGGATGCTAAAGGCAAGCAGAGGTAAATTCTTAGATGCTCCTACCAGGGATAAGTTGGAAGAGGGCTGTTGGTAGGTGTCTAACAGATGAGTTAGCTTTAGCTACCAGCATGTTAACTGTGGCTGTGAGGTGCCTCTGACCAGAACATCTACAGAAACCATTCTGGTTGCATGGTGTGTAACCCTTCAGCTGTGATGAATAGTGCACGCACCAGTTCCTTTATCCCCCCAGTGCCATACAGCTAACAAAACCCATTCATGCATATGCATTTTTTAAAATACATTTCCTCTCACTGATGTGAACTAACACTCAGTCTAAAACAGTCTTTTTGATCGTGAGATTATTTCAAGCAAAAATATGCCTGTGGTTCATAAGCAGAGGGACAGGGCTAGGTGTTCCTGTGGCTGCAGAGAAGGGAAGGTAGGGTGATGTGTATGTCTTGAACAGCAAGATGAAGAACACATTGTAGAGATGTGCAGACAGTTAACAGAATGGGCTTCAAGACCTTGACTGACTTATAATAAGGCAGGGTTTAATCACTACAGCACTAGAGCAATACCGTCATGATACATGTTTGGAGATAAACATGTTTATAACAGGGCAAAGCAATGATGCTTGATACGGCTCAGGAGAGCCAGTGAGTTTGGGGCAAAGCTCAGGAGGCTGTTCACTCCATCTGAAAGGGCTTAACTGTGTTGTTCCCTTCTCCTGGTGTCTTCTTTTGGATGGAATTCCCCAGTGCCACGAAGTATTTAATAACATGCTGAAATCTTACTCTGGAAATGGAAAGTATTCACAGCAGCCAGTCAACATTATTTTGTTCAAGCACAGTTTTGCAATATTTTCTTGGTTTTTCCCTTTATCCAGTCACTCTGCCACTAGGCCTTTTTGACTGCAGCCCAAAATGATAAAATACAAAATTCCTAAAACCTTGAGTAGAACTATTGTGTTTTGTATATATCTTCAAGAGATTGAAATCAGCTCTTTCACTCTTTGCTTTTTAGCACATCTTCCCTTTTCAAGGGAAGAAATACAAGGTCAGTTTTGAAGCTGTGATACCTTTTGTTGCAAAAGCACATGGTATTCCCAATTTTTCTCACACTTGCTGGGTGGAAATCTTGTTTCATTCCACATGCAGTACAAAGAAAAACACATGAAAAAGGGAAAATTGTCATTAAGATTGTCCAAGTTTTCTAACAGCTTGTCTCTGAATAATGAGCTCATGCAAATGAATGACAAGATGTACAAAATTCCTCCTTTCCCAGCATCATCAGCACAGTTTGCAGTTTCACATTGAGATTATCACTCTGGGGGAGCTGATTAGCTTCTGCTTTTGGGATTGACTCATTTATTAGAAGCGTCTGAGCTGCCTGGATCGCAGCATTGATAGTTGGGTACTACCATCAGCATGGACCACAGATCAGAGGAGGGCTATGAAGCAGTAGAAAGGCTGTGCCTTTAGGTGGAAATGGACAGGCTGCTGCACTTAGAGGAGTAAAGCCAAGGGCTGAGCATCATGTCACTCCTGTGCACACAGCAAATCACGGGTCATTACTGTCCCAGCTGAGAGACCAGACAACCACTTTTGAAGTGTGAAAGCTGTTAAATAGATTCAGCCACCCCCCGAATTAATACAGTGAGTGTAGTGCCTGGCAATACAACAGCAACTTTTGGGAAAGTCTAAATCCACTTAACACATTGTTGTGGCACCCACAGGAGGGCCCAGATCCTAATCTGGCCCATCAACATCCATTTACTGAGCTCTGAAAGCAAGGGAAAAGCATGCAAGAAGGCACGAGGCTTCAGAAGAGGTAGGAAGATCCGTAGGAAGATCCATAGAAAGACGGAGGGAAAGAAACCCCGGGAATCTTAGAAAAGGCTGCTTTAAATAAAAACCACTGGTTTGTCCCTAGGAAGTGCTGAGCCGGGCGTGCTGGCTGGAAACGCGGGAGGCTGGGGGGAGCGGTGGCCGTCCTGTTGTGGCTGGGGATGGCCGCAAGAGGGGAAGCGTCTCCGCGCTGCTTGCACTACCCTGCCTGCCAGCCTGCCCTGCCTGCCAGCCTGCCCTGCCTGCGCTGCCCTGCCCTGCCTGCACTGCACTGCCTGTACTGCCCTGCCTGCGCTGCCCGCCTTCCTGCCTGCTCAGCCTTTCCCTTGGCAGAGGTGACTTCCTTCCCTGTGTAACTACAGACCATGACGATGTGACAACTAACGATGCCGAACATCCTCCCCCTCAACAGGTCTCCAGTAGCCCAAGTCTCCCGCTTGCCCCCCACCAGCCTGAGCTCACACCTTGAGAGGGGAACTGCTCCCTTGAGGCAACTTGCTGAGGAACAGCCTTTGGCTTGCTTTCCCTTGGCATTTGTGCCCTGGTGGCTAAGAGAGCCAGTGGGATCTGGGGTGCATCAGGAGGAGTGTGGCCAGCAGGTTGAAGGAGGTGATCCTCCCCCTCTGCTCTGACCTGGTCAGGCCCCACCTGGAGTACTGTGTCCAGTTCTGGGCTCCCTGGTGTAAAAAGGACAGGGATCTACTGGAGAGAGTCCAGAGAAGGGCAACAAAGATGATTAAGGGCCTGGAGCATCTCCCCTGTGAGGACAGGCTGAGTGAGCTGGGACTGTTCAGTCTAGAGAAAAGAAGACTAAGGAGGGACCTAATTGGTGTTTATAATTATCTTAAGCATGGGATGCAGGGGGAATTGGCCAGCCCCTTTTCAGTGGTCTGTGGGGACAGGACTAGGGGCAATGGCTGTCAACTGGAGCACAGGAAGTTCCACACCAACATGGGGAAGAACTTTTACACAGTGAGGGTGAGGGAGCCCTGGGACAGGCTGCCCAGGGAGGTGGTGGAGTCTCCTTCTCTGGAGATATTCAAGACCCGTCTGGACGCCGACCTGTGCAATATGAGCTGGGGAGCTGCTTTGGCAGGGGGGTTGGACCCCATGATCTCTCGAGGTTCCTTCCAACCCTTACGATTCTGTGATTCTGTGATTCCCTATGGCTTAGTGCAACAGTGCTTGTCATGTAGGTGCTTGAGGAGGGGACAGTGAGAGCTGTACAAGCGGGTCCCCGCTTCTCATCTGTGGTATCCTGTAGTGGCTCCAGCATGACCCATGTGATGCTCCCTCCATCCATGGTATGCTGTCGATTCCTGTTTCTTGACAGCATCTGAAAAGGAACTGGAAAATAGGCAGGGCAAAATGATGCTGGAAGGGTGCATCTGGGCTTCAGCCAATAGGGAAAGAGCGTGTGAAGGAAGGAAGACTGCTCAGAGGAGACCATGGACTAGACAGGCAGTTCTGGGTGTGTGTGTGCAGGTTTCCCCAAAGCCACAGGCTGCCTGAGCATGGAAGTGCTAGTGACTAAAGTTGGATGCAAGTGCACCACAGCATGCTCTCCTGGTAGTTACTTTGTATCTGCAAAGTTAAAGAACAAAAATTCTTATTTATTTCCATTGATAAGGACTGATAAAGAAAAGAGTTAATGTTCCAGGGTTTCTCTGGGACCTCCACTTTGCTGGCAAGTATTTCCAAGGGCAAAAGTTGAGGTTATTTTCAGCTCCAAAAGATCTCACCATATTCACAATTAATTAAAATAAAACTTCTGCTGGGGGAAAAAATGCCGAATTAAGATGGGAAAACATTTTTATATATTAAAAAAGATAATAAAATATTCTTGCATAGAACTTCTTTTACAGTTTCCTCATGCCCTCATTCATTAAATCATCAGGAAACATACCATATGGAGGAAAAAGCTGGAACAAAAAGTTCCCATTTTTAATTTAATCAAATGGTTGCTACTATACATTTTGAGAACAGTGCATTACTCCATAAGAAAATCCTGCTAAGAATCCTCTGACTTGTCCCCTCTGTTACTGTGTGCTATTTTCTATCTCCTTGCTTACCTTAGCCCCAGTTGGCCCTGGAGATTTCAAAGATCCAGGCTAATGGGTCACCTGAAGCATATGATACTTTGCATGAAACAATTCCTCTTTATACATGCAGCTTATCTCCTTTCTTTTATGAATAGCAGTTAACCTGAGAGTTATTTGCTAAAATAACATTGAGGATGGTGAATCAGTGTCAGCCAGTCTGTAAAACAGATGCAAATCTTGCCTGGTTGTTTGCAAGACAACTACAGCATCTTATTTTTAAACACTCACCTCTTTGGCTGCTTCTGCTCGGCTGTTCTGCCTCGACAATAAAGTTGTTAGTGGGATGAATGGAGGAATCACGGGTGTAGTAACATTTTGATTATTCCTATGATGTCTTTCCTCAATCCTTTCCCTCCTGTGTTTGTGTTTTCCTCATGCAGGAAAGTGGTTGAGCTGCCTAAGAGACGGTTCGGAGTTCCTCTCGACCGGATTGGAGTGAGCCATCTTGGCAACACCAAGGGTTAGAAGTTCCTGCAAGTAAGCCAAAGTAACTCTGGGTGCAGGCAGGCTCAGAGAAAACACACACACTGCCCTTCCCTGTCCCACATCCACCCCCACCATTCTCAGTTACATGGAGATACTCAAGTCATGCCAGTAGACTTGGAAACGGTGGCTTGGGGAATGAATGGTGGCTTCACAGAATCACAGAATCATAGGGGTTGGAAGGGACCTCGAGAGATCATCGGGTCCAACCCCCCTGCCAAAGCAGCTCCCCAGCTCATATTGCACAGGTCGGCGTCCAGACGGGGCTTGAATATCTCCAGAGAAGGAGACTCCACCACCTCCCTAGGCAGCCTGTCCCAGGGCTCTGTCACCCTCACTGTGTAAAAGTTCTTCCCCATGTTGGTGTGGAACTTCCTGTGCTCCAATTTGCAGCCATTGCCCCTAGTCCTGGCTTCTTAAAACATGGATTGTGACTGTCAATTTAGCTTGAATATCCTAAATTAGAACCTAGTACCCTCCCCCTCTTACAAGAAAATAAGTATTTCTAAAACTTTCCGTCTCCTGTAGATGCCCCTACAGTGTGTTTGTCCATGCCTTGCATTTCTGACATGGGGCAAAGTAATGTCTACTGCTTTTCTGCCTACAGGTGCTTCTGTTCTGAATGACTGATGCAGTATTGGAAACATTACAGAAATACAGAAGATGCATCACAGCATGACAAGACTGTCATTGACTAATGAATTCAGCACTCAAGGAATTGATCTCCTGCAAAAATCTGTTTCACATAGCATTTTACAAATGTTGCATTTACAAATAATAACAAACTCAATTCATCAGGTCAGAATGCTCTCACAGTTGTTCACAGTGCCGCTGGTGGGGGGGAACAGAAAATATGTACATAGTTTGATTGCATGGCATTTATTTCTAAAACTTGCAGAAGTTCATTATCCTAGCAAGGACTGTTAGATTTTTTTTTTTTTAAATTGAAAATAAAACTTCCAGAGATACCAACAGCAGTCCATGAAAAGCAGACAGTTTGCTTTGCACATTTGTTTCAAGAGGGTGTGTGTATGGTAGATGAAGGGAGGATTCAGCAGTTATGGGACAAACCTAGAATTTATTTGAATTTCTGTCTGGGAGAATATGTCTATGGACTTCACTGGGAGTTAGTCTGAATAAGAACTATGATGATACCTTAGTATTTGTCCTGATGTTTTTTGTAGTCTTTCTCTTATCTCTGCACCATATTTAGACATGTTTTCACTGTATGGCAGATCCTGAAATGTGGTGAGACTTCTCGTTTCCCCCTCTAGGCTGATGAATGTGTTTCACTCCTCCCTGTGCATAGCATAGGAAAGCATCCAAATATGAAGTCATTACTTCCTAGGCCATCTGCATCATATGCCTTATTTTAGCCTCTTGATGAGTGCATGGGGCATAATAATCAGACAGACACCCAACTCTAAAAGTTCAAGAATTTCTCACTCTGGTAAAATGTAAACCTGTCCTCTCCATTTCAGAGTAAAATGGGTTATCCTAAATCCCATTTCATGCTTTCTATGTCTTTCCAGATCGTAAAATATAGTTGAAAAGAGCTGTTTGCTCTCACCTCAATGCTCAGATTCCTACCCCATGTTTTCTAAACCCCACATGCTCCTTCTTGGACTTGGGTCTACGTCAGCCAAATTCCTTGTACTGCTGTTCTCAGGTATAAAGCATCTTTTCAATTGCCAAAGAAGATCCATTGAGAAAGAGATTGTGCAGAGCTAAGAAAAAAAACTATTCTTGCCAAGTACTCTGTATTAGGCAGGCTAGAGATAGGCAGTAACCAGTAAGTTCCTGTTCTTCTCTGAAGATGGGCATCAGCTGGCAAAAAGGGGGGAATTTCAGTCAGCTTCAAAGTCAGCTACAGGAAAGGAGCTGGGAAGCCAATGAGTCTTTGAGGTTAAAGCTCCTCTGAGGATTGGGATTTTGGGGCAATTTCCCTGGTTCAGACCACAGTGGGAGATGAAGTTCTCACCCAGAAGGACAGGTAGCATCCAGTATGTATCCAAGAGGGGCAATGCTCAGCCATAGCAGGGGCCTTTCACTCTTTCCTTCTTGCTTACAGCCCTTCCCTGAGTCCAGGACCAGCCCAGCCACAGAAAGTTTGCAAGAAACTTTGCTTTTCTTAGCTTCTCCAATGCAGGCTAACACTGCTCAGAGCAGCTGCCCAAACCAGTGAATCACATCAAGACATGTCCTTGTCTTTCCTGTCAAACAGACCACTCTCTAGCTGAGTTAGGTGACAGTTTCTACCTCAGAGGATGAGTTATCAGTACTTGTGTGTGAGGTGAAGCACTGTAGAAGCTTTCCAGACCAAGATCTGGAAAGTCATAGAAAGAGAGAAGGGGGTTTTGCTCCTTGCCTTTCCCCTGCTCCCACTGCTCGTTCTCTGCCTTTGAGCTTGCAGGTGGAGGCTCCAAGAGCCGGATTGGTGGGTGCATGTACACTGGATGATCTGAACAAGATTTTCTGTCCATGCTAGAAGTAAATCTGCAAGTGCAGACCCAGACAAGACCAGACCTGTCCTCTGCAGTGCACTGCCACCACCTATCCCAAGCCTGCCCTGTGGTTTAGTACACATCTTGTGCTGAGCTCATCCAGACAGGCTGGAGGTAATCTGCTTGCAAGGCAGCCATATGTGTGAGGCGTGGGCAGATTATGGAAGTGAGGTACCCCTAACTGATCATACAGCTGTCTGTCAAAAGCAGCACAGACAGAGTCAGCGCACGACATATTTTGTGAGACTCAGAGCAGAGGAATCCAGTGCTGACACAGCAGCTTTACCAAGACGCTGCTGATCATAAAAGTATTGTAGCAGTTGGCAGGTGTTAGCCTGGGCTTCCAAACAAAGAAGGGTTTTAAAACCTGTAGCTGTGAGCAGAAATGCCTTCCATCTGAAGGGTGTTGTGAAAGCAAAGCAGGAGAGAGGTGTCTGTGGTGGTGCTGCTTGGAACTGGGAGATGGAAGCATCAGTCCTGCTCTTGTGTCCCACCTCACAGCATGGATTACTTGGGATAAAGCAGCAGCTTTTCTGTTCTTCTGCCCCATCCACTGCAGAGCACATCAAGACCTCCTGTGGCTCAAAAAGCACTCTTCAAAATCCATAAATTGGCAGATGCTGTTTAAAATATGATGATGACTGGAAGGCTGAACACCATGATTTGTTTTCATAGACAACATTAGATAGCTTCTGCCAGCATGCATAGCATGGAGGTCAGCAAATGTGAAATGAGGATGTACTAAAGCAGCTGTTATGTGCTACATTTGTCCTGTGCTGCTGCTTTGGAAATCCATTCAGAGGCCTCTGAGGCCTTTCTGCTAATAAATCAACACAGTCTACTAGAATGTCTAAGGGGAATCCCTTTAATTATTGCCTGTGGGTCATTAACTTTAGCAAGAGTCACTGCCCAAGCATGGCTAAGGTGTGAGCAACTGTGATGTGGAGGTGGCACCTGAGGAAGAGATGACTCTCTGTTCTGTGTGTTTAGGAGAAAGGACAGGACCCTCCCCCCCAGGGATATGCTTTTGCTCTGAATTAATAAGTGAATTGCATGCCACAATTATTCATCATTCTAGCAGGAACAGCTAACACAGCAACATATAATGCTTGTGAGGAAATAGGAGGACAGTTTGGATAGCATAAGCAATTAAATAACTCTGCTGATAGGATGGGGCACGTCATGTGGGCTAAAAATCACTGCTAAGCAGCATGGTGCATTGCACCCCAGGGAATTCCTGTGTCTAGGATCAGAGCAAGCTGTTAAATAGCCACAGACCCTATATTCCTTTTCCTGACTCACTGATGAGTTGTCACACCAAGTGGGGAAGATGGCTACAGCTAGCAGGTAACAGATGGAGCCTGCTGCTCTGGCCTTTCATTGTGCTGGGATTTCCTGCAAGCTGAAAGCATCTGAGCTTTCAACACCAGCTTGGGGCACTCAGTGCAGCTCTTGTAATACACCTCCCTTTCAGCTGGAGCACCAAAAATCTTAAAGAAAGAGAGACCCTTCTCTTAGCAATAGACTATAATTTTTCCTGGGTTTGGTGTCGTTAAGAGGGTGTGTGAAAGCATTCTCCCACATACCTTTTCACTTGCACAAAAGCTACAGAAAATGGGAAATGTGTTCTGAATCACTACCAAGGAAATAACAAAGAATTAATGTTAACAGCAAACTGTATTTTGCATGCCATTAGACCTCAGTGATATAATCAAGCCGGTTTTATTCCACAGATGCCAGCTTTAGCCTGTAATAGGATGAAAAGATCTCCTGTTAATGAAGTACATGCAAGGTACTGCTGTGGTAAGTGTGCACATCTTGCCAGAGCCCAAGGCAATGAATGTAGCATGGTAATTACAGCTTTGGGAGGGGTGAAGTTTTGAAGAATACGTAGTATGAAAGCTACAGCTCAGCAGCATGGCCTAAGAGGGCTGAGAGGGAGTTCAACTCAGTTAAAATCAGTCCACACATTCAGAGTGGGTACCAGATGCTGCTCTTGTTTACACCACTCCTTAAAGCTAACATCAGTGGCCTTAAGATTTACACCTTTGGGAATGTGGCCCATTGTTTTTGCAAATAAATGTAGGTAACAGGACTTAAAATGAATATATGTAGGAACCACTGATGGATTGTGATCTCTTCCTTTTGGACAGGTGCAGATGTAATTTTGAGGTAGAAAAAGCCAGCTAGCATCTGCACTGAGCATCCAGACAAGCCAAAATCTTTTCTCAAAATACCTCTTTAGGGTGAGTGTGTAGAAATCAGTGGGTCTGCTCCAGGCCTATCAGGACAGCAGCCCCCACTTATCCATGAGGAAGTTCCATCTCTTATTCCTAGTTCTAGTCAAAAGGGAGGTCCTCTTCCTCAGGCATACTGAAACAGACCTGTGTTGTTTTAGCTAGGTATTTAATGGGAGCCTTTCTCCCATTGTAAAGTTTGCATGAACCATTAGGTAACAGGAGCCTAGATTAAGGGCAATGTGGTGCCCCTTGGGGCTCTGCAAGAGGTGAGAAAGAAGACAGCACATGCTTCTGTGCAACAGAAAATCTTTATTGGAATGATATCCAAAGGATCCAGACTTCTGTGCCTGTCCTCCCCCAAACCTACTGTGTACACTGATGGGACACGATGAGGAACAGCTCTGGCTCAGCAAGCTGAGGCAGGCAGCCCTGAGCCCTTCGTGTTACACCCAGTCTGCCTTCCTGTCCCAACAGCGTGAGTTAGGCCATCACAGACCTGCTCCTAGGAGGTAAAGGGAAACCCAGACACCACTGTGAGCAATGTCTGCAGATGTGGGCAGAGGCCCAAGCTTAAGGGAACTGAATTAGTGTTTGCTGCCTCAGGTGACCAGGTAAGAAGAGAAAGAGCATACAGTGGCAGCAAACTGAATGGCACACACAAGACAGCAGGGAAAGTTGGGAAGCACCTTCCAAGTAAATGATGGTAGGTTAAATCTGTAAGGGAGGGAGGGAAGGAAGGGAGGAAGGGTGATAGTAGTCTACCAGGTCCTGTCATGGTTCCTGTTATACTTGGCTGTGGTGTGGTCATGGAGGAGGCATCTGAGTTAGCACGGTGAGAGAACAGAACAAACTCATAACACGTTAATACCCAGCAAGGCAGTTTGGGGAAGGGCTCATCTTCATCCTCCAGTCCTGGCAAGTGTTCAGATGCAGTATTTCCAAAAGCAGGCTGGGAAATGATACAAGAGAAGGATGTTAGCATCCAGGGGACTTTTTCCTGCTTGTCACTCTAGCCCTAGAGTGGATTTCAAAAGACCTCTATCTTGAGAGACTTGGGCTGTAATGCCAGCATTGTGGTTTCTGGGCACATCTCAACAACCAGCTTTGACTTCACATAATGCTTCTAGAAGCTTTTCTTTAAGCTTTTCTTTTAGCTGCTTATAGGGTAAGGAAGGAGTCTACAAGTTGTTTCCATGTTGCTTGAATTATAAGGCTTTGCTTTTCCTTTTGCTCTACTTCAGCAATATCGGGAATCAGCATTTTCCTTCCTGTCTACTGGCCAACAGTTTTGCTGCCTCAGAGGTATGTAGGGTTTTTCACCTGTGGCTGACTGGAATAGCATTATACCAACTTGGAGTGACTGGATCTTATCCTTGCATTTTTTCATTTATTTTTCAACCCAGTCACTCCAGCACCATGCTGCTAACTGTACTCCAAACATCGTTGATCTCTGTGGGATCTTCTAAGAAGAACAGATTAGGGAAGGGGGCATGTTTGGTGTTGGAAAAAAAATGGCTGTGTCACCAGCATGCCCTGTTCTTTGAATCCTGTGTGGGTCTCCTATTGCCAAATATGAGAACAGATTTCTACCTGGCATTTGGAAGCAGGATCTTGGGAGAAAGCTTCTACTGAATCAGCAGTCTCATGCTGAGACATGAGCTCCTCCCATACTGGCAGGACTTCAGATGAAGGCAAAGATTCTTTGCTTTAATTTCTGGAAGAATCTGATTTAAATCTGGCAGGGGGAAGTAGTTTTATCTACAGTTGAACCTTCCAGACTGGTGGGGGCATGATTAGATTAGCCAAATTAATGACAGCCTCCAGGGTTGTTTATAAATTGCAGATTGTCTAAGGATCACCTAAGCACTTAAGCAAGCCTTGCACAAAGGGATTTTCTCTTGGCAGTCTGGCAGGCTGTCAACGTGCACATGCACGGAGCACGTGGAAAGGGGCAGAACTACCTCTTTTGGTTTTAGGCCAGAGCTGTCATCAGTGACTTCTGGTTTAGGGCTGTCACTGCTTTGTGGAGGAACCCATGGAAATCCAGCGTGAAGGGAATTGTCCATGTGCTTCTCAGGGGCAGCCTTGCAGGAGCACTGGTGCAATATGCTCCTGAGTCACTGGATACAGGCTGGACAAAGCTTGGAAACCTACTGGGTGACCTACCAGATCTGAAGTCCCTTCATTCTCGGTTGATTTCCACATCCTTTTTAGCTGCTTTTCATCAGCACAAACAAGTGTTCTTTTTTTCTCTGTAGGGAGGCAGTGACCTTGGCAGAGGGGAATGCATGCAGTCCACATGCCTCATTATGCCTTCAGCACTAGCTTTGTGCCCAGAGCAAAGCGAGGGGTGCACAGAAGGGACGTGTTCGTACAGAATTCCTCTCCTCCAGGACAGGCACTCATTGCCCATATAACCCCATGTTCCTCTCTGAAAAGCGGGATGTGACACTGACTGCCTCCAGTGAGGTCCCTGGTGTGCAGACCTGGTGTATCTGCCCCAACAGCAGCCAGGGTTGGGTACACAGTCCTTCTCACTGCTGCTAAACCAGCCAGCCATTAACAAGAGGGACAGGACTGCTAGAAAAGCTGCCAACCTGTTTTTCAGCAAGGGCATGTTTACTGTTACTGTCTTTGTTGCCCAAAAGAAGCCCTGGAGATGAGAGCTGAGCTCTAACTCAGAACCTACCGCGTTTTTTGGGCTGGGATGCTGAGAGGCTTTCCAAGGCATAGGCCACCTCTGACCCTTCCTCAGTTGAGAGCTGATCCTTCAATTTCTCCAGCTGTTTTTAAAAAAAACACAGCAGTAAACAAATGCCCCATCTCAAGGAGCTCTACAGCATGCTGGTGAGTGCAGGGCAGCTCGGAGGCAGAAGGTACAGACAGCCTGGTGAGCAGCAGAACGGGTCTTTCCTGAAGTAGGATCATTCCGGGAGGATCTGCCCTTGGAGCACTCAGTCACACCTCTTTATGTCCTCCACTAAGCTGATCGTTTCATGACAATGGTGTAGGTACCCTCTGCTCTTGTCCCCCAAGCCCAGGGTGTAAAGCCCAGTGGAGAGGAGCCTGTGTAGAAGGATACTGCACCTCTAAGAGTCATGTCCGTGCTGGGGCAGGAAGTCTCCAAGCATCCACCCACTGCAGCAGAGAGCATCACTTCATTGCTCTGGATTGTCCCTCCCCTCCCTTCCCCTCAGTTCTTGCTAACTTCCCTTGGCTATAATGCAAAAAGTCCATAGCACTATTTCTGAATCTGTAGCTACTCTTGTCTAGTAGAGTGAGAACATGTGTGGCTATCATCCAGACTCCTGCTCTGGCAGTGTCGCTCCCAGGAAGACAGAGCTTAATGTCTCTCCACTCCGGAGCAAGGGGCTAGGGGAGGAGCTGTCAATCTCCTGTCTGGCACTGTGATTTTTTTTGGTCTGAATTGAAAAGAGCCAAGTGGAACCCAGCATGACCTCCAGGATCCACCCAAACAGCTGGACCTGGACTGAGAAAGAGGAAAAATGGCTTCCACTGCCTGAGGGGTTTGGGACACGGTGGGAGCCATGTCATGGTTGCTGTGCACTTTTCCCTGTTCCTGGGCACTGGGATGGGGCTTCCTCTTGCAACCCATGCGTGTGTGCTCTGCTCAGCACAGTAGGGCTCTGCCTGCCTTACTAGTAAAGAGCCTGGACAAAACTCATTCTGAATTAGGTGTGCAGTGGCTATCCCTCTAACTTCACCTGTTATCTAAAGCAGCCAGCTGATGCACTGCCTAGGAAGGCAGTGTGACCTCCTCTTCTCCCTGTTTTCTTCCATGGTATTTCCTTTTGCATTTATTTTTCCCTGGCTTGGCCTTCACTGACCTTTCACTGGTGGCAGAGGCAAGAGCTGCCTCAGCTTTTATTGCACCAGTCCTTTGACTTGCTCTCTTTTTATCTTTTCCAGCTCGTGCAGCTATTTAGCCCAGGTTCTGCTTATCCCTTTGTGTGATACACGCTCACACCATAACAGATGAATTAGGGTAGCAGGATGCAAAGACAGAAGAATAGGGCATAAAGTCAGCATGCACAATGGTTTAGTTATTCATACAACACTGGGCATATATGATTCTGTGCATTTGCTCCTCTCACCTGTTCAAGTTCTTCGAATTTCTTCGCCAGCTCCCAGTCTGCAAGGAAGGGGACAGTAACATCAGTATCTGCACTGCTTCCCAGAGCACAAACCAAAAACTGTTTCTTCATTTAACCTCTTCAGGGGTTGAACAGAAGAGACCTATCATTTAATTCCTGTTAGTGATCTCCACATCTGTGGTAGCAGAAACAGTGACAGAAGAGCAAGCTTTCTCAGCTGAGCTCTATGGGACTTTACCCTAATTCTCCATTACAAGGGAGGCTTCCTTATTGTTTACCAGCCTCTAATGGTACTGGCCCAACAAAGTCACATACTGTGTGATGCCAACTCAGCTGAACCCCTTTGCTGCTTTTTAATTTGTATCCTGTCAACAGCAAATCTCTAATGCTGGCTTTTCTGTCACTGGCCTTTTATAAGAACCCCCATTGATTCCTTCAAGAGTTGTTTCTCCTTGCCTCACCCATGCAGGCTGAAGTCAGAAGACATAGATTTAGCCTAGCATAGTTTTTTTTGAGCATAGCTTTTTAAGCCAGTAAACATCAGGGTTGGCAGAGTGGAGCTACTGGAATGGTAACGTAGCAGTGAGTGCACCAATTCCACACTTGTAAATGTTAGGGGAGCACAGGGACCTGAGGACCAACTTCACAGGTCAGACTTCGAGATCTCAAGGCTGAGCAGTACTGTGCTAGACTGTAAAAACCTATGCAGATGGGTGAATGAACTGCACTGTCATCCCATCCAGGACCAGGGGAGATAGGTGCTAATGAACGGGATCTAAAATCTCCAGCTGAATTGGGAGGGGCCTGGACTAACAATAGAGAAAGGGACAGGAAGGGATGGGGGATTTCAATCTCGCTCCTCTGGAGGACTGAGGTACCTTATGCAGACTCAAACTGCTGTCAAAAACAGGTTGGATTTTTTAAATAAGATTTTTTTTTCATCTAGAAACAATGGAAAGCACCATGACAAAATAAGATCAGCCAAAGCTGAGCGACTGGACTACAGCAGTTGTCCCAGGGAATGCAAAAGGATCACCTGGTTTTAAGTGCCAGTTTAGGAAAAAAAATGCACTAGAGTAAGCAGAAGAGCCAGGAAAAAAGCTGAAGAATATCTCTGCTGGGCCCCATAAAAAAGCCAAAAACCAGCACCGGAGCTGCCTCCTTTCTCAGCTCCTAATGTGGCAGCAGGCATTGGATTGCATCTCCAAGGGGATTTAGGACATAATTCCCCCTGGTTTCAGATAAGTCTTCAGCACACAGATAATGTTGCCAGACTTGGGCTTTTTCATAAGCATTTGAAACTAAGCAGGAGGGTGCCAGTAAAGAGCTGACTGCCTTCTCGGCTTCTCTGGCGAGAAGGAAACAATTCACTTGAAAAATCCTGAGTATTTTCTGACAGACACTCATCCAACAGAAAAAGCAGCAGTTCCTAAGCAAATCCATTACATCAGGGCTCAGCTTGAAAGACAGTCAGGGGATGGAGACAGGCTGTGAGTCAGGAGGTGGGACCTCTGCTCCTGGCACTACCAGCCATGTCCTCAGGCAGGTTCCTCTGAAGCATGTCTTTACATAGCCGTTAGGTAGAGACAGCCAGGCCTGCATAGCTACAAGTCAAAAGTGCCACTTAAGAGATTATATTATTATTATTAGTGTCGTTATTGTTGTTGATGTCATTGTTGTTATTATTATAAATCATTGTACACATTTTTACCTCTTCTGGAGTTTCAAGAGCCCATTTTGGCTCAAACTTTCCCCAAACTGTAAGCTGTCGCCAATGGCTGCTATGAATAGAAGATGAACAGCGGTCGAAATTTGGAAGAGATTATCTCAGGCAGGGGGAAGGAAGTTAATTTATGGATGAAGTCTTGAGAAACTGCCTGCTGTAAATCCTCTGTCTGTGCTCTGCTCAGAGATTCATTATATTCAATTGTCTGGCATAAAATGCAGCCTTTCCTCTAGGAGTAATAAGTGCAATAATCCATAAACCAATCATAAAGATGTTATTTCTTGAATGCATCCCCTTTGCAAGAAGAATGCCTTTGTTTGTATAAGGACTTGATTTATTCGTGTTTATTTATTTGTCCCAGGATTGTTTAACCACTGCTTCGCTGCCTTAACAAGGGGCTGGGGAAGAGCACTGAGTGACTTTGACTAACAGATTTTCCTAACAGAATTTTTTCAGGGCCCTATTCCTGGGGTTTTTTTTTTTTCCACAGGAAAGAGCAGCTTCCTGCTCTGACACCACCACACACAGCCCAAACCCTCCTCTGGCTGGAGCAGCCATGGGAATAGCTGACCCTTGTAATCCCTATGGCGCTGGTGGTCGCTGTGTGTAATGTCATGGAAAGCCCAAGTTTAGTCTGAGTTTCCCCACATACGGGTGGCCTTAAACGTGGTGTCTGTTGACAGAGCACAGACAGAAAAAGCACACCCTCGACTGGTCTCTGCTGAGAGACCCCATTGTCTTAACCTCTTCCAGCAGTAGCAGGGGCTCAGGCTCAGGCAGGAGCTCCTACTGCCCTTGTCCCAGCCTACATCTGACCCTCAGCTGTACACTCTCTGCAAAATCTTGATGTCACCCCACTGCCCTCTATGCTCACAAGACACTGCTACATTTAGCATACCAGCACAACACTGAGCTGTATCTCAAAAGCACGTTGGGCTGGTTGGGGTGTGGGTGGTGAGGTGACACCCAAGGCTGGCCCATGCCCCAGGCATAGCACACAAGTCGCCGGGGCACAGGGACATGGCAGCATCACTTCTTGTTACTACTTATGTACACACACAAGCTCCAGTGCCAGATCAGTGTTGAGTGTCTGAGGATCTAGGGCCTGTATTTTTGGGCAGCTTTACATTCCACTGCAAAAGCAGGTCCAGGAGCACCACGACAGAGAACACCTGACATTAATCACCTGTGGGCACTGTAGTGGGTGCTTCCACTTTCTGAGCAGTTGATGCTTCTAAGGAACCTGCTCCTCAGGTTCCTTGCAATCATGCAAGCACAGATTGAAGCATTCTAGATCTCCCATTCCCTTTGCTTACCAAGATTTTCTGGTCTCCGCCATGCGAGTTTCTTATTAAGAAGCAGAGTCAGCAGTGTGTCCTCGTGATTTGTGTCTTCTCTCTCCGGAAGCACCCGGTTCTCTGCAGCACATAAAACACACCTTCCTCAATCTCTAATGACAGAGAGGATGGACCTTCCAGCCCCCAACATTAAAACAAAAATTAAGGAAGCCAAGAAGTGGAAGGAAAATGTATCCTGTCAGCACTTCATCAGAGTGGAAGGAGCTCAGAGGAAGATGTGGGAGCACGGTATGAAATGTCGAGGTGGTGAGGTCTGTGCAGTGAAAGGGTGCAGGATGGAGGAGCCGTCCCTGCCAACTCTGGGCTGCTGGCCAGTCTCACTGCAGCCTCATCTGCATGGCTGGCTGCAGAGAGCCAGAGACATCACCTTCATTTAGACAATCCCGATCTCTTCTGCAAGGCGGATGTATCAGATGCCTCTGCAGAGCCACAAGATCCTCTCTTCTCAAAATTGCAGGTGTGCCCCCCCCCACTCACACCGTCCACCTTCCTTGGGATGATAAATGTAGGATCTCACTCCTCGTGAGGACTGACATGTGGGTACCACACCTGAAAAGCCCTGCAGCCCCCAAGTCTATTCTTGTTCCCACTCAGCCTTGGGGCTGCTCTAAATGATTGCCAGTTGTATTAAAGGGCAGAAACAAAGTATGGAGTTTAAAGTGAACATCTTTACACCCAAGGAAGCCTCTTACCGTAGCTGTAGGCCAAGCAGAATTTTTCTGTTTTCCAGGAAAAACCTCCCCAAGCTGCTGCCCTAAAGCAATTTGGATGCTTCTCTGAGGCCCCTTTAGGGAGTTTTCTCAGTGGTTTCACTTTAGTGGTTGTGGCTAAGCCCTCAAATGAATGGTTGGGAAGGACAAGGGTTCAGCAGAAACCAACGGAAATGGGGGATGGGACTAATCAGAGCCCTGAAGGCTCTGAGACCCTCCCAGTTCTGCTGAACAGATTTCCAGAATTATCTGAAACTTGAATGCTGCATTTGGTTTTGAGAAGGACCGAATAGGAGGCAGACTTTACAGGGAGAATGACAATTCCCCAGTCTCTTTGGTCTGAACACCCTTGCCCTAAAACCAGACCCTACAAAGCCCTAGAAGATGCCCACAGAATCCATGGAAAATATAATAAATTATGAAGACAGGCTTATTTTCTCTTCTTCTTACAGAATCTTTAGGACTTTCCCTCACTTCCTTCAAGGAGGTGAGAAAGAAGAAAATGGTCTCATATAACTATCAGCCCTACATAGTTGTGATGGGCTGAATGCAATTATTTTTGATACACCTGAGGCAAACCATTTTACCAGATGAGCCCTAAGGATGCTTAAGACTATGTGGGAATTGGCTCCATTAGCTAAAGTTACATGAATCTGCAGAAGCAGAGGGGACCTGGCCAAAATGATGCTCCAAGTATTTGGCCAGACCCAACCCTGCCTCATGCTGCAGCTGACACTGCTGGTCCTGGTTGTGATCTCTAGAAATAAACCTGAGGGATTCAGGAGAGTTAACACGCTGTGTAAAGCAGTTAGCATAGAGTGCTATAAACCTCCAGCCTAAGTGTGAAAGACAGTTAGGATTTTTAAAATAGCTACTTTTACTCATTTGGGGGATTTGCTACAGAAAAACTCACCTATAAACACTCCAGTGAAAACTAAACAGAACCAGTATTTAGCTAGAGTGGCCTCAGGAATGCTTTGGTTGTCATTACAAAAATAAATAGGTGATAGAAGAGGAAAAAAATCATTTGAAAAACAATGTTATTTTCAAACCTATATTTAGCTGCTCTTTTTTTTCTACTGCCAAGTCTCTTTAAGAAAGGAGATCGATGATTGACATTTCCCTGCAGAATAAGTTCAAGCTAAGATTAATTTAAATTATGGGAGAAGAACATATAAAAAGAAGTTTGTGAATTAAAAAAAAAGTTCATTGGCACCCTACTACTGACATTTATGAGCTGTCAAATCTCATATGGTGCATATTGAAATTGCTACACTGGTATTTTAATGTTTTTCCTTGGAAATTTTCTTTTAGGAAAGAAAGACCCACCCTTACCAGATTTCACCAGATCTGATATTTTTACTGATTAGCAGAATGTGTCATACGACCAGCTGCAGACCAGAAGGACAGCTTTAGCTCATGCTAATATATGAACAAGTCTCTGGGTAGTACCCATGTTAATTGATTGTTTAGTATCGTTCAAGGTTAATTTCCCCCCCTCCCCCAGAGAAGCAAGTTTTGTATGGCCATGACAAGCAGCAATGCAAAGCAAAAAAAGATAACCACCTACCTGTGTCATCTAGTCTGTGTTCCAGCTTACCTTGTAGTAAAAAAGGCTCTCCATGTGTAGATGGGATGCAGACCGTCATGGTCAAGATGGTTAGCACTCCAAGGGACAGCTGGACAGACCACATCTTCTCCACGTTCCCACCACCCAAAAGCATTCTTCCTGCAGGCACAGTGGAGGACTTCAATGCAACCCAGTGCCAGATGAGCTCACTTTTAAGAGGCAGTGGATGTGCTGCGATTGCAAATGGCCTTTGGAGGAGGGGAGGAAAATATCTCTTGAGATATAATTCAACCTGTCAATATGATTCACTCCTTTGGGAGTGGACAGAACAACCCAGTAACAGACGTCAGATGGAACATGTTCAATATATCTCATATCCGACCGATGTAATGAATTCTGATGTTCCCACAGGCAGGCACCCTCCTCACACACCGATGTACACTCCATATGTACAAGCATTAAAAGTATTTTTGGGGGGCTGCTGCTTTAATGGAGTTCAGACCTGAGGACTCCCACATTAACCAGGAAGATTTGTCTAACGTGCAGGTTGCCATATGTCACCGGTTTGGACAGAATCAGGTTAATGGGTTTTCGTAATTTATCATCTCACTTCCTAGTGCCTATATTAATTAATGTGAGGTATAATGGGTGCTGAAGTGGTGGGAAACAGAGGGGGAGAGCTCTTTTCATTTAGCTGATTGGAGGATGTTGAGTGTGTCTTGCTCACCGTGACTTATGGCTTTGTCAACGGGAAAGGCATCACACCCTATTTTGGGATTGTGTCTGAGTGGGAGAGTGCAGATTTGGCAGCAGACATGGAATACATCAAGGATGGGCAACTGTCTCCAGTTTTTTCTGTGGGTAAGAAAGAAGTGGAAGGTCAGATGCTCGTCCTGGCTGCAGAGTCAAATTTTGTTAGTTTAGGGCAATGTGTTGAGGCACATTACAGATATTCCATGTTGTGACTACCTCTTGATTTGCCTTCTTTTTGATTTGATCACTGTTGATCAGGGACCTGCTGCTAGTTTTCTAGTACAACCTTATCAAGAAAAATGTAATAGTAACGGCACTAAGTGTTGTTCTTCACTGCTGTTTCTTCTGCAGAACTGAATCATCTGTACCACACTTTGGCCAAGCTCTGACTTGTACATACACTCCTAGTGACTCACTTTGTGTGCTTTTTTGACACCACACCATGCCAGATTACCCAACATAGTTTTGTCTGATGGTACCTGCACTTCATCTTAATTAAAAGACAATAAAATTTCCATGTTTGGGCTTTTGGCTTCTGGTACCCACTCTCCCTGCAAGTTGCTGTGCATTTTCATTAGCTATGGAATGATTAGCCTTTTAATGTCCCCTTTAATGCTTAATTTTTCTACAAAATGAAGAGGGAGAGGCTCAGAATTTTTTTGCAAGAAATATGTATGAAAATTAATGTGATGGTTCTCTTAAGGAATACATCTTTACTGAGGACATACTCAAAAATTTTCCCTGCAGATACAGTATGTACAAATAAACCAAGCTTGTCCTTTCAGTCTTGTGAACCGGTGATCAACACACTTCACAAAGTTCTGTTTGGACTGGAGGATGCCTATGTCCTACTGGGAACACTTTTCCAGCTGCCTCTGTCTCCCTAAGCTGCCTGTTTCAAACTGGTCAGTAGTGAGCAGCCCTCACGAAGCAGAGGCCATAACCTGATGAGCACTACCTAGCACATGAGGCAGGGATGGACAATAGTAGCTCTGACTCAAACCCATATTGTTAAGGGAAGGTCAGGTTCATTTTTACTTCATCTTAAATGGCTTTCCAGGTCCTTACCTGGTCTTGAGATCTGTTGTGAGTTTAGCTGCCTTGATATAGAAGATGGGTTTCCCTATCTCATCTACGTTTATGCAGATTCCACAGATCTCTGACTGTTTCTTCCTACCCTTGATTATAAGGCATCGTGGGTAAGGTCTTTCAGGAAGATGAGCCATTTCCTTTTTCACTGTGAAGTAACTTCAGTTCTGGGCCACTGCAACTGTTCAGCCCCCAAAGCAACTCATGTATAGAACATGCTAGGCCTTTCAAGTGAGGACCCTGGTGAAGGTGAGGCACTGCATTTCTGCATTTGCATCCAGAAGGTTACTGGATGCTGTGAGTGGGTGGATGCTGTCGGGGGGGGGGGTGTGTAGCACCTGACAGCAGCTGCCAGATGCTAGTGGACTTCTTGCATTTGTTGCAGTTATGAGCTGGTTGATTTGCAGTGCTGGACTTCTGTAAGACTCCCACCTGGAAAATTTCTTTAGTGTTAGCCCGGTTGTTCAGGTGCTGGAAATGCTACTATATTTTACTGTTCTTACTTATTTTATTCTCAGTAGAGAAACAACAGTCTCCATACTCTTCCTGTTAATTCACTCAGTGATGATTTCTCCATCATCCCCTAAGCACCTGTGTGAGATGGTGAGAACACGAAGATATGAGCTCCCACTCTACCTCCCATGGTAGAAAGATGAAGACACATGCCAGGGCCCTGAGAGCATTAACAGTCTTGAACAGTCTCAGCTGGAGGTTCCTACCCACCATCCCTGCCCCCATAGGCTAAGGACACCTATTTAATCACAACCCTGAGCAGCTTATGGTTTTGCCTGGGATATGCTGGAGTGATGGTGTTCTGCAGCTCAGCAGCTTGAGTATGTCTTCACCTTTCTTGGTTGTGGATGCTACTGATCAGAACCCAGACCTGCAAGCTGGCTTCCTGGCTTGACCTCAGATGTTTTTCATCAGTGTAGATCTGCCTGGTGTTTACTGGGCTCTGATTGACCCCGGTTGCTACTATCAGGCCTGATTTTGACTAGGGGACTGATTCCTAGCTTGACCCTGGATGTGCTTCATCATCGTGGACTTCCCTTGTTATTGGGATGCTGAAGTGAACCTGGCTGCTGTTTCTGGGCCTGCCTCTTGGGATGGGTCCCTGTCCTTCTGGCAGCACCACTGCACATAGCTCCCTGTTCCTGGGGAGTGACTGGCCCTTGCTGCTCTTGGACGTCATCTTCTTCAAAACGTTCAGCTTCTGTCTGTGTACTGATTCCCTCTTCTCTGCCAAGTAGACTACTAGTTTTTGGAGCAGGAAAGGCTTTCAGGTATGTTATATAACATCCTGATTTCTCTGAAGTCACTTTGATCTTTGCTGCTAACTCTCCTGAAGTTAGGACTGTGTCTGGAAGAGATACAGTCCCCAAATAACATAACCTTACTTTAACCTTGTCTCAGACAAGGAGCAGTCAGTGTGGGTTTTGGGTGACTTGTGAGATGGAGGAGGCAGTGTTGAGCTGCTGGAAGCAGCCTGACATGAAAGGGCTACTTTTTAGAGCCAGCTTGGAGTGGCAGGTTTCCAGACCACTTTGTATGCTGTACTTTTAGGGTTTGGAGGGAGGATTTTTTTCTCTTTCAGAGATGCCTGGGAGCACATGAAAATATCACATGCATCCTGTATTTCAGGTCAGCCTCAACAGCATCCACAGACCTTAGTGTGGTCTTATGGCTTCCATTTAACCATAGTTTTCCTGGTTCCCAAGCAACCAACCTGCTGTGGGAGTACCTGTCAGGGAAGAACCTTGACTTAAGGTTTGGGAGAAAGAGTGTGTGAACTTCCCTGCAGCCCCTGCACCAAGGATGGGACTTGGCTGCAACCAGGTAGTTGCAAATAGTACATATAGGATTTTATAATGTGCTGTATGTATATATATGAGGAGATTCATGTCTCACTGTTTTCTTGCCTGGAGTGTTTATAGGAATAAGATAAGGGTGGGGCATTGTGCACAAATTTGGGGATGAGGTGGCATTACATCTTGTAGGGGGAAAGCAGGGCAGGGGCCTGACCTCTCTCCCCCAACAAAGAGGGGGATTGGTGAGCTTTTAGCATGCAAGAAAGGGGACATACATGATGGCAAGAAGGCTGGAGTTATCATGCTGTCCCATCCTGGACAGTGACTTGCAATGTACTCCCCCATCCCTCCATGTGCCTCTGTCCCCTTTGTGAATTTGTGTGTCCAACAAACTGTTTCCACCTTCTGTAGACAAGGCCCTTCTCTCTTCCACAGTACCTGCTTTTCTTGCCTGCATCACCATTGTAGACCTGATGCCATTTGTCTCTTCTGCCTGCAATCCTATGGTAGATATCTGCTCTTCTGTCTCACCAACTGTGCTTCACCTGTAGGAATCAAAGCAGCAGGTATTGAAAGACACCCTGTCCTCTTCAGCCTTATACATTTAATACTTGATTTCTCCTCTGCTTGTGTCAATCCTACCCTGGGGTGAGCTTGAGAACAAACCCCCCTGGTCTGTTACTTAAAGTACCAGTGGAAGGTGCTCAGGAACTCTGTTGATCTGTAGTGCAAGGTCCCTGACAGAGCTACCTGGCTGCAGAATGGAATTAAAATACTGTTCACATAAGCCAGGAGAGCACCCCCCCTTCAGCTCCCTGGGAGGAGGGAGAGCATAATGGGGAGGGAGACGTAGTTATAAAATCAGATTCTCTCATTCCTAAGGGGATTGTTAAAACCAGTCAATATTTATGAAGCTTTTAGTCTGACTCATGCAATTTGTTCCCCCTTCTACATGCTTGTCTTTGGGACCCAGCTGTTGCTTGGCCTGTTACTACCACAAAATTAGATGCTCTGGTTTCCCTGTATCCTTGCTTAGAGAAAGAAAAGGGGAAGGTCCATGGCAGAGTGTAAAGCAGCTCCAATTGCTCAACTTGCTGCAAGCAACCAAGGGAACACACACAGAGAAACATCACCAGCTCCCGTCAGCTGGGTGTCATACTAAAGAGAAGCAGTTCCTTGTGACTAAGGCAGTGGAGGGTAAGAAATACAGCTGGGCTGCCTGTCTGTCTTTCACATCCACTCTGCTGTCAGGAAACCACCGAACTTCTCAGAACAAGCCACCTCCAAAGTATTATCCTAGAGTGAAGGGGCTGAAAGTAATTCAGGAATGTTAAAGCATGGGATGTGGGATGAGGCAGCTCATGGAGAGAAAGCAGGAACCAGAGGCAGTTGTGGCACCATTCTCACCTCTGTCTTGTAACCCTGAGCTGGAGCTCCTCCAGACCCTGTCTCCCATCCCTGCTGACCAGGGTTACTGGGCTGAGGTTCCTCACAGGGGAGAGGAAGGCAATAGAGAAACATTTTCTTCTTTGCAATGTTCTGTGACCTTCTGGTCTCAAAGTAATGTTCAGTGACGCTCCTGTGAAGAAGTTTTTTCTAATATCCACTCTGACCCTCCCCTGATGTACCTTGAAGCTGTTTCCTCTTGTCCTATCACCTTTCACTAGGGAGTAAAGGTCATCCCCTCTCCACAACCTCCTTTCAGGTAATTACAGAGAGCAATTATGTGTTCCCTCAACCTCCTTTTCTCTGGACTAAACAGTCCTAGTTCCCCCATCCTGGATGATGGCAATGAGCAGTGCCTTTGAACTTGGCAAAGACACAGTGTTGACTAATGGATGCTGTGATGTGTCCTTGCAAGAGTACTGTCGCCCTACAGAAGCTAGTACCCCAGTAAAGGCAGGGGAAGTAGGAAGGCTGAGAATGATTTGGAGCAGGAGCTTCCCTGGTTTTCTGGAGAAACTCCTCCCTCTCCATTTATAGGACATTAGAGAACAGGCATTTATGGAAATGGAACTGAGGTAAAAAACAGGATGTGGCCAACAAGAGGTTAATTTAGATCTGGGACTTGCCCTTTACAAATGTGGTTACAAGCCCATCACTCTGCCAATAGTTGCAGTCCATGGCTCATTCTTTCTAGAGAATGGGTATCAGTTGTCATTATGAGTTACCCTGTTGGCACACAAAGCCAGGAGGACTGAAAGTGATGGTCTGGCATGTGTCTTCTGATGGAGCTTGTCACTCTCTGGATGGAGAGGGAATGTGAGGAAAACTCAGCAGGAGATGCTATCTCTACTGAGTGTCAGCAGGCTGTGCTAGGCTGCCTAAGCTTTTCCTCAGGGAGGTGATGCATTTCCCCAGTGGGATGGAGGACCTAGCTTGGCTATCAAAGGCCATATGTGCATGTTGTTGGGGCACTTGGATGGGCTAATTAGTCTGGATTTGGGATGAAATTTCCAAGGTAGCTGTGTTGGGTTTGGGGTGGCTTCTGCAGAGCTAGCACAGAGTTGTTTTTGGAAAGCCCTAGTAGCCTAGCACTTCAAAGGCTGCTGTGTTCTCCAAGCCATGCTTCAGCCACCATGGACCAGCTGTTCTACAGGCTGATGAGGACTTGGCAGCTCCCAGTGTGACTGCAGAAGAATAAGGTACCTCTTGATTATTTTTTTTTTGTTGCAGGCTGAATACACTCAATGCCACCTCCATCAGGGACCTCTGCAAGGATCCTCTGCTGTGATCAGCAGCCATTGTATGGGAATGAGTGTGTGCATCCATCTGCCTCTGAATGCTTCCCCTGGTTTGCTACACTTCCTTCTGCTTCAATCAGCCACTCACATTCAGTTGAGAATTAGCATCTTGTACATGTACTACTTTGGGTAACAGAGCCACATAGGTAAGGCTGGGTGATTTCCTGCTAAAAACACTGGTTGGGGCAGTTTTAGGGTTGTGGAGGTCAACCCTGTCTAACGGTGCCAACTTTCACACTGTTGTTCCCCTTTCTTCTCTTCTTCCTCTCAGTTCTTATCATCTGGCCTTCTGGTTTATCAAGAAATCTTACCCATTTATTGTAAAACTCTCACTAAATGTCACCCAAGGGAAGGCTTAGAGGGTATGAAGGTTTGTTTTGTTTTGGGGAAACTTACAGAGACAAGCATAATCCTTGCACTTCTGAGAGCCTGCTTCCTTACACAGCTTTTCATCTGCACCCTGATAGCTTCTCAATCCCTTCTGCACGTGCAGAATGGTGTTTTCTTGAGTGAACATCAACATTCTGTGGATGTAAACTTGCATATAGAGAATCATGGCTAGAAATGAGGGATCCAACTGACATGGTAGGATGTGTCCATCCTTCACCTTTTGGCCTGCTTGCCACTCTGCAGCTTGGTAAACAAGGCTGTCAGAAGTGATGAGGCAGGAATTTTTTTACCAGAAAATGATGGGCAGGTGGAAATCAGTAGTGATTTTTTTTTTTTAAGGTAGATTTAGTAACTTTTTTGGAGTTGACTATAGCAAACTCACTGCTAGGGGAGAACTGCTCTGACTCCAATCACCACAAAACTGCTGCTAACATCATCAGTGTGTTGAAATTTCTTCCAGGCAGTGATGGTTGTGAATAGCTGGGAACAGACCCAGGTGCTTCACTGCTGCCTGCTACCTTTGTTAGGCTTACTCGTTTATTAGGCTTACTTCCTGTTGTTATTGTTAGGCTTACTTCCTGTTGTGCAGGCTTGCCAGCAGTTCCCCGCAGAGCACTAAGTGGGTAACAGATATCTGTCCTGGACATTGCTGTTCCAACCTGTAAGAGTAAAGAAAAGCTGCACAGAAGGTGAGGGAAGAGGAAAGTGGCAAATGTGACATGTTTCAGTATTGCTTCTTGCTTTCAGTGATAAAGGAGTTTTTTTGGAAAGCATTTGGTCTCTTCTGGTGATGTGAAACTTAACACTGTGTCAGTTGGGGTGGGGGGAAGGGGAATCTCCAAAACTGCCAGCCTACCAGTTTCCAGGGTAGCCTACACAAACATCTGATCTAAGCATGTAACTGAGCTGTAAGCAGCATCATACCTGACTTTGACCTGCAAGTTGGAGAGAATTCATGCATTGTGAAGGTGCTTGTTCTGTACATGCCCAGCTCATCATTTTCCCAGTGCCTCTTGTTACATTACACGTAAGCACAAGTTTAGTTTCCTCTGTTCATTCTTTGATTGCCCCACTCATTGCTCCCAGTGTGCTTTATAATTCCTTAATCTTTGCAGGCTCCTGTTTCCCTTATCCTTCAGGGAGCCTGAATTCCCACAGGCACCATCCAGCTAACTATGGAAATTCCACACCTGCTTCTTGGTGCTCCTTGCCAATGCTGCAATGTTTGCTTCCTCACATTGGTCTCTTCTGGCACAGGACTGCAAACCTCTCCTAAAGAGCATCTTAGCTCAGAAATGCAGGGAGGTTAAAGCCTGAAGTGGATTGAAGAGGAGAAAAACATAAGTGTGTGTCCCCAGCTCAGGTGAAAAAGAAAGATGGTCCCTGGCATCAGTCACCACTGACCCACAGGTTGTAGGCATAGGTTTATGTGACACCTGGTATCATGAGACATCTAGAGCAAATTTTTCTATCCCTTTGCATTGAGCATTGGCTGATACATTCCAGCCTGTGGGACCATTATCCTCTGTGTCTATTCCCACAGCAGCCTCATCAGTTGGAAGTTAGCCTTGCCATCATTAAGGAGACTTTAACAAAGGCTGTGCTGTTGAAAGTGAACATCTTGATGAGGCCTAATTTATTTTGAAGTTGTTATCCTGTTGACCTAAAATGACAGCAGGACACTTGGAGAGGTGCCCAGTTTAAGATGCAAACACAAAATTGCCTCTCCCTGCCTGCAGAAAGAGCTTAGCAGCATAAGGTGCTCTGAGCTGCTGGTCCCAACACTGCTTGGCAGCTCTTGCCCTAAAAGCTCCCTGTAGCTTTCTGAGGGCCAGGACAGACCAAGTTGGCTTTATCTGTTTTTAACAGTTGCAGCCTCTTTGCACATCCCTCAGGAATGTTTTCAGTGCTGGGAGAGTGTTGTGTGGTCCTCCACAGTGAGAATATGCAATCTGTGTATACACCAGGAGCAAAGTGTTTGGGGGCAGGATCAGATGTCTGGGTGCAGGTAGGGAAAGTGCCCAATCCTGGGGCTCCTTGAGGTTTTAAGACTTACCTGGTGGCATGGTCCCAGCTGCAGTTCCATCTCAGAGTCCCTGCCCACAGCTGTCTGCTGGAGCACACTCCCCAGCGATGAAGGTGTACCTGGGGCATGGGGTCTGCCATAGGGAGTGTCTGCTGGAAAGCACCAGAGCCAAACAAGGTGACAGTGCAAGGACAAGGGGATGGGCTTCCAGGTTGCAAGGGGAAGTCTACCAGGATATAACTAATCACAAGGAGCACAGAATGGAACAAGGGTTTAGGGACTGTAATCTCCAGCCTCAGAAATGGTCAAAACTCATCTGGACAAGGCCCTGAGTAACCTCATCAGATTTTTGAAGCCAGTCCTGCTTTGAACATGCGGTTGGACTAGAGCCTTGCAAATTCCCTCCCAAATGAAGTTACTCCATGAAAGAGGAGTTAGAGGTGTGTGCCATGCACTTCAGCTCAAGTTCTGCATCAGCTTCCCAGTTGCATTTGTCCTGGGAAATGAGATGGGCTTGTCTTCCAAGAGAAGCCCTTGTGAGATTAAGTACCTGCTTTTATAAAAGACTGATGTGTCTTATTATCTTAAAGTGGTTAGTTTTCCCAGCTTTATTGGGATTATCTACCCACTGCAGCATTTACTATTTGTCAAGCTAGACACTGTACAATTTGCACTGGAAAAGCTGGTATCAGCCTAGCAGAGCAAACACCTTCCATGCTGCTTGCCTTGAAGCAGCAGCAGCTTTTATACACAAGTGAGAGTTGGGAGGGTGATTTGGGATCCATTGCAACAAGGAGCTCTTTGGGACTGTGAGAGTTGATGCTCCTGCAGCACTATAGTAATTGTTAACTTGTTCCCTAGGTCGTTTCCCTCTTATTTTCAGACCCCCCCAGTAGTTAGTTGCATGTTTTTTGTAGCAGTCTTTGAAACTTTATATAGTCTTCAAGTGATCCACGCACTCTTCCAATCTCAGAGGTTATATTTGAACACAGAACTTAAAAAAATCTAGCTGAGAGGGAAGTCCAATGCCAAAGATGCAAAGAAAATGCTTTGTTAGGTGGGTACAGAGTTGACAACTGCTGTTCACTGTTTTTGCTCCTGTTGCCTTACCCAGTCTTTCTGTGCTCTCACACCTAGAAATGTTCCTTTCATCTGCAGCACCAGAAAAATAATGTCACTTAAACGGTCTGCATGAAGTTCCTCTGGGTCCTAGCAAACCTCCCCATCCAACTGCTACCACTGTGCTTCAGTAGCCCCTTCAGGAACAAACACATCTGATGACTAAGGGAGCCACAGGAAGGCAGGAGGAGCAACATATTTTGTGTAGCAGAAACCCGAACACAGGAACTACTCAGCAACTACTCAGCTGTGACTCTGAGCTTGCTTTAATGAAGCTGCACACAGTTTTCCCTCAGCAGTCAAAATCACATCAGTCCAACATAGTGTCTCTTGAGTGCAGTGCAGATTATGACTAATTTATGTTGTTGCTTTTGCTCCTAGCCAGACAGCTTAATATGATACAAATTCATTACGGAAGTCTGGGGGAAAAAGCTGTGTGCATGGAGTAAAATGCAGGATCGGTGGGATAGACAGATTCAAAGTTGTGTCATCAAGCTGGCACTGTTGCATCAAAGCTGCTGTGTAAATGTGAATGCTTCAGGCTTTCAATTTCTGCTGCTTTATACTGAATAATTTATAATGAGAGAAGGGCAAAATAAAACTATATTCTCACTTTAGAAAGCCCAGCTGTTATGTTCTGTGCCACTTCTGTATTTTCCTGGTCAGTTGACCTCTTTTGTCCTTACATTTGACCAATAATAAATGCTCATTCAGCAATCAAAAAGCTTGATTAGTAAAGGGTGAAAGGTGTCCAGAGGAATACACTGAGTTCAGAGTAAACCTCAAGTTTAGGAGGAGTTTGAAACAGACTTTTAGACCCCTCCATAGCACAGAGCTGGCTATAACCACCAGGATTACTTGTGAGCAGTCCAGTTGTATCACTTGTGTGAATGGCAGGGGGGATTAGACGGGCGATCTGGGGCTGCAGCAGGAGATAAGCTGTGTGAGCTGCCCTTTGGAGGGACAAGACCCTCTAATCCCCATCTGTATGATCATATGGAGCACCTATGCAGGGGGGTCATCCTGTGCACTGCTTGCCTCTAGGTAGAAGGGCACGATGGCCTTCTAGGCAGAAGCCTTGTCAGCTCTCACCACCTGCCAGCACGCAGGAGAAGTCTGCTAAGTGTGTTTTGGTGAGAAGGGATTGTGAATCTATGTAGTTGGTTGACTTTTTCTGTGAACGAGGCTGAGCAGGCGAAGGAAAGGTAAAGGCAGTCAGATGAAAGACAGTCTATGCACACCTGCACCTATGCATGTGAAGCATCATTTAAAAGGGACAGAACTAAGGACAGATAGTTCCTGAGTTGCAGAAAACAGGGCTGGAAAATTCTAGTGTAGCACACAGCTAACCTTCAGGAAATGGATTTTTTTTTCACCATCAGTTTTGTTAATAATTTTACTTTCAATAATATCAAGAAGTTATCCCTTTTGTGTATTTCTGAGATCTTACATCCTACTGTGCCTCCACCTGAGCTCCT
This sequence comes from Zapornia atra, assembly GCA_013400835.1. NCBI lineage: Eukaryota > Metazoa > Chordata > Aves > Gruiformes > Rallidae > Zapornia > Zapornia atra. The sequence goes on along the minus strand of VZTU01010675.1, from coordinate 309,647 downwards.
GTCCCAGTCACCCAGAGCTCCCCAGAACGTGCTGGGGAGTGAGAGCAGGAGACAGGCTCAGCCTCAGAATTACCCCTGCTTCCCTGTACCCACCAGTGGCACAGTGGCTGCAAGACGTTAGAGTAGAAGCTGGAGGCCACTCGTTCCAAATCTGGTGATACTGATTTAATCTGCTGCTTGTGTACTGCTGTGATACTCATTTGTGATCTGACCCTAGATGAGTGACTGACTGTGCAGATCACAGACCGGGGGAGCTCAGACATCTCTGAATCACACAGTTTTGGATGGGAAGTGACCATAAAGATCACCCTCCACTAGCCCAGGCTGCCCAAAGTCCCATCCAACCTCACCTTGAACTCCTAGGGAGGGGGGAGCCAGAGCTGCTCTGTGCCAGGGCCCCACCACCCTCACAGGGAAGAATATCTTCCCTCTTTCTGTATAAAGCCATTATCCTTTGTCCTATCACTAGCCGCTCTTGCAAACAGTCCCTCTCCTGCTTTCTCATCAGCCCTTTTAGGAACGGGAAGGTGCTACGAGGTCTCCCCGGAACCTTGTCTCTTCAAGGTTGAGCAAACCCAAATCCTCTTCATCCGTATCATTTAGCAGCCACCCCAACAGACAAACCTATCGCATCCCACCGACTTCCCCTCCCCGGGGGGCCGTGCGCTGGCTCTGACAGCAGCAGAGCAGTTCGGTTCACTCGTTTGAGGTTTGACCTGGGCAAGTTTCGTGCCCCCGGGCTGGCGGGGATGCATGTGAGCCGTGGGGTGGGATGACTGGGGAACGGGGAGCAGGGGCATCCGGACCCCGCGCAGGAAAAGCGATGGGGAAATCGGTTTGGAAAGCGGCCCCGGCGGTACCGGGGAGCCTGCGGCCCCTTTCCCCTCGAGTAAAAAAGTAAAAAAAGTAACAAATAAATACATAAAGTAAAATGAAGTGGAAATAAAAGCGGCCGGAAGCTGCCTGAGCCGCTGAACTCCAGCTTGAGCAGGGCTGGAGGAGGGGAGGGGGGGAAAAATCCCGGCTCCCCCCCCGCCCACCTCCCCGGGGGAAAAGAGGGGCGGGGAGGGGCAGGCCCGCCCC
>VZTU01010675.1:108489-307793 GCA_013400835.1 Zapornia atra | reverse complement strand
GATCCTTCGGGGTATCGGCGATATACAGATCCGTTCCTCGCAGCTGCCGGCTCGGCTGGGTTTGGGGGCTCTGCCGGGGCATTGGGAAATGGGGGCAGAACCGAATATCCGCGAACTGGGGGTTTGAGGGGGGCCGGTGACACTGAGGTCCTGGCGAAAAGTACTAGAGCCTGCGGGTTTGTGTGGTGGGGTGGTGGTATTATTATCATTATTGTTAATTTTGTGAAGACTTTGCCCCACATTGCGCTTTGGAGCGCCGAGCAGCTGTCCCCACCTCGCAGGATCCCCGTGGCCCCGGGAGCGCAGGGCAAGGGGGGGTCAGTGAGCGGCCCCGGTCGCCCGCCGGCTGCCCGTCCTGCTTGGGACGCGGATTCACCTTCGGTTGGGCCCGGTTGGCCTCAGCTTCCGTGTTAGCAGAATATCTGCTTTGCATGTGTGCCTTTAAGCTTAATTAAAGGTGCCCTAGAGCTGCTTTGGTTTTAAAAAGCTTTGCACAAGGTAAAGCCCGTGTTTCCTGGCAGTGGTATCAGCCGGTAGAAGCTCTGTCAAAATCAAGTTCTTTTGGGTTACGCTGTAGTAACTGAGAGCGCCGTGTGCCTGTCTAAATACAAACTCCATTCCTGAAGCTTGTTTTCCTTGCCACCGGCCGTTTCTTTCTCGCTTTTTAAATTTCAGTTCTTATGAAATAGTGAGCTTAAATTTGGTGGTTCAGCTCATGGAGAGTAGAAGGCATGTGTCTGTGCGGGGAGCTGTGGAGGCTCCTTTCGACCTCCTGTCATCCTTTAATGCTTTACTTTATTGCTGCTGGCAGAAAAGTAATATCCCTGTGCTGAAGTCTGAGGGGGGTAAATGTTGGTCCTATTAAGCCATTAGCAAAATTGTTACTGGCCATTTTAGTGTGGCCAAGATCTCATCCTTAAGAGTTTGTCTGCACATGGTCACTCAAGAAAATTAATCCAATTAACCTTTCCTGTGGGTTGATTAAAGTGAATTAAGTCCCCGTGTAGATGCTCTTATTCAGAATTTAAGTAGCCTTAATTTGATTTAGCTTGATTCATTTTTGAAGCGAACTAACTGGGCTTGAGTTAAGGTCGCTTACGTGGTGAATGAAAGTGTGTCTACAGGGTCACCATGCAGCTCACCCAGGCCTTGGTAAATTTGCACCTATGGTTAGCATGGATTATGTTTCAAGAGTGTCCTCATACGAGGGTCTGTTGTTACCTGATAGCAATTGGATTAAAGTGATGTCCCAGAGCAGCTCCAACCCTGCAAAGGTGGTGAGGCCCAAGCCATGTTTTGCAAAGCCTCAGGCATGTTTCAAGCTTTTAGCTTAGTGACATCATTTGTTTTTATTGTGGAAAGTGTTGAAACTGAGCTATGCCTTGGATTAGACCTTTTCATGCTTGGCATTAATGCCAGCCAAGGAAAGAAATGCCTTCCATACCTAGGGAAATATTTATTGTCCCTGATACTGAAATCACTTTTGATCCTTCTAGAAAAACGTTTCCTTTTCTTCTTTTTGGGTAAAGGTCAACTTAGTAATTCATTAACGAAGGACATTGCTTTGTTCTTCACCAAGCTCTCCTTTGGAGGAGGGGTTGTGTATGTGCTGTGCCTAGGTTCCCCCAATCTGCAGGTAGCTGGGGTTGCTGTGAGACATCACCACCCTCATCTTCTGTTGTGGCCTCAAAAAGCAAGGTCATTCCTGTGCATCGACAGCAGCAAACATCTGATAACTGTAGCTAGGTGCTGCAGGAAGCCTAGCTTCTGGTGTTTACTTTTTTTTTTTTAGTCTTTAAAGGCATATATATTAGCTGAAGGCCTGATACAGGTGGAATTTTGTTGGTGAAAACTGCTTCAGCAGGTCCAGGTTATTTTGTGGGCAGGGGTTTAACTGGTGTAAAGTACACTCTCAAGACACTCTTGCCTAAACTAGACTTTGGTGCTGCAGTGTGGTGTTACAGAGCCATTTTTCCATGGGCAGTAAAGTGGATGTTCTGCCCACTGTGGTCAGTAAAGCTCTTGTAAGTTATTTGCTGAAGGTTTTGATGTTCGTTGCCATCTGTGGGCTGAGTTTCTCTGCCCTTTTATTTCTGCTTGCCTCTCAAGTGTCTCTAAGGTTTTCTCTTTCACAAAGCAGCTTTTGCTGTGTGCTCTTTTGACCCACCCCAGGGGATTGCTCAGCTCTGTGTGTAGATTTTTTTTTTTACTATTATTTTTACTGGAGGTCTCATTTGTGAGCCTTTTGGGGACAAAAGCGTCCTGGAAACAGTATTTTAATTAGCTACTTAAAAAGCAAACCTGGCTTGGGGTCTGCCTGATCTCTGGCTCATCTCTTGTGATCTGATGCATTACTAGCAGCTGAAATTGGGAAGGGCTACACCATCTCCTTGGCTGGCTGTTTTGAAGCAGCTCTCTGGTGCAGCTCCCCATGTGATCTCAAAGCACTGCGTATTGCCTCATGGACCTGAGAGGCACCTCTGAGTGCATGCAGGGGGTTCCTGGGGAGGTACTCTGGAGCTGTACAGACCTTGCCCCTCTCTGGAGGATGCCCCATCCGCTGTTACTGCCTTTGCTGAAGGGCTGAGGTCTCTGTCAATGGCTTTGTGAAGGGGGTGTTGGTTTGCTGAGTCGGAGTGAGGATCAGTCCCTTGTCTGCTGAGGTGTCTCAGTTGTTAGACGCAGCAGGTAAAACCCAGATATGGACTTCCACACCATGGGCTCCTCATCTGCCTGTGTGAATCCTCTGTGAGGAGGAGGGGCGTGGGTGGGGAAAAGAGGGACCCTGAACCCTGCCCCAGCTCTTTGGAACTGTGGAAAGTTGCACTGGCTTAAGTGTTTTTATTTAACTGTATTTTTCATAGTACTGTAAAGAAACATAAGGGTCCTATGTCTGTGCCCATCATCAGAACCAGCCCTGCCAAACCACTGTCTCTTCAGCTCCAGCCTTGACAGAGGCTGATTGTGCCACCCGTGCTTGGAGAGACACGGCAGCAGTGTTCACACTGTGGTTCCTGTTCTTCATTAAGCATCTGATTTGACTTTGTGAAGGTTCTGGGCTGTAAGTTCAACTGCTGCTGGTTGCAGTCTGCTGCCAGAGAGGCCAATTTCGCAAAGTGGTAGTAAAGTAAAAGATACACTTCTGACCGTGACCTGGGGGAAATGGGAAAGGCTTGAATCTTTGTTTCCCATCTTGGGAATGCATTCTCTGGGTCAGGCAGCCTGGCTGGCTCTTTTACCTTAACATGATTTGAATGAAAGTTTGCTGTCGGCATCAGTTTTCCTCCCAACCACAGCACCTTCCCTCTGAACTCTGCTGCTTAATGTGACCTTTACTGAGACTCCTGTGATTAAAAGCTCCTGGCTGCTGGCTCCCCAAATGTCCAGGGAAAGGGGTCAGCTCTGAGGTGCAGCATCTTGGGCTCCTTTGGAACAGACTGATGTTATTGGCTTTTTTTGGGGCTTTTGGTGCCTGTGTGCTCGACAGCACGATGGTGGAGCAGAGGAACTTGATGTCTGTCAAAGGTGGAAGTGAGTTCAGAACGTGTTGATGGCTGGCATGGTGTCTGGTGAGGAGGGAATCTGCCTTGGGATTTTTCAGGGGGCTGGTGTTGAGGGATGAAATGTCATCTGTACTCACGCAAAGGAAGAGTTGGCCTTTAACTGGATTAATATACTTGGGGCAACAATTTTGAGAGCAGCTGAGGGTCAGCCAGGTCGCTGTGAAGCCACCTGCCCCATGCCCTCTGGCTCCAGCTGAGATTTTTCCTTGCAGCATCATGTGCAGTGTCATGGTTTTCTGCTTTGTGACTTCCTCAGAGAAGGGCTCTGAAAAATTCAGGCAAGCTAGATGGCTGGAGGGCAATGGGGAGATGGAGACTGATGGGACATAGGCTTTTCTTTCTAGGTCACTGGTTCATGTCCAGCCCTTGTGAGTAATGGGAAGACTGTTTTTCCAGCATGCATGAATTCAGTAGCTGAGGCTGTGGTACTCATTTCACTTCTAGTTAAAGCTGGGTGAAAGTTTTATTATGCATTCAGTTGTTCTGGGTCTGCAGCGCTTGGCAGAGGAGATGGGCAGGATTAGCATATTTCATGCTCCTGGCTCAAAAAAGCAACTGAGCAAGCAGGTCTGCCTCCTCCCATCCCTTAAATCCTTAGCACTGTCCCCCTGTGAGCTGCCATGGAGGTTTTACCAAGGCAAAAAGTTTCTTCAAAAAGCAGTCTTCAGCAGAGAGGAACTTCCAGGCTTGTGTTGATGTCTTCTGCAGAGATGTTTCCTTAGTTACTGACAAGTTTTTGGACTGGGGGAAGAGGAGGCAGTTTTGCCCTGGTTTCTGGGGAGGTATGGGAGGGCTTCCCCCACTTGTGATCCTAGGACATTGTCCATCACCCATTGCTACTTTCTGAGGAGTGATCCCAGTTGAACAGAGTGTTGCAGGCAGTACTGTTTGCTGTGACCATGGGCCTCTGTTTAATCTTTAATTTCCCGTGGCCATGAGCAAAGTCAGAGCGTGCAAGCACGCCAGGAAGGAGTGGAGATGGCTGCTGTAAGGAGCAGGAGAGGCCAGTTGTGCTCTCTGGGTCTGAGGAAAACCCTGCTTGAGAAACAGTGGACCATACCTTGGAGCTGGTCCTCTGTTTTGCTGAAAGAGACTTTCTTTTTCTTGCTCAGAGACATCCAGTTCACGTGAATGTGGTGATTTATAGGACAAAGTGACATGTTTCCTCCCTGTTTCCCTGTCCCTGGCTGGCTGCCTTCCTGCCACTCCTCTGCACAGCACTGGCTTGAAGGCTGAAGGAGTGAGCAGAGAGCCTGGTCTGTCCGTAAAACTGCCCTAAAGTGGGAGGTGCTCAGGTCTGGTGTCTGGCATGGCACTCACTGCTACCTTGTCCTTTTGCCTTTCTCCAGAAAGGTGGCAAAGGTATTTGTCATTCTGCTGCTGGTGGTTTGCACTGTGGGGAGCGAAGGGCCTGTGCTGGGCACTTGCACCAGGAAAGCAGGGCTGCCATCTCCCCCCGGGGCTGCTGTGTGTCAGGGATGCTCTGTGTTTGCCTTACAGTGCTGGCTCTCCCATGGGACATGTGATGGGACCTTGTAGAAGTCCCTTGACACTTCATTTATCTTTTTAAAAATAGAAATTGGAGCCTTCTTACTGTCCTCTTTCTCAGTACACAAACAGGTACTTTTTTCCCTACGCTTTGGCATCTGGGGGAGACTTTTATCAGGGCTGCAGAGAGAGCAGGAGGGTGCAGCATCACACTGGATTTGTAAGAGATGCAGGGCTGCACGAACCTTGCAGTGAGCAAAGGAGACCAGTTAGGCCTGGGTGCTCATAAAATCTACCCTGTAACCCCAAGCACCTTGTAAATTAGGCTTGCCAGAAGCATTATTTTTCCTGGGGAGAAAGGTGTGGATGAAAGCCTGGTGCAACCCTTCTGCCTCTGCCCAGGCTCTTGATGCTCAGCTGGTAATTATTTTAATTGCATGACAACCCACAGTGACACTGCCACAGCGCTGTGTCAGCCAAATAAAAATCATGAAGTCTGACTCGGGCCGGGCTTGGTGGTGGTTTGCTCTGGGTACCCTTGACAGCCCTGCCTGCGGTGCGTGCTGTTCAGCATGGGAAGTCAAAGTGGGTTTGCAAGTGAGTCAGTCTTCTTCACTTCTCCTGACAAAGGAGGTGTAGAAAGCTGTGTGCAGTAAAAGTGAATTCCTATGGGCATGCAGGTAGGATTTGTTCTTTTCTCGGCTCTTCTGCTGAACCAGGACTCTGGTGGCCGAGGGAATTGACTGGAGAGGAAATGTTACATGGGCTCAGTATGTGAGCAAGCATTTGAAGGCACTGAGAGGCAGGCTTACTTTAAGTGACAAGACCGACCTTAGAAGTAATAGGACAAAAGGGGGGAAGTTTATGCAAACAGGAATGTTTCCTGGCAGTGAGAGGTGTATTTCTTTCTGCAGAAACCTCTCCAAAAGACATTGTGCACATAGCTTTGGCCCTTCCCAGCCAGGCAGGACAGAGGCTGGAGTGTGTCCCAGCAAGAAATGTTCCTTGCTGAGGGGCTGCCACCACTGACCTGGCAAGTGGGCTGGGGAAGTGCTGGGCATGGCTTGGGGCAGCCTTCACTGGTGTGGATGGAGGGCTTCTCCCTGTCTGCACAGCAGAATGCCTTTGCACTGCGTCAGCATCTGAGCTTATCGTGTATGTCTGGCACAGGTACGGCAAACATTACTTGTGGCATCCTGGTGGGATTCTCCAGTTTGAACTTAGTTTTATGGGGTGCCAGCTGGTGGGTGAGAGGGGAACTTGGTTCAGAATTCACCAGTGCCTCTTGGAGCCTTTGGCAGTGCTGCTGGGGGGAGCTGTGGAGGACAGCAAGGAAAGCCCTGGGAGTTTTCTGGGTGTTGTGCTCTGTGGCACGCAGACAGTGCTGGTGTGTGCAGGGCTGCGCTCTCCTGCGGGCCCTTCAGCCAGTGCCAGGTTTCCAAAGGAAGTTGGTATTGGGAGGAGGCTGGGCTCTCCTGGCTTTACTTGCAGCACGGGAGGGGCAGTGTTCTTAGCTAGGGCTTGTATAACCTGCACCCCTGAAAATGAGATGGAAAAGGCAGGTTTGCCTCTGGCTCTGATTGCAGGGCTCAGTTGCCTGCTACTCCAGGCACTTGGCATTGCTGAAAGCATCAGCTCTGGCCATGTAACAGGTGAACTTGTTACGTCCTTATTTTAGTTGTCTGGTTTGTTTTGTTTTGTGGTTTTTTTTCCTTTTAAGCTGTGATTATACAATATCAAAGGTGATCTAGCTCCTTAAGCAAAAAATGTACTTCTGAATAGCTTGGAGCTCATTTTGTGCTCTTGGAGAAGAGACATTTAAAAGGCTGTCAGCCTCCTCCTTCCTCATGCTTTGCAGTGCATGTGGGGTGGGGCATAGATACCACAAAGCAATTTGCTCCAGGTTGGTGCTGGGAGCTCTGCCTCCCTGTTCCATCTGGCCACAGAGGCCAGAGACTGACTCTGCCCCTCTTACACTTCTGTTTTAAATCTGTAGTTGCTTTAAGGGCAGCATGTCCACAAGGCTGTGACAGGAAGGGGACGTGTATTGTTAGTGCTCCCAACTCTGTCTGGTGACTGTTGTAGATGAATGTGAAGGTTTGACTGATCTGGGGCCAGGAGCTTTGGTACTTTGTGGTCTTCAGAGCTGACTAATAAACCCAGACAACTTAAACGTGGGAAGTGAGTGGGGGAGAGGGGGGAATACTAGGGAAGGGCTGGCAGAGCAGTGAAAAGGGATTTTGAAATGAAGCAGAGCATCCCTGGTTGCTTAGGTAGGGAGGAAAGTTGTTCTCGGAGAGCAATTTGCAGCGCTGGCAGCAGCTGAACGGGTGGCAGACAGAAGTCCTTGCTGCCTAGCAGCCACCTTTCAAGGAAAAGGGAAGCTGGTAGGAATCTCCACAAGAATTGGAGCCGATTGCTGGATCAGTTCAGATACCTCCAGCTTTGAATACAGCAAGTGGCTGGGTTTCCAGCGAGCCTGGGAGGCTGCTGTGAGGCCCATCCTGCCAGAGACTTGCTTCTCATGGTATCTGACCTGCATGAATGAAATTTGGCTTGTTCTTGTGTGCATGGATGCTGTGGTCTGTCTGTCCCACTGCAACTCTGGTTTAGCTACAAACCCTGGAGCAATCTCAGGCTTGGCTGCAGTAGCCTGAAGGCTGCAAAACAAGTGGCATCTCTGAGGGAGTCATTCTGCTACTTGCTGTCTCCAGAGATGCTTGTTCCTCCATATGACTGCAGGTCCTTGTGGTGTAAAACCACACTGTGGGGTTTTGAGAGGAACTGGAACCTTTTTTTGGTGTTTGGCACCTTCTGCGTGGGTGTCAGGCTTCTAGCTGTCGCCCTTGCATGAACAGCACCAGAGTCAGTGTGTGAACTTGGACCGGAGGGGCATGGAGAGCTCCCTTTCTGAATCCTGCCTCCCTTGTATATTGCAATATTATCTTTAAGGATTAAGCTGGAGGAGAAGCCTGGGAGAGCTGACACTTTGAATTATCTCTGCTCTCAGCTGCCTGCCTGCCTCGCTGGAGCTGCTCTGTGAGCTTATTCACCACAGCCTGAAACAGAGAGCTTAGAAATGCTGGGGAAGCATCTGAGACGGGGATCCAGGGTGCCATGGCACTCTGAACCACAGAGTGGATCTGCCAGCTCTCTGCAGAGAAACGGCTGAACTGGGCAAGGGATTTAGGTTTGCATTTAGCAGAGAATAGAAGTTTTGCCTATCTGGGAAATTTAGTGTGTCTTAAGAGTTTTGTCTGGCATAAAATAGCCTAAATGCTGAAATAAAAGCTGAAAGAAGCAGATCAAAGCAAAATTTGGTGATCACTGTTTAGATGGGTGTGGAGGAGGGGAGCCTGTATGCTGCAAGTCTCTTGAGATGCAAACTCCACGCTAGAGCAGTTTTCTGAGTGGGTGAGTGTTTGGAGTTGTGCATGAAAGGACACTGTTTTTCTTTACCCCCTCCCTTACACCAATTTAAGTGTGTGGTGTTGGGCTTAAAACTAAAGCTGCCATGGCATCCTGTCTGCAAAAGAAAGATAAAAAGCTCCAGAAAAGAGCACTGTCATAGGAACTGTGGGACACTGCTGAAGGCATGTGTTACAGCTACAGAAGTGCTTTGTAGTGTAGTTACCTGCTCAGAGTGAGCCAGGGATTTTGACCTCCCCTGGTGAAGGCAACTCCTACCCTGCTCTCCAATGATGAGTAAGTGGTGGTTTGCCCTTGGGCAAAGTGAGGGTAAAAACACAGCTGTTGGAAGAAGTGTTTGTTTTGCAGTGATCCCTGGTTGGGAGGCAGTGGTAAAAGTTGACTGGTAGGGTAACTTCTCCCTGTCTTTACTGTTGGTTGGTTGTTTTGCTGAGTCACTTGAAGCTGTGTCAGATGCTGGGGAGGATGTATACCAAAGCAACTCTTGTTCTCATTGATGATTAACATTCTCCACAAACAGACCCAGTTATGCCTCACATATTGTGAGTGAAGTTTGTGTCTGGCTGCCTGGGGTCTACTACTTGGCTGCAGTGTCAGACTAGCCAAGCAGTCTCTGACAAGTTTATCTATCTACCTTGAGATTTTTATACCCATCCACCTTGATGCTACTGGTATGTCCATGGTACAATGGCTGAGCTCACTGATGACCTTTTGGGTCTAGGCAGCCTTGTATGGCAGACATTCCTGGAATAGGAGGCAGCAGCTGTAGCAGCTATGTTGGCTGTAAGACTAAGGGGTTTGGAAAGTTCTTGCGACTCTGAGTACTTTGTATCTGGGGACCCAGATGAACTCTGCTGAAAAGACTGAATTCTTGAAGTATGGGTATGGGTGCTAGTACTTCTTAAGGTTCAACACCATTTTCAAGTATGTCTGCATGTTCAGGCTTGAAGTGCTTCAGCGTTTTCTTTTGGAAGTCAAAGACATGGTCTTTAAGGGTCTTGACCTATGGGTTGTGTTTTAAGCTTGTGGTTTAAGATGACTTCCTCTTATTTAGTAAGATTGCAGATGAGGAGCAGTTATCCAAATGATGAAAAAGATGTTAGCCTTCTGTAATAAAGGCAGAATGATCAGTTTTATCAAATTTTGTGGCTGGGGCATGCTTTAGGGTGACCTTTTGAGGTCCTCTTTGGTGCTACTTTTTTGTGATATTGGGTATGTCCAGCTTCCTGCTTATGCTGTGTAAGCACCTTCTGCTTTGAGATGTTGAGCAGATGCTCTCTCAGCTTGAGGATTGCTCTACGGTACAGTTTGCAGGCATGTTTGCAGAAGTGAGAATGCCAACCTTGTAGACTTAGAGGAAGGCATTTTGTGAATGCTGCTGACTTCTATTTCCGGGCAGGTTAAAAAATAGCTTGTGCTGAGGATTTGGTTCCAAAATGTGTATAATATTCCTTTTTAAAGCATTATTGGGCAGGTGAGAGCTAATTGTTGGAGAATGGTGCAGGCAGAGCATAAAACTCTCGTGGTCCTGACCTAAAGTCATTAGCTTAGAGCAGAGAGCATAACCTCCTTCCCCAATCCCAGGTTGTTCTTAGCTTTCAGGCTGATAGTGCTAATAAAAACTTCTATGTTTCTTTGGTGATATTTTGTTATTTTGCATGTTTATACTTTTAAGAATTAGTCTGAGACCTCCCAGATTGGTTCCCCATGGGGCCGCCCAGTCTCCCTTGTGCTGCCTCATCACTTCCAGATACGTGAGATGCTCTGGTGCTATGGCTGAGAAACAGAAATCATTCCCTTCTACAGGCTGCCCAGCCCTGCCCTCTGCCTGGGAGCTGCCTTCTCCATGTCCTTGGCACTGATGTTGTCTGGTGAACCAGGTCCTAGGAATGCTGTCTGTGTAACTGTAGCTGCAGCAGCAGAGACATGCCCCGGCCAGTCTCTGTTGGCGCCCGTTTGTGGTAGTAGGAGCCCAGGAATCTCCTGGTGCAATGGGAGAGGCATGATGGGAATCAGAAGTGCTGAGGTTGGGCCATGGATCTCCTAGAGCAGCTTTGATGGGAGTGAGAATGAAATGTCCCACTTGCACATTTCCTCTGGCAACTGCCCCCTGGGTAGCCTCACGCCTCCAGTTGAGTGGCTGCTTGCTCATGTTGGCTTTGTTTCAAGGAAAAGATCTGCAGATTTTGGAAGGCTTATGTGGCTTGGAGTGGCCAGGTCAGTCTCTGCTGGTAAAAGTCTCTATGAGATCTCAGCTTGGTTTATCTGCAGGGATTTTCATGCCTCAGCATCTTCCCAAGACTTCTAACAGGCTGCACTTGTTGCTTGCCACTTAATTTGTCCATTCTGTAGACCCTAAAAAGATACTTTTAGCTGGTGAAGCTGTTTTTTCCTGTGTCATTTCTGTCTTTCCTCTCCTTCCTGTCCTTCAGGATTCAAAAACTGCAGATGCTCTAAACTAAGCATGACTCACACCTTCTAGTTTATTTTGTGAATTATCCAACACATGATGCTGACGGGAAAATATTGGGAGTGGAGGGGGTAGGGAGCAAGAGATGGTTTTTAAGACCTAAAAGGAAATGCTCTGAGCATGTGTGCAGTCCCTGGGTCATTGAAATGGCTGGTGTCCCAGAGCATGTTGTATGGGCCACGTGAACAGAGTGGGCCCTTGGGCCCTTCAGCGGATGTCAAAACTTGGTTGAAGACTTCAGGCAGAGGCGTAGGGTGTATTTTGCTGTAAGGCTTGCTTGAGGAGCCAGCGAGGTTTGGCCTCCTGTAGAGGCAGTACACGTTCACACCCCCTGATCCTCGATGTTCGCTACCTCTTCGTCACACACCTAAGTATCACTAGCAAGATGTAAGGCTGCCTTTGTGCATCTGTTGTGGTTACCTTACTCTCTTTGAAGCAGTTCGGTGTTAGAAATGCTAAGCTGTGGAGCTGAGGTAATTCTGACACAGCTAGTGAGGCAGATGGCAGAATATAAAAATGAAAATGTTATTTCATGAAACTTTGCCAAGCTGTACCTAGAGACATTTGTATCTTGGCCATAAAGTCAGGGCTTGCAACCGTGCTTGCAAGAGCCTTGGATGCACTGATGCTTAGAAAAGTATATTTTTGGGGGGATGTCCTACCAGTGGAGAAGACCTGTGCTTGGAGCTTACAGATCAGCTCTCCAGGATCCCTCAAGACACCAAGCTCCCTCTTCTGTGCTGCCACATGGATTTTGCAGCTTGCCACCGCTACAAAGGATGATGCTTCCAGCTGTGCCTCTGACCTCACATTCCCACTTCTGGTGGCGCTTCTGCTGGCCATGGCAGCGGCTGGGATTCCTGGGCTGGCACTTCTTTCATTCACAGCTCTGCCCGTAGCCCAGGCCTGTTCCCATCTGCGCCGAGGCAGATTGGCTTCATCAGACTGTGGTAAAGCTGTTAATCACAGAATGACTAGGCTGGAAAAGACCTTTAAGATCGAGTCCAACCGTACCTGTCCTCTACTAAACCATATCTCTAAGTACCTCATCTACCTGGCTTTTAAATGTGTTTCATGCTTCCCTGGACTCCCCAATTGTAGCTGCTGTTATTGCACCTCTGCTGCTTGTTTGACTGTCTAATGACTCACGGCTTCACAGGGTCTGAAGATGGGAAGTCAAGTTAATTCACAGCAGTGAATGTACTGTTAATCTTGCCTTTCATTTTTTTAGCTATACAGTTAGGGAATAGGGAAATATATTTTTTTCTCCCTTAAATATGAAGTCTCTTGGAGAGGAAAAATTATCGGTCTGTATTATCAGGGCCATCCCATTTGTCAACACAAACCCAGTGGACGTAATACCTAGTAATGAGTGCGCTGGGGCCATGCTGAGACTCAGCAGGGGCTGAGTACTAGCACTGAAGAACAGACCATGCCTGGCTGGACCACATCTCCAGTTATTCTGACATTGCCTCTTTGTTGGATGCATGTTTTCAAGGATGGAGGATTGGCTTCCTTGGCTTCACAGCTGCGGTCACGCTTGACTCTGTGCCATGGGCACCGGGTCTAGACTTGAGAGAGTTCTCTGTACTTGCTGTCACCCCTGGACTTGCTAGGGAGTTACAGGTGTCCCCATCTCTTGCCACCTGGCTGGCTGACAGTGCTTCCTTGTGTTTGTACTGTGATGTTCTCATCTTCCTTTGCACATTGTTCTTGGGCTGATGGCACTTGGGAATAATGTGCTCAGATGAGTTAGAGGTAGCCAGCCCAGCCAAGTTTCTGACAGTGACGAAAGGTCTTGTGCTGTCTGCTTTGCCAGCAACTTCAGCAGCACAAAGTGAGGGCTGTGTGCTCGAACTGTCTGTTCGGGGGTTTGTAAGAGCGGTTTGAAGGCGTGTGTGCACAGCCAAGTGGCTTCTTCAGTGGTGCATGAATTAATCCAAACATGTGAGCAAACCCAAGGCCTGCTGCTGCTCCACCGACCTCCTCAGCGAGGTATTGCCCTGCTGGCCGCCTCAGCTGAGGGGACCACAGAGGCCAGACATTTGGGAGCTTCCAGTGTGCCCATCATGAGTAACCATCCAGTTTCCTTCTCTCTGTACTCCATCTTGATGGGATAAACAACACAGTTTTAAGACGCAGCCCCTGTATTCACATCTAAGGTCTGCTGCTTGGTCGCTTGTCCAGGGGCATTGTCTCCACCTGCTTTGTCCCTGTTTAACTTTGTAGACCAATGAACTACTTTCAGAGGATCTCTAGAGGTGCAGGTAGAAGCAGCAGGCCCACCTATGCAACAGTATGTGCACTTGGCCTTTTTATTTAAGTCTGTAGCTTCTTTGGAAGTTCCTAGTGGCCCGTTAGTGAAAAAGGATTAAAGGATCATTGCTACATTGTAGGAATGAAGCTTACCAGGGAGATGAGACTTCGTTCGACCCAGTGTGAGACTTTCAAGGGAAGAGCAGCCATGATCTACCATGGCCCTCCCACTTTCTCACGTGTATGCTAAGCATGTTGCTTTCAACATGTTTCTTCCCAAACAGGGAAGTGTGCCTGGAGATAGGTGGAATGGAGTTTTTAAAAAAAACCCTGAAGTCCTCCTCTACACCTGTACTTCTCAGGGGAGGGTGGATCACCACAAAGGACAAGGCAGAGCTCTTTGATACCACAGGGAACAGAGCAGTGTGTAAGCCTGTGCAGAGAGGTGTGTGGAAGGGCTGGGATGCAGTTTCATAAACATTTCTTAGAGCAGCAATCTTTATGCAAAAAAAAAGTGTGTAGCTCTGAAATGTTCACTGTTACTCCCGTGCTGCCTGCCCTGTCTTGCTAATACAGCTGTTCAGGCAGCTGTGCAGCTGACTTGCTGAGAGACCTATTGCAGTTAAAAAAAAGAAGGGGAGTGAAGCATTATTTTTATCTTATACTGGCAGGACCAAGTGCTGCTCATTGAATACATAGTAGTAAAAGCACAGCCCTAGATATAGGTAAGCTGTTCAAGGCTCTGTATTGAGGTGTCTTTCCTTAGCTCTGAACTGGGGAGGGAAGCATTATTTTTATCTTAATACTGGCAGGACCAAGTGCTGCTCATTGAATACATAGTAGTAAAAGCACAGCCCTAGATATAGGTAAGCTGTTCAAGGCTCTGTATTGAGGTGTCTTTCCTTAGCTCTGAACTGGCAGTAGGGCTCAAACCTCCAAGTTGGGGGTGTTACCCTTCTAGCAGAGTGGATGATGCTTGTTGTATGTAGGTGATTGTTCCCATTGTCGTGCTGTGAAGCTGAATAAACCCAGGCACCACAGAAATGAAGTGTCTCTGATCAAGATCCCCATGCCTCATCCCATAAAGTGCTCGTGGCCACCAGGCACCCTGGATATGTCACCTGCGAGTAGCACTGCTGCCTGCTGCTCGGCAGTGGTTTTCCCAGTCCTGTGGCTGAAGGCAGTGTTTATTTATATGCACACAAAAATTGGAAGCATTTTAGTGCTATTTAGTGTTTTGTATCCTGTTTCCTTTTTTAAAAGAACTTGCAATAAAAAAAAGCAACAACAAAGCCTTAATTGCACCATCTAGAATTGTACATGCTTATAGTGAGTCACCATGGGACGGTGTAAGTGTAATCTTTGTCCTCATCTCCACCCTGCAGCTTGTCACTCTCCTTCCCTGAAGCACTGCTCTAGCTGTTGGGAGTTTTTTGTCATCTGTAAAACATCCTCCCATGCAGCAAGACTTGATGAAAGTTCTGTTGAGTGTGATAAAGGCTATTTGACCGCTTGGTACACGCAACTAGAAACTCTTCTAGATATTTTGTGGAGATACCTGGGTGCAGAGGAACATCTTAGTGCTTTTCTATCAAAACCTGTGTCAATACGAGAAGAGAGGACTGTGGTTCAGGAAGACACAGCTTCTGCTTTGTTTCCTTGTAGTATGTTCAACCCATTGTGGTGATGGAAATGTTTTATCTTCTCTGAACGCTTTCATAAATGGGCTCTTTGTAAATTCCCCTTGTAGTTTTGGTATGTTACGGGGGTTTTGGGGTTATTTTCACTTTCTCTTCTAGGCTGTCACTGTGCTCTGCTAAAGAGAAACCTTGGTCTTCCCCAAGTACACAGTACTCCCCATCTGGAGTACTGTGTCCAGATCTGGGGCCCCCAATACAAGAAAAATGTGGAACTGTTGGAGAGGGTTCAGAGGAGGGACACAAGGATGATTAGAGGGCTGGAGCACCTGCCCTACAAAGAAAGGTTGAGGGAGCTGGGCTTGTTCAGCCTGGAGAAGAGAAGGCTGCAGGGGGACCTCATTTCAGCCTTCCAGTACCTGAAGGGAGCTTATAAGCAAGAGGGGATTCAGCTTTTTAAAAGGGCAGATAATGGCAGGACAAGGGGGAATGGATTAAAACTAAAGGAAGAAAGGTTTAGATTAGATATTAGGGGGAAGTTTTTTACAGAAAGAGTGGTGAGGGGCTGGAACAGGCTGCCCAGAGAAGTAGTGGATGCCCCGTCCCTGGAAGTGTTCAAGGCCAGGTTGGATGGGGCCCTGGGCAACCTTGTGTAGATCCAGGCCTGGAGGTTGGTGGCCCCGCCTGTGGCAGGGGGGTTGGAGCTCTATGATCCATGGGGTCCCTTCCAACCCATGCCATTCTATGATTTGCTGGTGGAGCATGGCAGCAATGACTCTTGCTTCCCTCTGCAGCTTCAGAAGCACCTTGTATTTTTTTGGTGTATATTTCCAATGGGAGAGGTTCCCCTCTTGGGTCCCGTTAAGCTGTTTAGCTTGTCATGTTCAGAAAAAAGCTTACCTTCCCTGATTCAAACTTTTCATTGCCCCTGCCTTAAACTCCCCGTGCAGCAGATGGAAACTCCTTGTGTGGCAGATGGGCACAGCAGGACTCCATTCTGAGGTTTGGGGGCACAGGTCTGTTTGTCCTTGCTTCACCAAGCACCTCATGTGTATCTGCCACCAAAAAACTCAACCTGATGCTGTGTGTGTGTCCCTGTCCCAATATGTACGTGACTTATGTTTTGTTGCCCTGCTCTCTATCAGAGCAAGTTAAAAATAAACCTTGGTGTTTTTCTACAGTGTGGGTAGTGCGTTCTTTTGAAAGTTCAAGTGTGAAAGTGATAGGCATTGGCAAAAATCTGCTGCTTTCAGACTGGTGCCAAAGGGAACGGTCCCCTTCCCTGTTCAGCTTGTCTCCAGGCTGTTTTCAGCTCTTTAAGAAGCTGTGCTTATCCCTGTTGGTAACCTGGTGGTTGATCTCATGCCTGGGTTCTAGGTACATAGCCACCATCTGCACTTGAAAAAGTCAGCGAAGCTTACAGGAGACAACTGTACAGTGATTCCTGAACTGATAGAAATGCCTTGCAGCAAGAGCTGTGGAGCTCAGTCTGATCAGCTCCATGGAGCTGACAGAATGTGTGTGTATTTATGCAGAGAAAATACTACTCAGAGTCTATAACTTGGCAAAGAAAGTTGGAGTAAGCACAAATGCTTTTACCTTGGTTTTAGCTAAACCCACTCAGCATGGGCATTGGTGTCAGTCTGTGTGGATTCCAAGGTTTTTTATGTGAGGTCTGATCCTGTGGTCGTGTGGGCAGTTCTGGTCTTAGGCTAAAGAAGCAGAGGTGGAGAAGGCTTGTTATGTAAACAGAGAAGTATGTGGGAAAAATAGCTGCAGGTGCAGGAGAAGAAACCCCCAAGTCCAGAGGTCTCTGGGTACATATGCTCCCCCAACCCCTTTCACTTCTGATGCTTTGTTTTGCTCCTGATGCTAATTCTCTTGTCTTTGTTTCCATGTCCAGTGTGTCGAGACTTCGCTGTACTGGAAGATCATACCTTGGCCCATAACTTACAGGAGCAAGAGAGTAAGTAGCAATGATCTTTGGAACGAACAGAAGCAGATTTGTCCCAGTGGATGCCTGGCTTTGGTTTTGCTAAGAAAAATCCTCCCTGCTCCTATTTAATTTTTATTCTTTTTAATGGAACACAGGTTATTATTAAAGTCTCTGCTGTCCTGTAATGCTGCTCTGTGTTCTGCCCAGCTCACGTTGTACCCTGGAGATGGTTGTGTTTTGTGTTTTGATTCTGTGCTCTCCTTTAAAGTTAAGTTTATGCCACTTATGATAAAATTGTATGTGGGAGTGCACTTGAGGCTTTGTTGCTGTGCAGGATTTTAGAAATGACTAGCAGTTTTGGAAGCTTCAAGTTTTCTAGGCTGACCCAAGGTGTAACCAGAAGAGGCCTGTTTGTTTACTCATTTCAGAATCGCTAGTGCCTGCCTTTTGAAAGGAGGCTTCCTTCTGAGAGATCTTGAGGTAGGATAGCTGTATGCTACCAGGGTTTAAAAAGCGGGGGGGGGAGGGGGGAAGTTCAGCCAGAAACTTCAAAGTGACAGATGGGGTTTGGTGGGTGGGTTTTTTATTTAGGGTTTTTTTAACATGCTTATCTGTTGCTTTGGGTATGTTTGCATTGCAGTTTCAGGTGTGGTGGCCTATCTAATCTGCCTTGTTGGGTGCCAAAACCATTGGTATCCACCAGTACTAGGTGCTAATACCATTCTAGCTGCTCTGCCAAGGGTGCAGCTTGCACTGAAGTTGTGCCCTTGGCTGCTGGAACCTGAGACCACTGAGTTAAAGCTGGCTCTCGGCTGCAGCTCATGTAGCCATCTTTTCTTGCAGGCTATATCCATGTATGGTCAAGGACTTGCTGTAGTACTTGGTTGCTCTGTTGCTAAATATAAAGGTAGGGAGATTTTGGAACCGATTATGTTGCAAGAAAGAGGAGTTTCCTCCTCTAGAGGTTCTTGAGAACAAATGAGGGAAGCATCCTTCAGAAGTGGTTTAGGTTCAGCTTGTCATGACTAGCCTCTGGTGGTCCCTTACAGACCCACTTTATTGATCTAAGGTAACTTCCCATGGCCAGAAAATGAAATTCCTGGTCCTTATAAACTTGGATGCAGTTAAGATACACAGATCTTGTTTTGATAGCACACACAAACACAGCCCCCTCAGTGCTGAAACAAGGCAGTCTCAGGCTGCTAGTGCAATTTCAGTTGAGGACTTCCCCACCTTTAGAGATATTACACGATGTTTCCCTGCCAAGAACTGTCTTCCTTTCTGCCCTGGAATCTCCCTCCCACTTGCTTTGTCTTGTTTGCACCCTGAAGTTCTGCAGGCTGATGTGGGGTTCTTGTCTGTATTTATTTCCAGTTGAGCATCACTTGGCAACAAATGTTCAGCGTAATCGTCTGGTGCAACATGACTTGCAGGTGGCCAAGCAACTGCAAGAGGAGGAGGATCTGAAAGCACGTGCTCAAATCCAGAAACACCGAAAGGACTTGTGAGTTTGGGATGGAGCTGTTGAAATGGTTCTGTTTGGCCAGAGCAGTGGAATCAGCTGCTTTACGCTGATCAGCAGTATGTGGGGTTTAGCTTGATCAGCCTTTTGCTTTAGTTTCTGTTTTCCTTTGGCCATCTGTTGTTGAAGTATTGATATTAAGCTCTGGCACAGAGCAATGAGAACAGGGTGGGGGAAGGTGGTCTTGGGGCCTGTCCTGACTTAATTATGTTGCCTGACCGTGGGGAGGAGAATTTCTGTTCTGCTGCCTGTTGGCAAAGTGGGGTGACTTGCCACTTGCATCAACCTTGTCCCTGGCTGAAGCCTGAGAAGGAAGAAACCGCACCAGAGAAATACAGTGTTATAGTGAGTTCCCTCTCCCGTGTTGTGTTTGTGTTGTGCTTTTGAGGAGCTGGATGCAGTGGATTTTTTGATGTCCTGCTGCACTGAATAGCTGAATGCCCCTGCGTGTGCTTGCAGATACTCCAGCGTGAAGTGCCTTGGGAAGAGGAGCTGCTGTCCCAGGGTCACTTGGTGGAGATGGCTGTTGGGGGACTGGGCTTCACTTACAGTTGCTGGGGGAGGATGTTTAATGAGTGATCTAGTTTGCTCCGGAGGTTTGCTCAGGCCCCGCATGCCAGCTCTAATCCCGTAGCTGGGCTTTGTGTGTGCCATGGCTCACAGCGAGTGTAGAAGTGAAACATGGCAGTGCAGGGCAAAACAAAGTGTACTTTCCTATCCAGAGTTGACATTGGTGCTTTTTTGTTTGAGGTTGTTTTTTTGTCCCCCCATACTGACTGTCTTGCAATGCATGAGATGTAACAAATGGGTTGTGTGACAGGGATTAGTTGGATCCCAACAATGATGGCAGGATGGGGCTCCCTGCAAATGCAGGGTCTTCCAGCATCTGTTCTGCCTCCCAGTGTGTGTCGTGCTCAGTGATGCCACCCACCAGGTACAGTTAGTGTTGGATCACAGAGCCTGGGTGGCTCATCTGGCAGAGACAGCAATGGAGTAGAAGAGCTCTGTATTGCAGATGTGCAAGATACAGCACTGGCTTCAAAGGAGCTGCTCATAAAAGAGTTGAAGCTGGGGCGTGACACATCAACCACTGTTTTCAGTGTTCCCAGAGTACTTGGGCTGCGCTGGGTAGATACATGTGTATCGCCCAAGTCTGCGCCTTCTTTCAACAGTTTTGTCTTTGTTCCCAATTAGAGATGTGAGCGTGCAAATGGCAACATAAAACTGAATTTTGTATGGCAGAGATGATTCCTTTTTGTTAACTCGCTGGGAACTGCAAACAGATTTCTTGTTGTAGGGCTCTAAAATGGGATTTACAAACTTTGTGAGCTAAGTCACAGGCAGAACTGCTGATGCAAAACGTTGTGTCAGCAGCAGCTTTGCTCCTGAAAGCATGAGCTCTTCTGCTGGAATAGTAAAGAAAGTTGGAGACATCCTTTTGTAATTGGATCTTTCTTCCTCATTTCTTTGTATGTTCCCACTGTCTCTTACTTGTGCAAGATCAGCATGTCCTGGCAAAAACGATCCTTGCTGCTGCTGCTTTCTGCATTGTCTAGGGCAGCTTGACACTGCCAGGTGATGGGAGGAGTAAAGGGACAGAACTGGGTGGCCTTTATGAACAGGAAACATAAAAAAGCTCTTCAAATTGATGGGCTTTCCTCTGTCTTTCAAATCCTAGATTCTCTCAGAAAGACTTTGTGAAGATAAATGAGAGGCTAGAAAAAAACCTTTTAAGAATTCAGGGAAGCATCACACTTTATTTTCATGCCTCCTTAAAAGCATCTCTCACATCTAGCTGAGCAGCCTGCACGCTGCCAAGCGTAGTAGCAAGATCGCTAAAATAACTGTTGGAAATAGCATGAAAATATGCTCGTTCCTTGTTTTGCTCCCAGTGCTGTGATGGCTCTGTTACACTAATGTGAACAGCCCCTTAAATGCCACTTGCCCTCCCCTGCCCCACCCCATCTGGCAACAATTAGTTGCCACAGCCAGTATGAATGGGAGATATCTGATCACACTGACTCTCTTCTTTTTTCCTAGGCTGATGTAAAGTTCCCCTGATGCTCTTAACACTCCTGGTTGCCCAGGAACAAAGGATACACTGATGCTGGTGTGATGTCAGGGATGGTGACATTTATGTTGCTCTGGCTGATTTCTGGGCACTGATGGGCACTTGGACTCAGGCAAAAGAAACTGAACAACAAGAAGAGCTATCAAAGTTCTTTAACATATTTTCTTATGCTCAGTCAAGTTGAAACACTAGCTTGTGTTAATTAATCAAGTCTCACTATTTAATTACCGCTGAGTAATAAAACTCAATCTAATCTTCTGTTGCTGTTCAGTGGCTCTTAGATATTGATACTGTGTATTCCAAGGTATGTGTCACCAGCAATAAGAAAATGCTTCTGCTTTTGTGTTACTTCTAGTGTGCTCTGCGACTGGAGAGGCAATGACCTTGTTGCCTTGGCTCTGAAAGACAATTAGCTGCTTCTGTCTTCTGTTTGCCTGGAATAAGATGTATTTTAAGCATTTAGCAAGTCAGTTGGTGCTGATGAACTTGGCATCTTAGCTCTGTTCACAGGTGCCAGGGGAACTGGAGATGTGCAATGCTTTGATATGTCTGACCTTTCAAACTTATTTTCTACCTTGATTCATGTCCTCTGAGACTGGGGTCGTAAGGGATCTGCTGTCTTCAGCCCGCGGACAGCCTGCTCCCCAGGACGTGTGTGTTCAGCTATAGCTTTGATGGGGACTGTGGTTCCAGGGGCTGTTGCCAGGTTTGCCAAGGTCCCTTTTTGTATGGCAGGTTCAAGAGCTAGATTTACTGCCATGTGAACTTGTGTGCCTTTGAACAGGCCTGGAGTCAAGCGAAACGCACACAGGCTCAGACAGAAAATGTCACCTTTTATTACCTGGATGAAAGAAACTGATGTCTGAAGGTGTTTGGCCTATTGATAACTCCATCCTGGCAAACACTGAAAATCATGAGTGCCTTCCAGGGTGTCTCTAGATGTGGGTCAGTTTATGGATAGATGGCACTGATAGTCTGGGAAAGGGAAGGAAATGTCATGTTGTGACACTGACTTGGGGTTTGTGTGTGTTTGGGGAAGGGACGTTCCCTTGTAAATAGGATAATGCCCTATAAATAATGCACAGTACCCAATTGCAGGTCTCCTTCCACAGAGCAGTTGACAGAAATAAAGAGCTTTCCTTCCTGTTACTTGTTCCTTTTTGTTGCCTATGACAGATGTGTTATATCTTGGTGGCATTTGTCCTCTAAACTCTCTTCTTGTTGCAATGTCCTTCTGTCCCACCGTAAGTCACGTACTCACTCCTCTCAATCTTCCCTTTCTATAAAAGAAGGCTCTGGGGTGCCATTGCCTGCTCCAGACAACATGCTGCTTTCCTGGTTTGCTACTGAAAGCACCTGTCTGCACTTACTGTTTTAAGTCTCTCTGCTCACATCCTAGACTCCCTTCCAGTCCTCTGCCTCCAAATTTGCTAGGTCATTTATGCTCTGGTCCTTGCCCAAGCCTAGAACTAGTTGCTTCACCCCATGCAACACGACATTGACATAGCTGAACCTGCTTCTCTTGAAATCTTTGCTTGGCTTCCGTAATATGCTTCCATTGCCTATCTGATCATTGCCAGTGTATTCTTGAAAAGACTGTATTCTAATAAATCACACTCTGCCTGTTGCTGTTCCTATTCTCATGTCCTTCCAGGCCTTGCCTTTCAGTAGCCTTAATTGTGAGGGTAGCTTAGATTGATTTTTCTGACCTGTTTAGAGATAGTCTTTGGCTCAATTTCAACAGTGCTGAAAGAAAGAGCTCTTAACCTTTCTTCTTAAATTGTGCCATTTGGTGTTGCTCTAAGGAACCCCTGGCCATTGTTCCATCCTGTTTGCTGGGCATCAGAGCCTTTGGCTGAGTATGGCCCAATTCTTGCAGATGCTTTCTGTATGACATCCATGAAATACAGCCTTCCTGCTCTGTGCACACACTCAAAACTCGTTTCACGTCTCAGTTACTCTGGTATCTCTCTGTCCCAGGTAATGCAGTCTTGTGTTCTTCCCACATCTGCACTGGCATTGTGATGCTGGCTTCCTCACCCCTGGTTCTGACGCAGGTCCTTCTCTTGCCTCTTGGCACTGGTTCTGCTTTGTGCCTTACCTCAGCAGCATTTCTTATTCATTACTGAACTGCCACCTCCAGCCTCCGCTTGGCCTACGTACCACATCTTGCTGTCAGCATGTCTGCACTTTCTCCTTGGCTTTCACATGAAAACTGCTTCCCAGAAACACTGATGTTAACTTGACCCTTAAACACCTCCTTTGGAAGCACGGGTACAACAACCCCCCCTTGGCAGAATTGGACTGTTTGCAGAGGCTCCTATGCACTACCTTGGCCTGCCCTGTGGTACCTACCTTTCTTTGTAACAAACTGCTGGTGCATCAGACTTCTCCTGCTTTATGCTCCAATTGTGAATGTTTTGGGACCTATTTTCTAAATGAGGCCAGCAGTAAGTACAGGGAGTCCTGGATCCTGGTGAGGATCTGCAGGCTCTACACTAATACTGAGTAATAATTCTTCTGTGTAAATTGGATGATTCTTTAGCTCTCTTATGCCCTTTTTCAGGCTGACTGATGCCTCTAATCCCTGTCTCCTTGCCTTCTAGAGAACGACAGGACTGTGAATTTGCTCAGGAAATCCAAGTGAAGCTGGTATTTGAAGCGGAGCAGCGCCGCAGACAAGAGGAAAAAGACGAGGTAACCTTTAAAACCATGGGGATGGCAGGGCTATTTGTAGCAGCCCTTTCAAGGCAGGCATTTCTCAGGCACTAGCCACGGGAGTTGGCTTGCATGGTCCTCATGGATCTCAGCATGCACAGAAATTTTTGGGGACTCCTGTTACAGGAATAAGATACAGTCGCAGTCCTCATGCTCAGGGGTGACAAGGGTTGTTGATGCCAGTGGCCAGGCTAATGAAGAGGGCAAGCAGTGAGGCTTGTTGATGTGTTCATTGCCACGATGTAGGAAATTTTAATTGTTTATGCATTCTGAGATTTGCTTGCTTTCTCAAATGCAGTGTACTACTTTGCCAGAAAATCCTGGGTTATGATTTCTTCATCTTTGATGCAAAGGCTTCAGCAGGGTGCCTAGACCAGCCATCTATCTGTCTCTGGCTTCTCCATTACCTTCCTTCAATTCGGTCTTTTAAAACCTGAGCACCCTGTTACAGTTTCTGGCTAGAAGATTTGTGATTTCAGAATATCACTGCTGCTCTGGGTTGAGAGTGGGAAGTATGGTTTGTTCATCATGTTCAAAGGATTTGGTGTGTTGATTGCTTTGTCAGCCTGCTAGACTGGGTATTCAGGAAAACCACTTAGTGGAGGCATATCTGTGTGAGCCTGGAATGTAGCCCCATTTTTGATTACTGATAGTTTCCTGAGAAGTCTGAGTAGCCTTAAGATGCTCAAGAGGCACATCTGTCTTTTATCAGGAAGGCAAAGGGGATGCAATGCTCTTTGTGTTGGCTGTGGGGCTTTATGTAGAGAGCTGCTGGGATGTCAGAAATGTGACAATAGGTCCCTGCAACCTCTAAAACCAGTGTTCTGACCACTTTTGTGCTGTTGGGAGCAATCTTCAGCTGAATGTGACTCAAAGCAATGAGAAGTCATAAATGTTCTCTCTCATCATGCTGGTACCTGGGAAGTTCCCAAGCATGGCTGGAGTGTAACTGTGGACTGAGTTAGGCTGCAGCTGGGTACCAAGATATGGCACTACTGCCCATCCTTGCAAGAGCTTGGATCGATCCTGCTTCCCTTCCAGGGTGTCGTGTGTCCCCCCACACCAGCATTACTTTTTTTGGATGGGCTGATGCAGAACCTGAGCAATGTGAGCCAGGCTGCAAAGTGTTCCAGAGGTTTGTCAGCTGGCAGAGGGACAGATATCAGAGCCCCTTCTGTAGCCCTCGGCACAGCATCTATACGTGTACAGCTCTGGTATCAGTGGCTAGCAGTGTTATGCCAGTGCTCTGCTAGAGGCAGATCCAGTAAGGGGCACGGGGTTTTTAAATGAGGTGCTAAGCCTACCTTCTTATGAGTCTGGTTTGTAAGAAATGGTTTGTGTGGATTTGCAAGTCCTGAGCTGTCTCAGTCCTGGAGATAATGTGCTTAAGCCCATGTATTTATAGACTTACTGTACTTGCTAGAAGACAGTAACCTTGACAGGGAAGGAATTATTTTTTTAAGAGTCTGTGGCATCTGCAGGTGCTTCCCAGAGCTGGTTACTAAACAGATCTATCTGAATCCTAAAATAATAGTTTGTACCTGGACACCCATCCAATGGCCTCTGGTGTTGGCTTTGCTCTGGAGGGTGTTGGCTCTTAGTTTGCATTTCAGCGATGCCTCTCCTGCCCTCAGCATACACTTCGCGTGTGTGGCTCTGTAAAGGTCCTGAGGCTTAAATAAATAGCATGCACAGGGCTGGCATGCCCTGCTGGCATCTGCCAGCTTCTCTTCCTAGCTTCAGACGGGCTCCGGTGACTCGAAAGCTTCTGGGCCCCAAATAAGCGAGCCCCAGGGAGCTGTTTGCTGTTGCTAAGGCCTTGTTGATCCATTAGTCATCTCGAAGGAAAACCAATTAGGAAAATGGAGTGCTATTCTCTTTGGTCAATCTACCAAAACTGCAGCTGAAGATAAACGGCTGCAGTCCCTGCAGTGCTCCTGCCTTGTGCCGAATCCTCTCTTCCTGACGTCCCTTTCGATTTTTCTCTTCCTTCAGCCTCTGTCTGTCAAATTGATGCATTTCCCTGCCTGGCATCCTACGGTCCCTGTAAATTACAGCTAGTTTGAAGTGAGTTCATGACTTGCTCTGGGAGCTCCTTTCAGTCAGATGTGCCTTCAGCTGGAGACAGACTTTACCACTGTTTTCCTTTCCTCAGTAGAGTCCAGCAGGGACCATCAGCCCATTTGTGTGACTTCCAAATCCTTGCTGAAAGCCCAAGGCTGCCTATGCAGTCCCTTCTGCATTGCTTTGGCCATTAGGGCTTTGCCAACTTGTGTGCGGGTGAAAGAGGACCCTGCGAGTCTGCTGTGGGATTGGAAGTCTGGATACTGGTTGCTGAGATGGTCTCTTGTGTCAGCCATAAGTTGGAAGCCCCATCCAATCCCGGGGTTGAATTTGAGAGTAACCCTGTCGTTGCCATGTCTGAAAAATTAAGCTATCAGGATTTTTGTAACTGAGTAAAGAAATATAGCAAAACAAATCTGGAGATACTTTTAGGGAGGAGAGGTAATGTTTATTTTCTTCCACCTCTGCAGGATATTGCCCGTCTCCTACAACAGAAGGAACTGCAGGAAGAGAAGCAGCGGAAGAAGCACTACCCGGATGCCCACGGACAGGCGGTCTATGAAGACAGCTATTATGCAGAGAATGGAGGTACGTTTCTGTGAGGTAAAGGATCGAGATCCCTGGCAGCACAGGTGAACCGGATGATCTGCCAACTCCGTCTAGGAGATTTCCCTTATCCTACAGTCCTACATTCAGCACTGCACTGCTGCATCAGTTTCCAGAGTCAGGATCAGAGTTTATTCTAGAATAAGGATATACTTATAAAATTGTCTTTGCTTTTTCTTTCTTTTAACTTTTGATGTCCTAGAAGATGGCCTAAAGGGCAGGGATGGTGGGGGTGTGGTGTGGGTATGTGCAAACACACCTAAGAGTGCATGTTTTGGAAGGGCTTGCAGGAAAAACAGTAGCTGATGGTACTGATAAGCCACAGTTACTTCTGTGTAACACCACAAGTGCGCGGGGGGAAGAAGTGCAGATGCAACTCCACGCTTGTGTTCAAAGAGGAACAGTTTTGTGTGCTCATCTGCAGTGCTGATACAGCTATGTGTGTAAAGGAATGGTTCGTGGAACAGTCTTTCAGAAAGAACTCCTTGCAGGTATATATCCAAGCATTAAAATTAGCACAACTGCTGTGAATGACTTACTACTGAGTGATAAGAGTCATCTCTACAGAATGTCTGCTGTGATTATCATCTGGGACTGTATGTCATGGAAAAGATACGACCCCAGCGCTGTATTGCTTCCTCTTGGTTGGCTTATGTGATTGAATACAGACCTTCTTTAAACTGGGAGAGAATCAGGGTGCATTTAATTACGGAGCAATGAGGGGATGGCTTTGCTGTGCACTGGTGGTGGCTCTTGTGTTCTTTCTTCCAAAAAATAAATGTGGTGGGGAATTGAGGGGCTGCTTCTGATTAACACATTCTGAAGATGAAGATCAAACTTCTTATTTCGCATTTTAATATCAATACCATTGGCCATTTAAGATGTCTTTTATTTAAACTTAGACAAACTATTTTAGTTTCAACTGGGGCGAGGTTCAAGGACAGCCAAGAAAGCACAAAGTGCAAAACAGTAACCAAGTAGAAGCTTTGTGATCCCAAGTCCTGCTACATGTACAGAGCTGGTGGGGACTTTGGTCTTGGGGCCTTACAACCAACCCACACAAGTTTTTCAGAATTAAATGGGTCAAGTCCCTGAAAAAATGCAGTACAGCTAATAGTGTTGCCATGTGGAGATGGAGGACAAGATGGATTTTTATAATGGAAGTCAGCCTCTGACTCTGAACTGAGACTGTGGTGTGCATCTGGAGAGCAGGATGTCTTTTGAGTCTGATTTTTCTTCCTGCAATAATCCGTAGCCTCAGAGGTGAGGTACAATGTGTTTTGCTCGACCGTTCGTGGCAGTGCTGCTCTTGATCCATGCTCCTTAAAAACTAGAAAGGACTGGAGTGGATTTTGATGCCTGGGTCATCTAGTCCATTATCCATATACTTGGGCATCATTACTTGTGAACTTAAGCAAAAAAGCGCCCTTGCTTTGTTTGGGTTTTGGTCTGTCTTGAGACTGAGAATAAAAACCCGTATCCCAGAGGAATGTGGATTAGGGCTATTGCTCCAAAGCAATCTGAGCTCTTAAAAAATGGAAAAATAAACATGGAAAAAAAAGCAGAGCTCCTCCCAGAGGTATCTGTGCCATGAAAAACATTTCTGCGTTTGCTCAGTCACTTGCTGCTTGAGAGAGGCACGCCAGGACCCAAGGAGTGTTTACACGGCCCCTGCAGAAGGTGCTGCAGGAACCAGTGCCTGCTGAGGAGTTAATCACCCAGAGATACCCCAAAAGCAAATCTTCTGCTTGGGCTGTCTGGCATGGTTGTGTTCCCTGCAGTGATCCTTTCCCTGCACAGCCATGCTTTGCTCCTTTGTGATCTCCTGCTCTCTGCTGCTGTATTTATTGAGCTTTCCTTAATGACAAAATTGAATTAATTCTTAGACCTTTGTTAGTATTGCTCAGAAACAGACTCTTGCTTTCAGGCTCTGGTCTCCCTTGGTCAGTAAGTCATTAGATTACCTTATTGGATGTTTGCTGTAAAGCATCTGAGTGATCTAAAACTGAACAGAAAACCCAACCAGTTAACAGGAACTGCTGTGGTTAGCCTTACAGTTCTTGGATTTTTAAAAATATACCTATTATGGATAAAAGTGACATAGACTTGTTTTCAAGGTGGATTTTCTGTAGGCTGTATTTTTGCTGGCTCTGAAGAAGGTTTTTTTGGGTTTTTTTTCAGAATAGAATGACTGGAAGGGAACATTCAATTTTGGTGCGTTAGGTTTTACTTTTTTTTTTTTCCCCTGCCCCTGAAATCTAGATGACTGTAAGGAAGGCATAGCTATTTATTAAAACAGAGTGCAGTTCATGTGCAGTGAAATCTATTTTAAATATTTTTAGATACTGTAAAAACTCTCAGCAGAGGAGAAAGTAAGTCTTGCACTGCTGTTTTGGTTGGGTTTTCTGGTATAGTTCTGTTTCAAATCAGCCTCTACTTCAAGGCCTTCTTTTTTTCTTCAGAAATACACCATCATTCTAAGAACCTGCTGTAAGAGATAACAGTTCACTCAGTATGATGATTTTTTTTTTCTTAGCAAAGTTGATTGGAAAATAAATCGATGAGCAGATAGTGTACAGGCAGACTGCTGCATCCTCATAGCTGTGTCAGGTTTATCACTGAAACTAAAAGCAAAGAAAATTTCCACCTGCTTTCTGGAAAGCACGGAGGAAACAACCCTGCCAAGCTGCAGAGTAAGCGGCTTTTCCAGCTACTTTGAGGTCAGGAGCCTGGGTTTTGTGAAGCCTTATCCTGCCCTTAAATTTCTGTAGCCCTCTCTTGCAGTCAAAGCCTCAACTTTTATTTAGACAATGAGTAAGTGCAGGCTCTGAAGTTTCTGTGTCTGCAAGAGATACTTGACAGTCTGGTAGAAGATACTTGGATGCTGCAGCTATCCATCATCTTGTTCTTGCTTTATTATAAAACAATAAAATCCCATCCCACTTGTCTCTTTCTCTCCTGCTTTATGTGGGTCTTCCCCCGTTAGGTGAGGCTGTTTTTTCTGATGGAAAAACTTTGTGCCTGAAGCCAGGGCAAGGCACCAGTGCTCATAAACCAAGCTCCAGCCTGCCCCTCTGCTTGGCCCTTCCTGGCCTTGCCTCTCTGTTGCCTCCAGCTTCACCTGCATTTCACACCCTTCTTTGCAAGCTGTTTTCTGATGTGTTCAGTATCCTGCTGCAGTGATATGTCACCAGGAGATGAACTGCTGCTTGGGCTGATTTTCAGCCTCAATGACATCACATTAAAAGCCCTTCATCTCTGTATTGGCTTGTCTTTATCTTAGAAGGTGCTCAGACATGCTTTTGGGCTGGACCTGTGCTTTTTGCTCCAGCTCTGCTGCTAGCCAGGCTGCCATTTCACTCTGTGCCCGTTACATCCTGCAGACATTGCATCCCTGTTGGTCTTCTCTCAGGTCCTGACGTGCTTTGCCTGTGTTTCTAGCTTCTCCTTACATCAGGCTCTGTCATCTGCACGCTGTGAGTCGGGCCTCACTGAACCACCATTAACCCCACCACCACTAACCTGCTTGTTGTTTGTCCCCCCCATTGCTCAGAGCACCCCTGGGGTGACCCCAGAGAGCAGGTTTCTGAGCCTCGTGGGGCACGCAGTGGTGACAGGCGCACGCATCGGCAGAGAGAACGCAGAGAAGCACCCTCGCCTCTGTCCAGTGCCACCGACCATAGGCATTCCACCTCAGAGGATCGTCGGTGGTCTCCTCAACCAAGTAGGGCTATCAGTGGCCATCAGGAATGGAAATCAGCCAGTCAGGGAAGGTCCAGGAGACATCCCAGCCTTGACCTGGAAAGAGGGGCTGAGCACGGTGCCTATGACCACAGCAATAGCTGGGAGCTGTGTGAGAGGAGAGCGCCTGGAAGGGAGAAGGCTTGGAGACCTCTCAGTCTTGATCTGGAGTCAGAGCATGGACTTGCAGACCAGGCACGGCGCAGCAGAAAGCCACCAAGGCAGGATGGAGAGAAGCACTTACCTCTTCTTGAGATGGAATTGGAGGCTGAGCAGGAGACCTGGCATCGGGGCAGCAGCCAGCTGGTGCGCCCTGAGAAAACCAAATCTCATCATCAGGGCCAGTCATCACACAGGACAGTGCGTGAAGAGAAGCTCCGTGATGCTGAATCTAGACATGATCATAGGAGGGGTGAGGAGAGAGACTGCAAAAGGGCAGGACACAGGAGGCATTCCCCCTCCCCACACCCTGTGACCCAGGGGAAGGTTGGAGATTGCCAGCGAGACTCAGGTAATGGAGTGATGGGGAAGGTGTTACATGTGTGTGGGGATGGACCTTTGTGCGCTTCATCCTGGTGTCTGAAATCTATGGTGTTTCCTTTGAAAGTGCTTATTTCCAATATCCACCTGTAACGTGTGTGCAGCGAATTCTGCTCAGGTTTCTCCCTTGTTTAGTGAGATTCTTCTAATCCGTTAATGTTCTCTCTGTGTTTATTTCCTGATGGGTCCTATGGCATCAGAGAGGATGAGTAAGAAGGTATTGTTGGAAATGGTGCCCTTGGTGTCCCGTGTTTTTAAAACCAAAACAAAACCCCAACAAAACACACACAAAAATTAAAAACAACCACCCAGACAGCTTTTGTTTTCATGATAGATTTTGTGCTGTGGACTTCTTGCACAGGAGAAAAACAAACAAACAAACCCCCATATGTTATGATTACACTTGTATTTTGTTGATATGAGATGCAGGGCTGTGAGGACAACTTGCTTAAGCACTAACAAGTCAGCAGTTTCCATCTACTTGCTGTTCAGAACCCTGCTTGCAATATAATCAGTTCATTTTGGGCAAAGTGCCGTGGTGGCACTGTGTCTGACTGGGCTCTGAGAGATGGGGTTCTTGTCAAATTCTGTACAAGCAGATCATCCTGGGAAATTTTTACCTGTGTAGTAGTTTTTGTGCAGTAATACTCAAGGACTGGTGGGCTTTATGATCCAGATCCATCTTTCTGCTTGTAAAACCAGTGAGTAGGTGTTTAGAGACTTGGCTCTAGGTCTGCACAGTGTGGGAAACTTGTGCTTTTAACCATCTGACTGGTCTTTGCTTGGGTAAGGTGGGGGTGGTAATGTGTGTCTGTCCCTGAAGAGTCCGTGAGAATTACTCTTCATCTTCATCATGTGGAAGTTTTATTCAGGGAAGTAGGTGTTTGTCAGGTCTTTATATGTAACCAGTGGGTTGTGATTTGCCCTGATTCAGGTTGGGTCCGAGTGACTTGGTATCCTATCACATTGAGGCGAAATATCCAGAAGCTCACATCATCTTCCTGTGGGCCATGGTCATGGTGGGCTTTGTGCTGCCCTGTGTGTGGGCAGAAGTGATGTGGAAGTAACATTGTTGTCTTCTAAGCAAATGAAGCTGAGCACC
Source organism: Zapornia atra (assembly GCA_013400835.1). Lineage (NCBI taxonomy): Eukaryota > Metazoa > Chordata > Aves > Gruiformes > Rallidae > Zapornia > Zapornia atra. Next base: position 276,650 of record VZTU01010675.1, on the reverse strand, counting down.
TATCAGGGTGCAAAGAAAGCTTAGCCTCAGGCTGGCCAGCAGACAATTCCTGGAAACTTACTTTTATTTTTTATAGAGGTAATACTGTACAGGAGCCTGTTCTCAAGCAAGAACTGAACCTTGCATGAACTTCAGAAATGTTTGCTTTGCTGTTTCCTCACTGTGAATTCATGGGTCAGCCCAAGGAAGAAATAGTCTGAAACCTTGTGTGAGCCTGTCCCAGGCTACTTTTGCAGCCTGTGCCACTCCAGTGGGGTGTTCAGACTCTGCTGCACTTGTAGCAGATGCTGGGCTGCTCTCTGCTGCCCAGCTGTACCCATGTAGTTGTATTGATGCAGAACTTAAAATAAAAATTGAGTCCTTTGCTAGGATTGCTGTGTCGTCATAGACTGCTTCAAGGGACACAGCCTCTTCTGCCATATAGTTGGGTTTGTCATATAAGATGTGGTGTATCAGGGAGATTTCTCTGTGCACACAGAAATATCTAAAGCATGTGCTGCTCTGCTGAAGGTACTCTCAAGCCAACAGTCAGACAGATACGCAGTCATGGTCTCTGCTCCCTTTGAGTGGGGCTTCTGCAGGTGGCTGAGGAGATAGTGGTGATTTCCTTACAAATGCTTATGGAAAATGGTTGGGCTGATTGTTTTCTCTCTCAATTCTGTAGGTGCTAAGTCGAGGGGGACAAAGCAAGCCATGTATGACATGCCCCGAAGGGAACAGGAGTTGTCTGATGCAGAGATTGCTCGGAAGCTGCAGGAGGAGGAGCTCCTGGTGAGTAGGCAGGATGCATATAGGCAACTGGAAGAAGCTAAGGTAACCAGTGATGACAACTTTAATTTGCAAAGTTTTCATATATATATAAAAAATATATATTTCATTATATTATATATTACATATTATAATATATAATTATATAATATTAATATAATATATATTTACATTATTATAGATATGTTATATATATAAAAAATAGTGACTTTAAGACCAAAGGTTTTGCTGGTGCATTCTGGTGATTACCTCTGCCTCCAGTACACACGTGTATGGAGTGATAGCTGCCATCCAGCCACTAGAGCCTTATTTTCTCAAACAGCACCCAAAGCTTAAACGATAGAAGCAGAATGATATTAAATTAATGTCTCCAGGCAGGTAAAAATGGCATGTGGTCAGCCCAGAAGTGAGACAAGCCAGTACCCATCTTTGCCCTGCTGCCCTCCCTCTCAATGGCAGACCTCAGCTGAAAAGCTGAAATGACGGTTTGCTGTTGGGCTGTGAGTTAAGTATTGAGCTAGCTAAGTATATTTTGAGAGAATGGTGGTGTATTTGTATGGGCACTTACATGCCCTGCTCAGTAGGTTAATGGGTATGAATAATCCAGAACTGTTACTCTTTTGTTGATGTTTTTTTCTTACCCCATCCTTTATTTTTCCCCAGGCTAACGAGGCAGATCAAAAGGCAGCTCAAGTAGCCCAAGATGAGGTGAGCAAGAAGCCAGGCATATTTGATGTTCCTTTACTTGTGGTAACTGCTAAACCCCACTTGTCTTTACGGACCCTGTAGTTGTTAGTTTCTGTCCTTGTAGGGGAAGTTGAAGGCTCCAGTGGGGGTTTGCTCCTAGCTGGTTCTCATGTGCATGCTCAGGCTGGCCAAGCAGGGAGTCATGCTGCCTGTTGCAATCATTGCAGAAGTAGTAGTTCATGGCTGTATATGAACATCTCTTATAACTGAGCACCAAGCAAGACTATAAGATGCTGTGAGATGAATGCCCTCTCAAAGGAAAGGGGATAAAGAGCAGAACAGCTCTACAAATGCAGCTCTGGCAAATCAGGGATCTGCTGGTAGTGCTGCACGCAGTCAGTCTTAATTCTGCACTGTCGCTTGATTTCTGATCACAGATGGGAGGAATCCCGGCTTTGCACCCTTCCCATTCAGCAGCTGTCTGTAGGAAAGTGTTTAAATAACTCAAACCCACAAGAGCAGGAAAACTGTCTGACACACACTCTGTATTTTCCCTGTTAGGAAATTGCCCGACTCTTGATGGCCGAGGAGAAAAAGGCTTTCAAGAAAGGGAAGGAGAGAGAAAAGTCCTCATTCGAAAAGAGAAGGCACGATCAAGACTGGAAGGTATGTCAAGCTTCATGAGGCAAAGTGCTGTAATGTTATTCCTGTTTTCAGAAGGAAGCGAGGGTGTGTGGTGAGAGCAAAAGGAATGATACAGAACCTTGCATCCAAAAGGTCTTTCCTGCCTGTTTTTCAGCTGCTTCCCAAGCCTTTTGGCAGGACCTCCTTGGTTAGATGCTCTTTGGCTTCAAGCAAGGTAAACCTTGGGCTCTGTCCTCGGAGGTTGGCCCTGGATGTCACAGCAACTTGTGGCCTCCCTCAAGCACTCTCAGGCACCCTGGTGCAGGACCTTCCCTCTGCTGAAATCCTAACTGTAGCAATAAAAGCAGTACTTGGCTCTGCTTGTGCATTGCGGGTATAAGGACAGTGCTGCTGCTCCAGTTATCACTCTGCTCCTTAATCGAATTGGCTCTATAATGAAGTGTATCAGGCCTAGTTTTTTGTATGAGTGATGCTAGAGAGGCTTGGCCAGCCAATGTGGAAGGCGATAGGAGAGCAATTCCAGGGTTTGCACTGCTCAGGCGCTACAGGGAGCATTGTGTTAATCATGGGGCTGGTTGGAGGCAGCTCTGTTTTCGGCCTCCTCGCTGTGTGTGAGTGCTTGCAGGAGCACAGCTGCGTGCAGCTGGTCCCTCATGCTCAGCACAGCCATGCGCACGATCACACTCCCTGTCTTTGACTCCAGCTTTGGGAGGAGTCCCCCAGCACTGTCTCATATTTAGAACAAAAATTGAGTTTGGCTCAGCAAGGCAGAGTTTCATTTACTGGCCACTGGTTCTGATGCTGCTGTTCACACGCGTCTGGCCGGAGCCACCCGTGTGTGTACACCGACGTGTGGAAGGGCTGCATGGAGCTGTGGCAGCCTCAGCGTGCTGGCTGGTGTTTCGTAAGGCATTCAGATGAACTGCTTTCCTTTCTTCCCTGTCAGCATGATGCAAGTGAGTCTGCACGGTCAAGGTCAAAAGAAGGGCCTGAAACTCAGCGACACAAAGGCGACGGGCCTTCAAGGTGAGCTTGAACTGGCTAGTAAAAACAGGGGAATGCAGTTGGGAAGCTGCTTAGAAGCCAAGTGTTAAGGAGGAGTTGTGGGGTGACCAGCTTGATCCACCTGCAAGGGGCTTAGTAAAAAGCAGAGGCTTTAGCACTGAGAAGAGATGGAGGGCATAGAGCTTGTGAGGTGTTTGGTGACATGCGTCACTCTTTCTGCTCATGGCATTTGTCTGTATCGGTCTCCCTGCCTGATGGAGATTGATGAGCTTGTGCAGTGACATTTGTTAAATGGCAGAGAAGCATTGAGAGGGTTAAAGAGCTTCTGGAGATGTTAAACCAAATGTCATCTCTGGGCAGGAAGCAGTAATCATGATGCGTTTTCACAGCTGCTCCCTTGGGTTCCTGCTCCCCAGTTAAGCCCTGTACACTGCTCCCAATGCTGTGTGTGAACACCCCCCTGCAAGCAAGGATGTTGTGCTTGGGGGCACCTCATCCCAGAGCTGATGGGCCCAGTGCTGCTTCTGAATCACTTGGTACCCTGGCCTGCCGCTGTTGTCAGGGACCTGGAAGCAACCCCAGTGGCTTTGATTTCCAACCCAGATATAAGCCTAAAATTTCATGTGGAATTTGCAAGAGAAAAAACAAATGACGTGTGCAGGTGGAGAACAAGAGGGATCTTATTAAAATGCTCTGGGGTTAAAACTGGGTAACCATTAAACACTTCAAAATGTTGCTTGAGTGGGGTTTGCCTCAAACTTCACAGTGGGAATTCTTTGTTGCCCAACAATCTGAAAATGGTCCATAAGCAGTGGTAGTAAATACTGTGCATTTCTCACTGCAGAAACAGTAACGGGCTGTGTGTAGAGGAGCTGATTTGCAGGTGGGAAACCTGGGCCAGACACAGTTTACATCAAACTGACAGGGACAGAGCAGATAAGAGCCATGTGGCTCTGCCTTTGAGCTTTTCCCCCAACACTCCTTTCTCCCTGTGCTCTGCAGGTCACAGCCTCTCCTTGATGACTTTGAACACACTCGATATTATGCGAGCCAGCCAAGCCCCTTACGCCAGACTCCCAAACTGGAGCACTCTCCTAAAGGTAAGATCAAGCCTCTGTTGCTCCAGCACTTGGGTTATTGTGGGCTGTTTCCTTCAAATAACCAGCCTGCAGGACAAGAACTTTGAAAGAGGGGTGCTAATAGAGAGGAGGAATGGGTATTATTGCCCCAGCACGCGGGTGATGCTGTTCAGTGTTCAAGAGATTAAAAAGCTGAATAGGTTTGCCTTGAGTTTGTCGAACTGCTCTTGCTTGTCCTCTGTGATCTCTTAATGATGAATGACTGTAAACTCAGGCAGCAAATGAAGGAGAAATAACATTAAGACAGTGACATGATGGATTTTGTGTGACTCACTAGTATCAAACAATCCAATACAAGACAACCTCACAGTATCACTGGTCTGGTTGGTGGACAGGATGATCAGACAGAAGCTTGTCCTGAGAACAGGCTTGTTTTTGTTTCAGTAGCATCTCAGCACTGCCTTGTTGGCTTGTTTCCCACTAAGCACAAGAGCAGTGGGGTTTGTGTTGCCCTCCGCAGTTTTTTAAATCCAAGTGCTGGTTGTCTGAGTTACCTGTATAGAGTCTTTGGGGGAGGAAGGGGGAAGCCAGAGTTTGATTCTGTTGCTCAGATTTTTTTCCAGCCCCACTGATGGTGACTTAACTTTGGACAGTTAATTTCCCAGACTTTAAAGATCGGGAAGCTTTTGGATTCTAGCTTCAGAGAAGCTGGAGAATGGCTGGTATTCATATATTCTCTAAGCCCAGTGTTTGTTCCATTTTCTTGAGTGAGAAAGGGGCTGTGGTGCTGTTCATAGCCTAGAAGAAATGCAAATTACTGTCTTGTGCACCTGTCCTTCCTTTTGCTTGTGTAAAGTAATGGACAGCTCCCCTTTTGCCATTTGACTTTACCAGTACCCTGGAAGTCACACAGGTGTCCAAGAGGGCAGGACAAGTACAAGATGACCACAGGTGGTACTTTCTTCACCAGGATCTCTCCTTACAGATTTTTTTTCTTTCTCTTTTTCCTTTCCAGGTTCTCGTAGGAAGCAGTAACCTGTGCTAGCCTTTGCTTTGGTACTGACTCTTCTGTAGCAAACATTACTGGAATTGCCAGGCAACTTTCTCAATTCCTTACCCAGTGGGAGGTACACCCTCCACGCCCAGGATCTCCACTTTAAGTGTCACCCTATTAGTAGGGAACACTTGTTTCAACTTCTTACTCATCTGTGATCACTTAAGCAGGGCAGTATAATCTAGCCGCCAATGAGCTGTGTGAATCTACTAGCTGATTTAAGAGCTCCCCCTTATATTGTTTTCAGGCTTTCCTCTTATTTTTAAGCTTTGGCTGGAGCTTTGACAAATGTTCGTGCACAGGGAGGGAAATCCAAGAAATGACTTGGGTTATGGCAGTGCAACAGAAGGTCAGAAGTACAAGTCCTTTCCATATTAGGTTGACTTACCAAGAGAGTTAGAAGAGGAAATGGGTTTCTTCCTGTGTTGGATAAGACAGCTGAGCAAATCTGACAGAGTCATGCTAGCTTACAGAAAGGAGGAACCATCTTCATAACATATACTAGCAAAAGTCAGAACCTGGAACTTGAGGAAGGAATTGCTTGTAGAGCAAAATTTACCTGCTGTATTCCTTTCTTGGGTTTTCAGCAGTTTGGGTAAAGTATGTAACCAGACATTTAGCTCCAGGATATAGGGTAGAACAGTTAAGAGGATATAATATTTCAGCTGAAATTAGACCTTGTGTGCATGACATGCCAGGGAATTGATGAAGCTGTGAGTTGTGAATTGGGAAGAGTCCCAGAAACAGATTTAAATGCCTGAAGGGACCTCTGTGGTCACCTGCTTTGAGCTTTGTCATGGTAGAAGCCAAGGAATCTCACTGGAGCCAGGCAGGAACTACTGTAACACTTAGTTCAGTTGCTGATGCATTTGAGCACAATGTCTTATGTTTCCATGATGTGTAGGTTCAGACCCTGGTCTCAAGGAGGGCCATATGGGCATTGAGCACTGAATCCAACATCTACCACTACAGAGTAGACACACAGTGCTGAACCATGCAGTGTCTATGCTGACTGCCTCCCCTCTGTGCTGTTCCTGTCCAGCACCCTAAGCAGATTCTAGTCAGGATAAAATTATTACTCTCTAGGGCATAGCAGGGTCTGCAGCAATGTTGCCTGCACAGATTTGCCCATGCAGTGATTTTTTTTTTATTATTTTATTTTTTTCTTTCTGGTGGCTTGGTTCCCTCTGCTCTTTGAACATCACTCTTCTCTTGTACAGATGTGGAAATTTTTTTGTTAATTTTTTAGTCATTTTTTTCAAGTGCATTTTTAAATTGCAAAACCAAGCATCTGAACACTGATTTGGAGTCTGTTCATCCAGTACAGGCCAGTTATTAATCTTGGCTGTCTAGTTCACAGCCGCAAAGCCTGGCAGCACCTGCCCCTGCAGCCCAGCTTCCTTATCAGCAGGCACCAAGTCTGCCCTACCATGCTCTTCTGTTGAGGAACAGCCACGATTCTGCTACTGGGTTTGCTAAAGGAAGCAGAGCTGTGACTGTGCTCACCCTCACAACCAGTCTGCATGGGCAAGCAGCCGTAGAGCTTTGTGAAGAGCACGTGCTGGTATGGAGCACCAATAGGAAATTGGAAGAGATTGTGGCTCTGCTCTTCCACTGTGCACAGTTGAAGTCCCAGGGAAGCTGTAGGGCTTTGCACTTGGCTGTTTTCCTTGGTCAGGATAGTTACTGAGGCAAATCACTAAGAAGACAAGGCAACTTCTTAACACTAGTTAAGAGGGCACGATTAATACTACAGCACAAGCCTGTGCTTTGCCTTGACAGACAACTCAAACCCGTCTCCCACCCCCACTGGCTGTTCACTAGTGGTGAAGAACCAGTTAACCCCTGATAGACCTCTGCCCCAGACAAGCACTAGCCAGAAGTGTTGTAGCATATCATAGGAATCTCTGCCTTGGCAGCATCCTGTTAGCTGCGTACCCTTGCTTCCAGACTGTGAGCTTGCTCACCTGCTTGAACCCTTAAGTGATTCGTGAGCTCTTGCTTGCTGCTGCTTCTCAGGAAATATCCCAGCCAGCGGCTAGATTTTACTGTCCTCTCCTTGTTCCCTCTTCTAGTTCCATCTCTGTCCATTCAGAAGTGTTAATGTTGCTTTAAAGGATCTGAAAAAAAACCCCAATGTAGACCATCTATTTTCTTTTTTTAATTTGATAAGTTGGGCCAGTGTGGCAACTTTGTCTGCAGTGATTTATTTTGTAAAATATTTTTGTATCTTATGTCACAGTCAGAATTTCTACTGCTGAAAATGCCATTTTTTTTTCTTTGGGTTTTTCCCTTCCATTGCCATCAGAGTATTTGTTGTGAAATGGATGCCTGGTGGAGTTTGTGAACTAATACTTTCTACAGATACTCCAGTCCAGGCCCTGCTACTTGTATCACCTGGTGCACTTGTGAAAATTGGGTGGGGAGAAATCCTGCCAAATCAGAAAGTGATTGTGCTTTGTACTCACTGTGCACAGGTAAAAAGTCACCCTCTGCACATGGCAAGGGGAGATTGCCAACTGGGAATTCAGCCTTCCTCGGGCCTCTGTAATGGGCTTTCTTGTGCCACAGTTGGCTCATGTGTGACTTCTGTCTGTCTTTAATCAGAAAAGTCATGAAGGCCTTGAGCCCTCTGACATTTGATGAACCTGTTACCAAGTTGTTGGCTTCAATGGGAGTGAGTGGAAATCATAGGAAAGAAAACTGGTTGATTTTGTTTGGAGGCTGGGTAAAGTCTGTGAACCCCTCAGTGCCTGCTCTGTGGAGCTGCGAGATCTCCTTAATGGCCTCCTTGGGTCAGCCAAGCTCTCCAGCCAAGGCACCAAGAAACAAGTGCCCAAGGAAGGGATCCCAGGAGTGTCTGCTGCTTCCTTGGATGCTTTCAGGGAGTGCTGAATGTTTTATGGACTGCTTTGCTCTATACCTTCCTTTAGTCCTTATCTCTTTATTCTTCCTCCCTACCTTTATTCCTCTGCTATCCCTTGCAAGTGTTTTCCTGTATGTAGCCCTTGTGAAAGGGGGGCCCTGAGGTTTTGTTAAAAGGAGCTGGGAAATGCTGCAAGTGGTAGTTTGGAAAGTATGTAATTAATGAGATAAAAACAATTGTTCTTCTAATATCCCTTGTGGGCCTCGGCAGTCAGCAGGTTAGAGACTTCCTGAGGCAAAGGTTGCAGCTGGACTTGCATGTTTCCTAACTGCTTTGGGAAAGAGATTCCATGGTCCCATTCAAGTCAACAAGATCTAAGATCATAGATGAACAGGGAGCCAATTCATCTTGGGGCTCAGCAGTTATGGTTCTGCTGAGAGTCTGGAAGATGCAGCTGTGTAGGTGAGATGCAAGGTCAGCACTTTGCATGTGTGTCCCTGGAAAGAAGCACGATGAAGCTGATCTTTTTAAAAGAAACAATTAGAGCAATATTTCCTTTCTATGACAGAAAAATGTTTAAGTACCTATTTTTCTCTTGTCTTCTCTTGCTGAGTTTCAGTAGCTTTGCCTATGGTTTTGCTCTGGATTTAGTAGTCCCTTGCTTGGGACCCTTGCCCAGGTCGTTCAGGTCTTGAATCGCTTTGTGACTCTGGGCATAAACAAGGCAACAGGCTCCACGTGGGAAACTCATCACCATAAAATCCTGGCACTTCCTAATCCTCACAGTAGGCACCCCTCACCAGCAGGAGCTCTCAGCCACCTCCTCTCCTCGCCTCCGTCCGAAGCACAATGGTCTGCAGAAGAGAGGTTGGGCGAACCCGAGTGATCGTGCCTTACCCGCAGGGATACTCGATGTCTTCAGCAGGCCGATCTGAGTCACCTTGCTTTGAAATTGTGTCTTAATGTGGACTGTACAGCTTCCTGCAGCGAGAAGTGGCTGTTGTCACGTGGATGGATTCAACTGGCTAATCTCATCTTTTGTTTTTTTTTAAAAGAACTTTGTGGGTTTGCAAGTAGGGGGTGGGAAAGTATCAGCCGTTGGGGGATAGATGAAGTCTCATCGTTGAATTTCTCCCCTTGGGGAGGAAGGACAGAAGTTACAAATGCTGCAGGCTGCTTCACTCTGTAAAAGGGATCGTGTATGTACAGTATTTTTATATCTCTGCATTCCTACCTGTCAGGATCTGAATCAGGATGAGTAACATTCTCTTACTTAAGGGAGGGAGGAAAAAAGGATTTTTATTTTTACAGTGCTAGACCTCTGTGCATTTTTATTTTGTGCCAAATTACAGCCACTGTTACATTCTAGTGTTTTCATTCAGTTTATTGCTATTGATCAATCTGTATATTATATATTTTTTATTATCAAGGTTATTATTTTAATGCATATTAACCTGTATGTGAACTAACTGTGGGTTGCTAATTTATGTACATGGGGTGTACTTGGAGACAGTCTGAGGATTCCCCTACTTAGTTTACACTTGTAATCTAGCGCAGCCAGGCCATGAATCTCATTGCTTCTTACACAGAATGATCTCCTGGGTGTCTTGTCACCCTGAGCAGACCCAGGCATCACTGACGCTGCCAGGCTGCGAGCGATGCAATAGGAAACACAGCACAGCTCCTCGCAGGGACTGGTGGGTCACGGAGCGCTCTGCTGTCCTGCTCCTGGGACTGATGGCATGCAGGGTGCAGCAGCGGGAATTCCTGCCTGGGGCTGACTTTGAGGGTTACTCTGCCCAAATCTATCCCCAGCTGATGGGTAGTTTTGGTTTTGCAGTCGCTTTGGTAGGTGGATGTGGTATATAGTGCTGAGGCAGAGCAGTATATACCACAAGCACTTTTTTCTTCTTGTTGTGGAGGACAGGCATAAGCCTACAGAGATTCCAGTTTACTGTATGTTCCACAGCACATGCCTGGCTGTGCAGCACTCTCCTGGAGGCTCTGGCTGTGCTGCACACAGGTGCCCCTTGGACTGCTATGCCCAGGACCGGCTGCAGGACACAGGTTTTGTGTTGAGAAGCTGCACTGCCCTCAGCTTCTGGGCTGAAGATACTATCAGCCACCTCCTCCCTCTGAGTAGCACAGGGTGAGGCTTAGCTGTGCAGTTTGGGCTCTTCCAGGAGAGCCTTGGAGAGGACAGTGTCACACACAAATGAGTATTTTCTACTCCACGTTTAACAAGTTCCACTGTATCAGTGTTCACTCCAAGTAGACTCCACAGCGTGTCTCCAGCTGCATGTGTGCACTGCAGTGTAGGTAACTGCCTCAGAGAAATGACTGCAGTTGTCTCATTTTGCTCTTCAGGACAAACTTTCAGCCTGTTGAATCTAAATATTAGCCATGCAATGAAATGGGTTAGTCAGAAGGCTTGAATTCTTCAGAGCTGCAAGCAGACCCTGTGTGGTAACAGCTAATCCTTAAACACAAATTGTGCACTGACAATAACCTGTCTATGCAAGCCTAAGTTGTTTTTATTTTATTTTTGACTCTTCACTCTCTTAAGTTTTATCAGGTTTGGCATAGAACTTCTGAATGACATTTAACCAAAGTATCATGTCTGTGTGTATAGCATGTTTTGCTTCATATTCCTGAATTTTCATTGAATGTAAAGGGAACGTTGCCTTGTGTCATCTTGTTCAATAAACCGCTGTATTTTGTTATCCACCACATCCTCCTGTCCCTCTGTGTGCTTTTCTGGGAACACTGAAATGGGTTACACAAGAGCAGGAGAAAACAACACTTTGTCCCACCCTTGGCTGCTGGAGCTTAGCTGCTTCTACCAATAATTATGTTCTTCCACTGTAATAGATGTAGCAAGACAACAAATTTTATATATTTAATTTGATTATTTTGTGGTCAGAGATGGAAAAAAAAGCTGTGTAATATCCTGGAAAGGATCTGGACTGTTTCATTTCCTGAGTGTGTGATACTGAAAAATAAAGCACTGTAATTATTTGCAAGGCTAGGATACTTTTCTCTTTTTTTGTTATCACAGCTTTTGTGTTTGCCAGAAGCCTGTTTGAAGCTTCCCAAGACCAGCTCCCATCTGCAGCAGTGAGATGGAAGGCAAGAAGGAAACATGGCAAATGCCCTGTGATGCTCAGGATGTAGCCACGTGCAGCCCAAACATGAGCAGACATGAAGCCATTTCCATGTCACAAATTCAGCTGGTGACAGAACATGCTAAAATAAAGGGAAGCTGCTACATATCAGCCCCAGATCTTGAGTCTAAATTTTAAAACCTTTTACAATGTTTGGTTAGTTGTTGTTTCTCTCTGCTTGTCAAGTATAACCATTGCATGGGGGAGCAGAAAGCCCCCTCTCACCCCAAAACTGGGTCCATGAAGTCCATGGGCCAGGAGCTCTCCTTCCCTGGGGGCTGGGTTGGCCATGCAGTGCTCCTGACTAACCAAGTTCAGTTTTGGCTTGGTTAGGGGCTGTGTCACAGCACTACCCCAGGGCTTTAATTGCCTTTACAGCTTTACCTCCTGGCAACTCCATCTGAGTCCCTCAGGTATAAGTAGGGAGTGGAGGTAGGGAACAGCAAACCAGAAAATTAGAAACACTCTGACAGGCTAGCAGTGGAAGAGCCTGGCTGTAAAAACAGGGCACCTGGAAGTGCCAAGGGCCCTGCCAACTTCGAATTTATTTTAGCCTCTTGTCTGAAGTGACTGGGCTGGTCTGTTTTCTTTGAAAGGCTTCTTTCATGCCAGCCTTGGCACTTGGCTAAGCATTGGGCTGTGGTGGGAGGGATGCCAGCTGAAGCCCTGAGTAGCATCTTTCACCTGCTGCAGGGTGTGCACACAGACACTGTATGTGGGAACCACAAAAGGGACATTGTGGGACTTCTTTTCCTTCTCTTTTTGCTGTATCAGAAGAATTGCTGGTCCCTGGGTTCTCAAGTCACATGCAGCTCTCGGACTGTATGGATGTGGGTGGTGATCCATCGTGCCATTAGGATGGATCCAGGTTTCCCAGGTATTCTCCAGCCATGAGGGTTGAGTAAACCAGCAGAAACTGTTCAAAGTTAGCATTGCTTAGCACCTGGCAGCCCAAGCACCCTTTGGCTGCTCCATACTGCACTGCAAAGTAGAAGTTGGGGGGGGGGGCAGCTGCTATCTCCCACCGGTGCAATTGTCCAGAAGCTCATCTTCCACTTAGGTCCATGCTCTTAACTGGGAGCTCTTGCCCAGAAAGACTTTGGTGAGCGTTGCTCTTGAGTTGGGAGGTCTGAGCCCTGCTTAAGAGACTGCCTGGGGAAGGAACTGCAGGGCTGGAAATGCTTGCACACAGCAGGTACATGGCTTTTTATGTCCTCCTGGACAGCCAGGGCTAAACTGAGATGTTGTGTGTTGGTTCACATTTTGTATTGGGAACAGAGCTGGTGGAGAAACACGATTCTCTTACCTGGAACTGATGCTTCTTGTTCATGAGGCAAACCATGGCTGCGGTGTGACCCAAGGCCTAAACAAGCTGGGGTAGCTGAGATACAGATGACTTGTACTACACGTGGTATGTATCATTCTCAGTTTGTTTCCTGGAGACCTGATGGGTTACAGTTTTCCTGGAGGTGGAGAGTAGCCCTCTGCCCTGTGAGGCCCTGGGTTATGCCTGGGACTATTTATCTCCGTCTCAATGTTCAGCAAAACCAGGCCCTACATCCCAATCCTTTGTGCCATCCTGCTAGAAAACAAGTGGCAGCTCCTGCAGCAGTCGGTTAGGTCAGAGGAACACGTGTCCCCCACAAAGACTTGTTCTTTCAGAGAGGTTGATCCTTGAACAGCACCCTGAGTCCATCAGTTTTACCCTGCTCCACCCTGGCCAGATTAGTGATGCAGCTAATGGTAACCCAGAAATTTAGTAAATGAGACCTAGGATCAGACTGCAAACCTGGTTTGAAACAGTGCAGCACATGAGACTAGCAGCTGGGCATTTGCTGAATGTCGTGCTTCTCTGACTGCAGAGAGCCCCAGGCGAGCACCCACACTGCAGTGCCAAAACCTGCTCCTGTCTCATGGTGTAGCAGCTCTCAGCACTGCCACCTCAGTTTTCACAAAGTCTCCTTTCCCCTGGCACTGCTTTTGCCTCAGTGGTATCTCCCCTGTCCTGCCTCTCCCCCCAGAAGAGATCTCCAAGCCACCTTGGAGACTCACCTCATGGCCTGTTGGGGCCAGGCTCCAAACACAGACACAACTAGCCCTGAGCTGGTGCTGGGGCTCCAGGACCACCACACAATTTCTATTTCTATAGAAGCAGACAGGACTGTCCCCGTTACCACGTGGAGCCTGGGGGGTGTCAGTGCAGAGCATCCCATGGCAGAAGGGGATGCATAGTTACAGCACCTGAGGCAAAGAAGACCCACAGCTGCTCCAAGTATGGCTGAGACTGCAGATCTGGTCACAGCTGTGTCCTGTTAACATTCCCATGGGATAGGAGGGACCAAAAGCAGCAGTACAGGTAATTGGGCTGGGCATGGCTGTTTCCTGGGAGAACTGTAGTGCCCCAACAGCAGACCAGGGCCTCCTGTTAATTGCTCCTCTTAAATTGGTGCTCCTGGTGCCAGGAGTTAATTCAGCTGTGCAAAGATGTAAGTCTATGGCAGCTTGCCCTTAGGATGCTGCAGCAGCTGACCAAAGCTGATTTCCTCCTGCTTTCTTCTGCACTTCAAGCTGGGAAGAGACCAGTGCCCTCATGGATTCTGGCTGACAACAATGGCTCCTATCAGAAGCAGGTAAGCCAAGAAGAGGTGACTTTTCTTCTCTGTGGGACAGATGCTGGTAACTTGTGTCAGGAAGAAATCTGTTTGAAACCAGAGTGTGCTGCTTGGCAGGGCCCCTGGACAGTCACTGTAATTTAGGAGTCACTTTATGCTAAGTTAAAACCATTTTATTTTCTATAAATATTCTTCCAATTAGTAGAATTGCAGGTGTGCAAATAAAGCAAGTATTCCCTAGGATGGAATAAGATAAAATCCCCAGGAACAAGGGAAGATGTCACTACCTGGACTACCAAACCCTGTGACCAAGCCCAACCCACTTGCATTTTGAACAGAAAACACTCAAAATGAGCTGCTAACCCTAAAAATCAGAAGATTTGAAGTTCTTGCAGAAGTAAAATTAACGATCTAAATACAAATGATCACCTCTGTAGCCACTTAGTGGGGTATTCATGAAGGCAGTACAAACCTGGGCAAGAAGGGGACCATCAAAGGGGGCTTATTCTTTGACTCTTATTCCCTGGGTACCCCACAGTACTGCATGGCATGAAGACAGGAGTTAGTGCTGGTGACCCTGTGACCTTAATGTGTGCCAGACATAGCTGTGTGCAGGTTTTGGTTCAGTCCCCAAAGCGATGCAGCTGTGTGAGCATGGCTCAGGGCTGGAGCAATGCAACCCAGCCTGTCAGCAAGGCAAGCATGTTCAAACTGTGTGTTGCACTAAGCTGCTTTTGCATTCAGATAAGGCTCCATCACAGCTGATACTGGTACCTTGGTACTGTGAAACTGGGCCCCCAGCTCCTATGGAGGTGTTTTGCTACCTCTACCCTAAACTCACTGGGTATATTATTAACTTTCTTCGTGTTCCTCGTGTGACTGGACTGGTCATAGCTGTGGTGTGCAATCCAGTCCCTACTGGTGACAAACGTTTTCCCCCAGTATCCTAAACAAGAGATGGAAAAAGTACTTACTGGCTTGCCTACCCCTTTTCCCACTTCTCTCTTGGGAAATAAAGAGCAAATTAAAAAGGCATAAACTTGGATTAATAAAGATAAATTATAACAAAAATATAACATATAAATAAATTAAAATATACTAAAACTATAACAAAAATTGCCGACGGAAGCTGTGGCTGCCCCCTCCCTGGCAGTGCTCAGGCCAGGTTGGATGAGGCTGCACACTTTATACCATGGCTCTCTCTAGTGGCCAGACCACAGAAAAGGAAAAAATACCGTACAGCTGCTCAGTGGTATAACTGCTCCTCTGTCTCGGGACAGGTATGTGTAGCTGCACCAAGGGAGCTGGGGTTTGGGGTGCTGGCACCCCACAGCAGAGAGCAGCGCAACTGTAGGTTCCCCTGTTGCAGATGTACCTGTATGAACTGGTCAGGCCATGGGAGCAGTTATCTATGAGGTGTACCAACAGAGAGATCAAATCTGAGACACGTGCACTGGTGTTGCTTCAGTCCTGAAAAGCCCTCAGGGTGCAGAAGTGCAAGTGGGCTCCATTGGAGGAAGCTACTTGAAGCCCTCCAGAAGTTTTAACACCTGAGGGATTGAACATCACTTTACACAACTAGATGGGGTCAGTTATCCATGCTATAGCCTTGTCATAATAGTAACAGATTGATCTCACAGTGAGAGCTCTACTGCTGCCTTGGTCCTTTCAGCATGCTGCAGCTGGGAATGGCAGCAGATTCCTCCTCTGGCTTAGCCAGGGGGTTCTGGAGGCCTCTTAGGTTTTTTGGGTTTGTTTTTTTTTCCCTTCATATCATTTGGCAGCATGGTTGGTAGTAGCCATTGGCACCTAAACAACTGATTCCTCTCAGGGTAATATTTGGGCAAGTTTCTTACCAACAACATGGCACATCTTGTACACATGTCATGAGAGAAACCACGTGCCAAAGACATGGATTTAAATCATGTCAATTATGTGGCAACGCCAAACACCCCAAAATTAGGAAACAGCAGAATTGAGATAGTAGCAACAATATTACTTTAGCCCCTTTGCCAGTACACAGCTTAAGCCAGGTAAGATCAGGGTCAGTATTCTTCCCTGGATTCTTACCTCAGCCCCTGGGCAGTCTCGCTGGGTGATGAGCTGTGACCAGCGCTCCTTGCTCCTTACTGCTGTACCTCAGAGTTTGGGTAGCAGCCACAGGAATGCAGCTGTTCATGAGCAGTACAGCACACCAGCTACTAGGACCTAAAAGAGGAGAGGGAAACCTGAAAAAGCTTTAAAGCATTAAAACCAAAGCAACAGGGTGTTTGGCTTCCTGACACATAACCAACCACTTGCAGCTCCAGCCAGGACCAGAATCTCCACCATCTTCTCTTAATGTCCTGAAACAAGTGGCACTTCACTCCTATAGCCTGCTTTTCCCATCTTGCTCTCCTGGGAACAGGCCCTTTCACCCTCAGAAAGACACTATTTCCCATTCTTCTGCTGGCTTTATTTTTTTCTGTGCTTTAGTTGTGTTTTAGTTTAAATTTTTGTGTGTGTGTGTGTAAAAAATAGAAAAAATAGTTTCAATAGAAATAGGGTTTTACATGCTAAAATGGATTTCCTTGGTTATCCTTTTTTTATCTTAACTAGTGGTGTAAAATACTTCAGCTTGGGGTTCAAAAAGAGAAAATGGTTTTCCTGAGCTTGCAGCGCTTTGTTGTGTTGTAGAGAATCTCTTCTCACTGTGGTGTGAACAAAACTCCAGTGAAACCTGTAGCTGGTGCTTTGCAAAGAAGGTTACAATGCTTTTAGATGTGTAATGCTTTTAGGAATCTATGCTGGATAGCCATATGTGAAGCAAGTCTGAGAGCTTGGCCTTGCAACCTGCCTCCAAAGGGAACTGGTGCATGGCTCCTGCAGTGCTGGATGTGGTACAGGCTGGTGCAGAGCACTACCCCATGACCTACCTGCAACTGACCTGCTGTAGTAAACTGCTGATAACTATTTTAAACCTCCTGTTGAGCCACCACAACCCACAGAAGAGGGTCATTCCATAGCAAAGCTACCACTGACTGCCGTGGAAAAGCAGCAAAACCTGCTAAACCCTTCCCCATTTTGCTGTGCCTGAAGGCAGAAAAAGCATCACTGCTATGAAGAATGTTGGGAAGCCCCATTGCAGGGTTTACCTGCACCCCACTCCGTTGGTGCTGTACAAACCTGAAAGGGAAAAACAACCCTTACCCCGAATTGCTCGAGGTGCATGTGTGGGGGGTAGGCTGTCTAGCTGTAGGAATAATAGCTCACTACTACTGGCTCTTCCTGATGTTCCTGTCTCTTTAATTTTTTGGCTCCAAAAGCACAGCAGGATCTATTTGCCTGAATCCCAGGGACTTGAGCACATCACTATTCTTGTATCTTGTCCTTTTTTCTGGTTTATGTTCTGGGTTCTGTGTTACTGAAGGCTGATTGCTACTCAAAGGGCATTAGAGAGTTGCATTGAAATATTTATGTCCAGTGCATTACTTCATTAAAGAAATGATCTAAAATGAATGGAGATTGAATTATGCCCAAAATGCCCTATAAAACTGGATGCTGACTGATTACTTAATGGCTCTCCTGATACACAGATGCATTAGAGGTCTGTGTTGCCTTAAATTTTTCATGGACTGAGCTGTGTCTTACAGCAACCCCAGCCTGTTGGTTAATGGCATTTCCTTGTAACAGGGAAACAAAAAGGCACGGTACTCCTTGACATACGTGATGTTTTCATGATACTTGAATCGAGGTGTCAAAGTGTGTTTTGTGCTTGAGAGTGTAACTGAGGTCACTGAAGAGGCCCCTGCCCTTTCGGTGCTAGGGAGGAACCCCGTTCAGAAGCACACCTGCAGCTCAGGAGGGGCCATGGGATGTGCTCTGCCGTTCCCTGCACACACGTAAGCTGTCTCACAAGCATACTGGGCTGTGCTAAGGGAAGGGTTCTGTGGTGAAGTCTGAGAGAGCTTAACGGGGTGCTAAGCACTCAACAGAACATTTAGATAGCAGAGAGCTTTTACCAAACTTTTCATTTTCAGGGCTTTTAGCAAGTTTCCTTTGGTCTTCAGTAACAGAGGTTGAATTATTCCAGCTGTGCAAATAACACAGGCGTTACAAGATGTACAGCAACACTACAATAGGTCTTCTTGACATTACTGTCCTCACTTCCAAGCCAACCACACATATTCCTTCCTATTCTGGGTTTTCCTTCTATTTATTCCATTCCTCAGAAAATCTCTGTGTTTCTGTGATGGGGAGTGAGTGGATGGAGAGATAAGAGGGATGCACTTCATTCCTGAGAGAGGCCACAATATGTAGCAGTGTTTGATAATAAACCTGACAGTGATTAGGGTTCGATGGTAAGGTAATCTTGATTAGTTATTGCACAGAGAGAATAGGGTCAGATGAAGCTGTCAGGGAGATCCTCCTATTGAGTCACAAGGCTTAGAAAAGACCCCCTTGCTTTGTAAAGTCCTTCTCAGACAGGAGCCTGGGTGTGGCTAGATCCAGTCTTAGTCCCAGACTTGGCTTATGTCTAAAGGATTATATATACACAATCAATCCATTTTAGAAGGATTTTAGAAGGATTTTTAGAATCCACTTTTTAGAAGGGTAGACAATGGTAGGACAAGGGGGAATGGATTAAAGCTAAATGAGGGAAAGTTTAGATTGGATATTAGGGGGGAGTTTTTTACAGAGAGAGTGGTGAGGGGCTGGAACAGGCTGCCCAGAGAAGTAGTGGATGCCCCATCCCTGGAAGTGTTCAAGGCCAGGTTGGATGGGGCCCTGGGCAACCTTGTGTAGATCCAGGCCTGGAGGTTGGTGGCCCTGCCTGTGGCAGGGGGGTTGGAGCTCTATGATCCTTGGGGTCCCTTCCAACCCAGACCATTCTATGATTCTATGATTCTATGTTTTAGCTGAGATCACAAAGTTTAGTGCACTTATTCCCAATTCACTTACTGAGGATCTGTTGTGGCAAGGATTCTCTCGACCTTGAGGAGTAACCTTGAGAGGCATCTCTTTCAAGGGGCCATCCTGACTTGCAGCTTGATGTCATTTCAGGAGAGCTCAAAGGGCTCTTGTACTTCTCAGTATTTCTGGAGTAAGATGATTGGCTCATAGTCATATTTACATCCCACCCACTGGTGCCAGTGGACACTGCCCAGTGCTCTGCCCAGGTGGGCACATTAGCACAGATAGCCCTTGGCTATCATGTTATCTGTCTTCCTGGAATCACTGTGAGAAGGATGCACACATCACAACCATCACCAATGGCTGTTGATGAATCCAGATTTAGGGGGAAGTCAGGCAGAGGTGGGGGCAGTGGGGGAAGCATACTGTCACACTGAAGCTTCAGCCTGTGCAGGCTCAGAGTGAATGTGGGGATGGCAGAGCCTGCAATAGTGACCTGGGCCCTGGCATGTCTGAGTTGCTTACAACACCCTTGCAGGGGCATTCCTGTTTCTCATGGCATGCAGGACCGGTCTGGACAAAGCTTCTTCTCCAGGACCCGTGCAGTGCCTGTTTCAGTGCCTGGGAGGAATCCACTCACCAGCATGCAGTGCTGGCCTGGCCTTCTGCAGAGCAGAGGTTCTTTGCACCTCTACTTGGGCAAAGAGAATAGCCAGGATTTAACAGAAATGCCTTTTCATAACAGGAATGTCAGCTCTGTTTCCTTTTAGCCTGTCCCTTAATCTCACTGTCTCATGCACTAGGGAAATTCAATCCTTGCAAAGTTAATTTTATTAATTGATGCTTATTGGATTATCTTTAAAATCAAATTAGCTTTAGCTGTGTGAGCTGGAAAATAAAGAGCATGCAGGGACTTAAAGGAGATTCAATTCTGTAGAATCCATTTACTAGTGAAAAGTAGCTCCTGCAGAGCCCAGTTACCCAAAACACTGGGGATTCCTCCAGTGTGAGGGACAGCTGTGGCAGGAAATGCAAAACTGGGAATCAGGACATCTGGGGCCACCTTCCAGTTCAATGTTAACTCCCAGTTCAATGTTGGCAGGGTTGAAGGTACCAACAAGAGACTTTGAGCTCTGCAGTGGGAGCTGCCTGGTGCCCAGCAAGGAGTGTGAAATGCCTTGCCAGCACCACAGTATCACAGAATGTGACCTTTTCCTGGGGAAATCTGGTGTTTTGGAAGCATGATTTAGATCTGTATATTGACATGCTTTGGACTATTCACCAGGAATTGCAATGTGTGTGTGGGATGCGTGCCTGGCTCAATCTGACCTCTGCTTTCATGGCTTGAGGAGGTTTAGATACCCTCTAGGTATCCACTACACAAGTGTTATCTGTTCTCTGCATCCAAAATGTATATGGCTGGCGGGTTGAAACCTTGTGTTTTATTCCATCTGCTCACTGAGATACAAAACCATGTCTCTGCTGTGCCAGGAGAGTGTGCTGGCTACACAAGTTTAGTCTGATAAGACTCTGCTTGCCAGTCCCTGGTGCTCAAGGTCTGGTGCTCTGTGATGAACGGAGCTCCCAGAGCCAGGGGAACAGAGTGAGGAAGGGAGCTTTAGATGTCCCTCAGGAAGGTGGGAGCCCTGGAGCAGTCCTGCTTCTGCAGCAATATAGGCATTTGACACTATCACTGGATTAACCCTGAAATATCCTGGCCATAGGGAGTCAAGCTTGGCACTTGTGGGGTGCACAGTCCTGGGGCAGCCCCACAGTGAATAGGTGGAGGGACTTGTTTCTGTGGCTCCCAAGGCTTGTTGCTGGGTGTGCTCAGATGTTCTGGGCACTGTCCCCCTCCGGGTGATGGCAAACAGGGAGCCTGGGATGGCAACCAAATGCCACCAAACAACTAAGGCGTATGCAGCAGCCAGACAAGCGACTGTGTGGAAAACAATTGGAGGGAGATGTAGGGGAATCAGGGTTATTGTGGAGCACAGCATAGGGAAAAAGAACACAAATGTGAAGGAAAGCAAATTAGCATTTTTATTGTGTTTCTTCTAGAACAAACTGGGATTTTTGCTTTGCCTTCCTGGGGAAAAGGGAATATCTATTCCCTGTCTCGCAGCGCAATGAAAACCCAGAGCAAATCATCTGACTCCTGACAGCTCGAGGTTTTTAACACAGTAAATAAGGCAACATGTTTTTTCAAAGTCAAAAAAGGACCTGGGGTTTGTGACAGAAGTTATTAATAAAAAGTGTTCTCTTGGGCAGTGAATTCAGAGGTTGCCTCATCGGACAGTAATTACCAGCCCAGCACCAGCATTCCCGAGACAATTGAAATTTAGCCTCCTGACAAAAAATTGATTTTGAAGATTAATTGTCCCCTGTAGCACAGTTTTAAACCAATCTGAAATACAGAGTGGACTATTGTCCTTTGGGTTTAATAGAGCTGTCTCTTTGATATTCACAGAGCTAGAGCAGCTGTATGCGTTTCTGTCCTGACTTAAAGCTGATACGCAGAAGGCAGTTTCAGAGAGGTGATGCTGGCAGAAAGGGCACAGCTACACGTGACATCTGTGCTGGAGGCACTCCCCATTCCTGTGCTGCACCAGGGGATAATGGCAAGCAAACTTTGGATTTTAAAAGTGGTGTTTCCTCATGCAGCTCAAACTGCAGCAGTGTCAGTGCTCTGTAGTCTGCACAGCTTTTAAACCTGCCTTGGAAAGACAAAGTTAGCTGGGCAAGTTTGTTGTGGTGTTATTTTCAAATGTATGTGAAAGGGTGCTGTTGGAGCCCCAGGGAGCTCTGTGATCCCCAGAGAGGACATCTGAAGCTTAGTAAAACAAGCTTTGCTCTCTCTAATGCACAGCTATTGTATAGCTACTGAGGAGTTGGTGGTTTGAGCTGGGGAAACTTCCAGGTGGAAATTCTTTCAGGGTACCCCGTTTTCCTTGCCTGGCTTCCTGTGGTTTGAGCTGAAGCTCGGTGAGTGCTCCTCTAACCTTTAGGCCTATGGGTGCAGAGCTGCCCCAGCACAGTCCCTGCTATCAGAATGGAAGGTGTAGGAAGAACTAGCAGTTGATGGGAGGTTGGGGTTGGATTATCTTTGAAATGTTGGGGGGTTTTTTTAGCTCTGAGAAAGGCTTTTTCCCTATGGTACTGACTAACAAATGATTTTCAGCTTTTCCAGTCTCCTTTCCATTTGGCTCTGTGTTGCTGATAACCTTACAGCAGGGATTCAGGGGAAAACAAACCACACAAACATGCTGATGTACTTCATACAGGGAGAAGGAGAGAAAAGATAAACCCAAGGAAATAAGTTGCCCAACCTGCATACTTACTTTGAGGTCTCTCTTGCCTGAACACAGGCTCCAGTGCCCGTGTCTCCTTTAGCAGACTGTGGTGTTGGGGGAGCTCTGTCACACACCCCTCTGCAGGGGCAGTATCTGTGTGTGTGTGGTGGGGGACAAGGGTGGGGGATGCTCAAACCATTCGATCTTCATGGGTCATTTAGCTTCTTTTCTGGGTTTTTGTCTTGTTTTTTTTTGCTAGGCTTGTAATCAAAAGAGAGAAAGGAAAAATGAAATAACACGAAGAGAAAACTTGCCGGGCTGTTAATGGCTAACTTTGTTGAATCTGAGATGCTCCACTGTCCTCAGCACAGCCTGCAGTCCCTGTGCATGTGCAATTAGGCCATTTGTCCACTTGATGTCTCTGCGGGCTGTGGAGAGCGGTGGCTGAACAGAGGTCAAGCTGGAGCTGGGGCTGGGTGGAAGCAGCCGTGGCAGTAGTCTTGCTCCTTGAGAGAGCTGCAGGCCGGTTCCTCTCCCCTGCTGCTTTCTTTTAACGTGCTTCAGGTTTACAAACGGCTTGGGAAGCCGGGAAGATCCGGGTAACCAGCTTCCCCAGGGAGCTGCCGAGGACCTACACCCATCAGTGTTGCGGGGGTAAAACCTGCCACAGAAGTGGGAGAGGAGGGGTCCTGGCCACTCCGCAGCACTGCCTGCTTCTCTGCTCTAGGCAAAATCCAGCGACAGAAAGGGGCCAAGATGCCAGACTGTTTCACTGCCTCAGCACGGAGGAAGATGAGGCTTAGCAAGTATCAGACCAAAACCCTTACTGGTGCCTGATGGGGAACATGCACATGGGAACGTGCTGCCAAAACCATGAAATCCAGCACTGTGTGTAGGGGTGGGTCACAAGGAGATCCGAGGTGTTCGCAAGGTGTCGCAGGTGTGCCAGGCTGTCCTCTGAGACAGATCACCCTGTGTCACTCAGGTCTCAGATGGGACAGAGATGCTCCTTGAATCTGACACCCTCACAGTCCCAAAGGTAGTGTTTGTTGCAGGTCTTTGGTTCGTGCATGGTGAAAATCTAGATTTTGCTAGAGCCAGACTGTGATATCTCTGTGCCTTACGTTGTGGAGAGATGGTTTGGGCTGAGACTGCTTTTGGCACAGCATAGGTAAACTGGATGCAATAACAGCCACAGCCGCACACAAAAATGCCCCAGGAAAAAAGTTTCCCATAGTAATTTCTGCTGGTGGTGCTGAACTTCACTGCAATAGTAGCTGGAGGATCCAGCTCTCCTGTGTTAGATCCTGTGCATGTCCATAGTTAGATTTCCTTTCCAATCCTTCTAGTCCTGAAGAATTTGAAATCTTGCCTCTGCAAACCCAGATCTGCCTGGATACAGGCTCTTTCTCACAGTGATTCAGCAGGACTGTTGCTGTTCCCTAGGAATGTACAGAGCCATATATAAATCAGGTATAATTAAAAGAAGTTGAATGACCTTTTTTTCCAACCCAATAAAATCTTCTGCTATGGTTTGCCTCAAACCAGCAGTTTTAGCTCACTGCATGGCTTTTCAGCTCGGACCTTTTAGAAAGCTTCTGCCTGCGGTGTAACCATCACCTTTTCCAGAGCCACTTCAGAGGGATGAGAGCTTTGTGTTGGGAAGATGGTGACTGGGGAAGTGTGCATCTCCAGCCAAACAGCTTCCCTGAGCAGCTTCCCAGCCTCGGGGCACTCGAGCAAAATTGCACACAAGGCTCACGCTACAATTTGCTGTTACTTGTGTGGGAAGATAAACTTGAAACGTCTCAATCTATCTGCTAAGCTGCAATTTATGAGCTACAAATGGCTGAGTCTTAGAGGGGAATAACAGATTTGAACCAGAACTCTGCCACTCTGCCTCTGGAGGCAGACACCAGTGGAAAAAAACTAACTGCCTTTGAGTGGAGCGTATGGATTTATAGAGGTGACAACAAGGCCTCTCAGGAAATGGCAGCAGCACCATGGGGTCTGCGCTGCAGATCAAAGCAGCTCGGGGCTCAGAAGTGATGGGCTTAAAGCGAGGGGCAAGGACTTGAGGGAACGGTCTGGGAAATAGACAGAAATAGCAAAGGCTTCTGTGATCACACACTCTGTTCCTGTGCAGTTCACAGGAGAAAAAAGGAGGAATTTGTTTATTAAACAGCTTTCTGTGACTTATTAATTCAATTCATCTGAGGATAGAGCAGCTCCCTCCAGAGTGCTTGTTATTGGTTGCCTGGAAATCAGTCAGGGTCTGGCCAAGAAATGATGTTCTGGTTGAATCTCCTTGTTCAGTCGGTAATTTATGCAATTGCTAGGAGACTGCTCAGATGGCCAAATGACTTCTATTAACATAACTTTAATTCTGTACTTTTAACAGAAATAATTTATGCTTCATTTTTCTTCAGGACTCTTTATTAGACTTCAAGCCCAACTTCTGGGGAGAGATCAAGGCTCTGTCTTTTCACCAGTGATTGGTTTAAGAGTTATCTCTGAGGCTAGAAGCTGCTTGAATTTTCTCAGACTGGGAATATGAAATAGGTCTTGGCAGGTATCAGTTCCTAAAGCCTCTTATCTTTTCCCAGGGAAGTGTTTGTTGACACTTAGTTACACAGACAAGTATGGCCAGGTTGGCTTTCCCAGGTGGGTGCTAGCACTTGCAAACTTAATACCTGTAGCAAATGTTAGAGGTTTTTTCTGCACTTATCTATTGAAGAATAAAGAAGTTTTACTGATGCCACAGCTACTCTTAATGGTTGCTGTAGTCTCTTTCAGTAAGTCTGATAGCAGTGATTCTTGCAACAGATGACCCAGGTGGCCTCCCACCACACCTCCATTTTCCCCCAATTAGGAGGCAGTTGTCCACGATAGGTTATGATCTGGCAGGGAGATCTAGATAGGAAGGAAAGGTGCTGAGGGAACTTGGGATAGAAAGTAACCTAGAAGAGGAGACTAGCAAGAGCTGTCAATTAAGCACAAAAGGTAGGATAAATAACTAATCTGCAAACTGTTTTATTAAGGGTGATCATCATTAATACAAAACACTCAGCTAAGTGTTGCACAAGCTACAGAGCAACAGATGGGGATCCAGTTCTTGCTTTGTGTCAAATGAAACCACATGAGCACACATACACATTGCCAGTATGGGAAAATTCCTGAAAATATGTTCCATCCTCTCAAAGAAGAGAGCTTTAATTGATACCATGGCACCATATGTGAAAGAATCCATTTGGAGCCCTCTGGATGGATTACTTTGTAATGCAAACGGAGGAAAAGTCTATCTCCAATTATGGTGATATATTTTGCCAGCCTGCACTGATGGAGTGTTGCCAGAAATCCCTAATCAGCAAAGAACATGTTGGTGTTAATGTGATTTTTTAAAAAAACTACTTTTTTTTTGGTGGGCAGGGTAGGGAGGAGAGGGCAGGTCTCCTAAGGGAATGGCTTGTGTCCTTCTAGGAGAAAGGCACTGCTGAAAAAATCATCAAGCTTTCCTTACCAATGGGCTTCCTATGTATATTGTACAAATGAGGATTATATTCCTGAAAGGAGAGGTGCTGCTTTTCTCCTCTGAGCAGCTCACGGGCAGCATCTGCTTGGAGGCAGCTGAGGTATTTCTTGGGGAGTGCTGCCCAGGTAGCCCATCAGTCACACTGCTAACTTGCAGGGCTAACTGAAACATTGTGCAAGCAGGTCCCTGTCCCCTTTGGGGCAATGATGAATCCCAGTGGCTGATACTTCTGGAATCTAAGCTGTCCTGTGCTGGTTTGCTCCCCATGCATGCTTGCATTTGGCTATCAGACATTCTGCTTTCTCTGCCCCTGCCCTCCAGGTGCTTTCCTCTTCCTTGGCACTGCTGCAGAACAGTATTCAGACAAACTGCAGAAGCGTCTTAACCTGTGAGTGGCTGTGCCTGGGACAGCAGCCAGGATCCCTCCTGAAGAGGACTGCACTAAGCTGCCCTTCTCTGCAGCAGCCAAGTAGCAACTCTGGGAATGGGATTTAAGTGCAGGCAGCCTTCAGCCATAGGGCTGTGATAGGTTGGAGTATAACCTAATTCTTTTAGGGATGTGTTGCTTTGTATCTGGGCTTGCAAGGTAGATCCCAGCAGCCCAGACCCTGTTGGCTTAGGCTGCCCTCTCTGGTGGGGGTTAAAGCTGGGTGGTTCCCACTGACTTTGGGGGTAAGTAGGTACATGATTGTCTTTGGTTCAGGATTTTAGGTGCTGGTCATGGAGCTGACCCTGCAGGGAACATGTGCAGGCTGCAGCCACTAACTGCTGGGACAGATAGCTCTGTCCAAGATGCTGGCAGCTGTGGAAACCCATCCATACCTGGTATCAGCCCTGTCACTGATAACCCTTCTTCTCTGTCAGAAAACTGGCTTAAAATGGAGTGGGTGATGACCACTCTGGTGGCTCAGAGCACAGGCTATCAGGTGGGTTCTCAGTCATGGTCTGCTGGGGACTGACACAGGCTGACTGAGCGTCAGGCAGGGGAGGGAGGCTCAGCAGAAGCTGGCAGCTGGTGGGATGCTGGGCTGGCCAGTGGCACTGCAACACTGGTACTGCACAAGACCAACACAGTGAGTGTGTGATGATGCTGGGGACACCAGCATGGGTATCTTCTACCCACCAGGCTCTATAAAACCTATAAGCAAGCTCCCTGAATACAGCCTTAAGTGTTTCACTAATGTGGTGCCTCCCACTGGTCCTGGCATTCAGTTGCAATTTTGGGAGCAGTTTGAAGGGGTCTTGGGAGAGTTTGGGGGCTCAGATGAGACTACCTTCACCTGTGTCCTCTCATCTAGGACAAGGACAGCAGACCCTATTGTCACGAGCAAAGTCCCAGCACTTCTCTTGGACTCCTGCCTACTGACAGTCCCTTCACATCTTATTTTGCAAAGGCCTGCTGTTACTCCTTGGGCATACTTTTCACCAGAACCTAATGAGGATTGGAACAACCTAGAGGCTGGTAGTGTGTCCTAAGTATGTAGGGTAGGATACAGATGCAATCCCTTGTGGGTCAACCTATAAGGTTGAGTGCCACCCAAGTGCCAGCAGCACCCACCATGGCAGGAGTCCTCACAGATGCTGTGCTGTTTTCCCCCTTTATTCAGTGCCTCTCATGGTGGTAGGAAGAACTTTGGCCTCCTGCACTTGGCTCTGCTGAGGACACAAGGTAGCATGCAGCCTGTCACATCATGTAGGCTTACTTGCTTCAGCCTGTTTTATTAGGTCTTCAGGAGGTGAAGGTGGAAGCACATTTCTTATCCTCTTTTTGGCTGAAAGACTCACCCTTAGGTCAGACAGGCTGTATTACTCTATGTTTGCAGATAGCCAAATTTATTTCTAGGGCTGTTTTCCAGGAGCATAAGGTTTACCAGTGTGTTGTCCTGGAAAGCTCTGCTAATATGCAGCCTACATCAATTATACTGTCTAAAGAAGTCTTCCCTGGGTGGCTTATATTTTTTCTGCCCCTTCTCTCCAGCTCTGTATAAAACAAACTACCTTGGCAAAAGTCAAAGAAACGTGCTGAAATCTTCCTGGCTGTTTGCCCACAAATGCTCCCTAGTTATCCCTTGAGTGTTGAGGAAGGCTAGTGAAAGCATGTGGGGTAGCTTTGGCTGTGTCTACGTCAAAGGTCCAGCACTCCCCTGAAATGCTGTCAGTGGAGTGCTGCTCTCAGCCATGGGGATCTGTGGATGGTGGTTTCCCAGGCTGTGAGGGGGGTTGAGCCATTGCAGCAGGCTGTCCAGAGAGCAATGGAGTTAACAGCAACCAAGCTGGCTTCTCATTGCCACTGGCAGACTGTTCTAGAAAGCTCTCAGTGCTCTTGTTCTTCATGCTCCCAGGCAGGTCTTCAGGTACATGGGCAGGGCCCAAGAAGAATCAAAATAATTAAGAGGAGGAGGGAGGAGAGGGAAGATGTGTTTATGAGCTACAGCAGCAGATGTGAGTGCTGGAGATTTCCGTGTGAGGCCAGAGGAGCTGGCAGTCCCCATGGTGACCTCTGGGGCTTGCTGGATGCCATGGGAAATGGGATCCACCAGAGAGGGCTTGATGTCTTTATGCCACATTGTTTTAATGCAGCAATGTGTTCGGAAGAGAAATCCCAACCTAGAGCTACCTGTGCCTTAAAGCATCTGAGATATCTGACCTCCTCCAGTGCTGCTGTCCCGAGGCTGGAAGTTAAGCTGGCCTTTGCCCTCAAATCCGTGTGTGAATTTATTGCTGAGGCCATTCGGATCTTTGCTCAAAGCAAACAGAGAGCATAAGCAGTGGGAAAAGTTGTTTTGTTCTGGGAGTACTGGGACTGGGCACCTGAGAGTTGGGTGTCTGTGTCAGGTGGGGACAAGAGGAGGTCTCACAAGCAGTCTGCAGCAGCCTGGGAGAATGGCTGCAGGGCAAACTGCAGCTTCGGAGGAGGAGGAGGGGAGTGTCCTGGGCTGCCAGGCACTCCTGGGTTAAATACCTGCTCTGCTGCTGGCTAAGCAGAGCAGACAGGACTTTGTAACCCAGGTAGTTTTTTCCAGTTTGATTTTTAAAGTTTTTTTAGTTTTTATTTTTAAAGTTTTTTCTTCTCATTCATCAGTTGATGCTGTAGCTTTGTTAATCTTCCCTGTTTGAAGGAAACTGGTAAAGCTCCACCGCGGAGCTGAGCAGGTAGACACATCCCTGTTCCCTACAGAAAGGATAGGAAGGAGGAGCAGAGGCACAATGCTTCTAGAGACCTTTACACAGCGGTTGTTTTTCTAGACTTCCTCATGCACCCCTAGATGTCCCTCTCCCAGGGCAGGCCAACCACGCAGTCCCCTCTCTGCCACATCCAGGTGCAGCAGCAGTGACCTTTGAGGTGACAACAAACCCCGTGTGGGACTCTGCTGAATACTCGGCCTGTGTTGAGCTGTGCATGATACTGGCCCTGGCCAGGCTGTGGGCTTGTCCTGGTCCCACAGCCCTTGAGGGCTCAGCAGCTCTGGCTGTGAGACGCTGGGTGCTGAAGCTGGGGACACGTCTGCTTGAAATGGGTGGGAGCACTGAAACATTTGGCTGCTGCATTGAGCTGGAGACCACTGGGACCAGCAAGTCAGTGCTGGGGATTCTTCAAACACTGTTCAACCCCTTGGCCTATGCTGTCTCCTCTTGGTGCTTATCCAGTTCCTCTGAATAACTTTGGCTAGTCATGTTAGGTGACAGTGTCCCATAGAGACAGAACCAGAGAACTTGGCCCATTTACATTTAATGGAAGAGTAACAGCTGATAAAACAGATTTTTAACTAAAGTATAGTTGCTTTCTTATTGCAGTTAACACTATGACAAGCCATGTGTGATATTAAACAGGTGTTCATTAGAGGCTCCATATAATGTACTGTATCTCTCCATCTCCTCACTCTCCTTCTTCCTCCCCAAGCACCATTCATGTTTATATGGTTCTTTACATTTTTCAAAGCTCTCTGCAAACATTAACTAATTAATCCTCACAGCCCACTATACATATGCTTTAATTAATTAGCACTCATTTACTTAACTCATACCGTCTCATTAAATATAAAATGAATGTATGTTTGGGAGTTTTAACTAGAAACATTACTGGGGATTTATACAAAGCATGAATGCAGAATATGCTAATAGTAGCTGGAGGCAGCAGAATTCAAATACCAAGGTATTTAGTGAAAAATATGTTGTGGTGTCAGTGAGCAGTCAGACAATTAGCCGTTCCTATAAAATGCATATGTTGTCATGGCCTTGAAGTCATCATTCACTCAGTGTTGTTACCATAGTAATTGTGATAATTTGTTTCCTATAATGTCTGTCTATACACTTTGTGCCATTAGTTTAATTTTTCAGAGGTGCAGCAGCTTGGCAGTCTGTGGGCTGGCAGCTTGCTGTCAGTTACTCAGGTCTGGAGCACGCTGGTACAGACATGTCAGTGCTGATGCTTAGCCTTGCTATGGACACTGGGTAGCCTTCTGTGTTGTCACCCACCCAGCTAAGCAGCAGTGAGCCACTGTGTCTGGGTAACTCTGCCTGGAGGCTGTTATTGGCAGGAGGGGTAAAGCTAAGTGTGTCTCAACTTCCCATTACAGACCATCGCTCCTGGTGAGGGCAGAGCGTTTGCTGCCATATGTTGACCAAACTCTGTCTGGATTAACTGCATTGTCACAGCTCCTTGCAGTTATTTAGGGCTGAACTGCCATGGGTGTCAGTGAGAGTTAGAGCCAAAGTACCCCTGAGGATTGGGGTTGTTTTGCCCAGGTATAATTCTCTTGGCTGTGTTTCTTCTTGCTGCGTCCTCAAGCACTAAGCAGGTGTTGTCTGCTACCCAAGAGGCAATCACAGCTCAGTGATGACAAGTGTTTTCCTATGAATAAATTTGTAAATCGGAAGATGAAGAGTTGAGAGAGCTTTTACATGGTTGTGAGTGTCACTTATGTTGCAGAAACGTGGCTAGAAATGAAGCATGGTTTGGGTTAAGCCCTCCAAGTCCCATTGTATTTATATAAAATTATTATTATTTGAAGTCCTGTGGAATGTTTCACCTTTTCCATCTTCCAATACCTTGGAGAAATAGTGGCCAAGAATTTAGACTTGTTGACTAGAAGCAGCTCCAAATGTAACCAGTCCTCTCCTCCATGTGAAACCAGGAGATTTTTTCCTAAGTTTTATTCCCAAAAGTCAGATGTCTTTTATTTTCCTTTGTTTTTACTGTCCTGTGAATAGCTCACTCTCTGTATGCAGGAGTCAATGAGTAATTTGCAGTTGCTGAATGGTGAGAGATGGAAAGGTGGTGGTTCTTGCTTATCCCACAGAGACCAGTTGCTGTAGGAGCAAAAGGAGATGGTGCACTTCACTTTTAATGGGGTTTGTAGTCGCCATCACAAGTCTGAATGCATGTTCATTTGATTGCTGTGCTTTTAAATTAGTAAGAGCTTTCCATGCCCAAACAAGTTCTTACTGATGCTTGATTTTTTCAATTTTTTTTTTTAACTAGAAATATGTTTCCTTACAAACTATGTGTTAGTTTGCTATCCCAAAGTGGTATCAGGGCTTTGGGAGCCACTCTGGGTCTCCTTCTTCCCTTGATTTATCTTTATCAAGAACATTCTTTGCAAGCTGAATACAAGCTCCTCATGCCAACCCTGATGCTTTCAGGAAGGCTTTCCTCAGATACTCAAGCAAGTCATTGCAATCAGTTTTCTTGGTGACACACAGGAGAGGGCAAAGCTTTTCCTTTTTCAGGGCAAGCAGGAGTTAACAGGAGCAGAAATGTGTTCTGTTGCTCGAGCCAGCAGATTTGTTAGAGGACACACAAAAAGCCCAAGCACGTATTGTATAGCTTCATAACACTTCACTCAAAAGTGCAACGAGGGGAACATGGCATGGCACCAAAATAACTACTGGAACAAGAAGTATGACCACATTTTGGGGAGGATGTTGTAAATACTGTTTTCAATTGAAGCTTTTGGAACACTAGTATTTTTTTCTCTTCTGTTTTTATCAGAATACCAAAAACATTCAATAACATTGCCTCCTAACTTTGCTCTTCCTCACAACAATCTCTTGTCTTATCAAAAAAAAAAACCTCACAGGAATGTAAGAATAAGCACACTGGATCTATCCCAGTGTCTCATTTACACCAGCACACAGACAAACATAGTGGTAGCTTTCCAAACATTCTTGCTTCCAGCAGTTTGCAGTGCAGGGCTTTCATAAAGGCACTGTCTGTCTTTGGACATTTTTCTTCAGTGAAATTTTCCAGCTTTTAGCCTGTCTCAACTTCTGTCATCCACAGCATCCAGAACAAGAACTTCTTTGGCTGAAGTATGTATTTATGAAAAGACACCTCATTTAGGTTGTTTTGAACGGGGGTTTATGGCTTGCTCTGGTTTGGAAAGAGTGCATGTGCAGCCTGTACCTGCTCCCTCTCTCCTTGTCACTCCTGATTTTATGGGCATTTTTATACCTCCCTTAGCTGTCTCTTTTCAGGATCGAAGAAACCTAATCTATTTAGACTGGAACCATTTCAACTATCTTTGACAGCTACCTCTGGATGAAGATATGAATATGTGGAACTGTCAGTCAAAGAAACTCACTGGCTCAGCTTTAACTTGTGGGAACAGGTTTACAGAAATCAGTGACGTTCCCAGTAAATGGAGCTTTGGCTAACAGATATTTGGACCATTCAGACCAGTTTGAGGGCATGTGAATCTGGTAACTTCGCAGGATTTCTTTCTTGCTGTTTTTGTGATAGATGAGTATGGGGAGAAAAGAGCCCAAAGGGTTTTCCTGTTTAATTTAAGATCTCTCTGGTAGATTGCAAGCATGCAACATCACAGCTAGGAGAAGTAAATGAAAAACCTACTTCTGAGAGCACTGAAAAGAATGTAGGAGGATTGATTACACTGTTCTGTTCAGGATGATAATATGGGTTTGGAAGAGATGTGGAAAGTGTTAAGATGTTAGGCAAGTCTTGCTGGTGCTTTTTAATTTTCACTTTGATAGCCAAGGATAATTCATTTTGCTCCAGCTGGGAACGTGTCTAGTGAAAAGGATAAAAAGTTGAATTAAAAACCTCTCGAGACGGTTGCAAGCAGAATAAGCATTGCCCAAGAAGATGCACATTGTTGACCAGCTGTAAGTCAGCTGCTGCCTGTCCCTTTCTCCTGTAATATTTCTGACTCCTTTCTTGTGATTCATAAGTTCATGACAAAATTTACTGTATCAGATAATTCAATTCTCTTGAATAAAGCTACTCTAGTGCTGCCTGAAGGACTCAGCTCTTTCTGCAGGATGCTGCCTGGAGGACTCAGCTCTTTCAGCAGGATGTCATTCATCTTGGGCAGCTACATAGGCACAGAGTCTTCAGGAGAAACTGCATATAGATTTGTTGGGGTCTCAGCTCTGAATGACTTCTTATGTGGTGGCAATTCTTTCCTGTGGTCTTTATTAGAAAACAATGAGGGGGAAACAGAACAGTAATTAGTGTGCCCTGGCCCTTGGAGTTTTCCTCAGTTCTGCTCTCTGAGGTGCTCTGACATCCTGACTGCACTAGTAAGGTCTACGTCTGAGTACAAAGCACCAAGGTACAGGCCTATTTGTCACTTGTACTAATAAACTTTTGAAAGAGGGACTTGGTGAGTGAGGTGTGATGCAAAATCTTTGGGATTTTGCTGCAGAAATACAGGTTCTGTTTTGTGATTGATTCCCCTGTTAGCTGAAACTGTCTTCTGGGCTTTTCCAACAGGTGAGAAGACCAGGTGAAGTCTGACAGCTTCATCAGGCATCCAAAATGTGTGTGTGAGGAGTAAAACTGCCAGCCCAAGCCTCTGCCTAGCCCAGAAAGCAATGGGGATGATGACTGTGGACTTTGCATGCATGTGAGTTTTCAAGATCCTTCAGACTCATGGATTTTGTTTGGAACAGTTTAAGAGTGATAGCAGACAAACTTTCATATGCCTTTGGTTCCAGACCTATTCCTTTTTTTTTTTTTAATGTTCAAGTTCAGTTTGCCTCATTTAGTTCTTTTGGATCTTGCCAGAACTCTCAGATCAATATTTGCAAAAGGGATTTTACGTGGAATCAGCTAGAAACAAATGCACAATTGTTTGATGTGTATGTGTGTATATAAAAGTTTAAGACCATTCTTCTTGACCAGCTGCAGAATGGAGACACGAAGTCAATGTCTGCAAAGAGTTTTTATGATTAGGTTTCAGAATTGATTCAGTATGGTCCCAAAGAAAAGCCTCAGCTATCAGCTTCCTTTAGGAAAACCTGCCCCCCAATTTGAATTTGGCAACTCTCTTCTTGGAATAAAGAATTACCTTATTAAAAACCTTTGCTTGTTGCAAGCTGTAGCATAAATATAATAAGTTTAAATAATCTATTTGAAGCTGCTGCTCATGAGATTTTTCTGAAGCCAATTTTGCAGCCTTCAGAAATACCTGAGCTGAATTTACCTGAGAGAGAAATTAATTTCCACTTACCTAAGTTCACCCCACATCCACACCAGAGTTTCCACTGGTTGCAGGAGTCTGCTATACTTCAAAGTCTTCACCACTTTGCAGCTCTGGGTTCGTAAGCACAAAGGGCCATGTTCTTCCCCAAAGTTAACATTGCTGGTGTCTTGATGAATTCAGAGACAAATGCCTCCATAAAGCCTGTCTGCTGCTTCTCCCTTCACCTCTTTATTTTTCATTGGGGAAAAGAACTTTTTAAGTTATTTTCATTTCAGTAAAAAGCAATATTGCTTTTTTTAATGTATCTGGGTTTTTTCCTCACTGCAAAAAACTCATGGGAGAAAGTGGTCAGGAAGAGATGACTTAACTGTTTTTCTGTTTTGTGGGAGATGAACAGGAGGTGACTGGAGAAGTTTCCAATTTAAATGCCTTTTTTCTTTGCTCTGTCTTTGGCAAAGTATGTTCAGGGAAGATGAGAAACTGTTCCATTTTAGTGAGGCAAGTACTAACAATAGAAGTCACAGGAGTTGCAGAAAATTGGGTTGGAAAGGCCATGATTCTGTGCCTTTCTTCCTGTTTAAAGGCAGGATTGACTCACCTTGCTATGCCCCTGACAGATGCTTTTCTAAACTGTTCTTGGAAGACTTTTATGGCTGGACAATCCAGATCTCTCATGCACAAACAATTCCAGTTTTACTCTGTCCATTTTTATTGGTTAAATATTAAGAGTAGGTTCTGAATTTCCTTTAGTGCAGTATGAGTCCATTGCTTCTTGCCCAGACCACCACAGAAGAGCTTTTCTGTAGTAATCTTTTCCTTGTAGAACTTTAAGTGCTTCCCCCCACTTTTTTCCTAAGGCAAACATCTCCTGCATCATCCTTTCCTAGCACACTGAATTTTCTATACCTCTGACTGGTTTTGTCTGCAGTTTACCCACAGTTTTCTGAACTGTGATTCCAGAACTGGACATGAGACTCTGGCAGAGCTGGGTACAGAGGAGGGCTTTCTAACCATGCCCTCTGGGCAGCACAAGGGCAGTGTCTGCCTTTTGGCTTTACAGCAGATGTCTTAATGCCAGTGAATTAGCCTCAATGAAATTCAGGCATTGTTTACTTGTCCTTTATTGAAATCCAGTGTTTAAGTCTTTCAGTAGTTTGTTGTGACTCTTTTGAATTGTTTGGGTCTCCCAGTATGCTCACAGTTCTTCCCAGCTTAGCAGTACCTGCAGAGTCAGTGAACGTGTTGGCTGCTTCTCTAACCCCTTCTGTATTGTAAATCTCCAACGGTGGTGGACCAGGACTGCCACCTGCAGATACTGCCTTTAGATTTGTCAACAAGCCATTGGAAATGACTCCTAGAGTCTGCTTTTTCCAGCCTTTTCTGCCTCATCACAGCTCTAGCTGCTCATGTTTCCATAGCTTGTCTATGGCCACACCAGCAGGAGAGCGATGGACACCTCAAAGTCAGGATTCCTTGA
The DNA here is from genome assembly GCA_013400835.1 of Zapornia atra. Classification (NCBI taxonomy): domain Eukaryota; kingdom Metazoa; phylum Chordata; class Aves; order Gruiformes; family Rallidae; genus Zapornia; species Zapornia atra. The sequence continues at coordinate 241,128 of VZTU01010675.1, read as the reverse complement.
TATTTGTGCTTCTTTACTCACAAGACTATTGTTTTTCCAGTAAAAAGAAATTGGAATGGTTTGAAGTGATTTAGTGTCCACAAATAAATGTGGGCTGTTACCCATCTCTTATTGCTCTGCAATTTTTAGTTGGTCTGGTGGAAGCTGGCTGCTCCATAACACCACAGCTCCTCCTTTACCCCTCTTAAAAGCTTCAGCTCTCTGGTTTGCCCTGTGTAGAGAACTGGAGCCCTTCCTGTATCCACTCCGGTCCTGGGAATGACACCTTCACCCTGTGCTGATTCACTTGAGGGTGTTCTCCTGAGGGCTGACTTCCCCAGAAGCTGGAAAGAGATGAAAACAATTTCAAATAAATAAGGAAAAGCTCAACAGTTCCAAACTCAAGAAGACTTCATTGTTTTCCTCTTGTTTTTTTTCCCCATGAAGAAAATATCTTTTTTTTCCTTTCTGACCTACTCCAGGCTAAGAAGGAGCTGAGGAAGGAGTGATAGGGGTTTGGCTCAGGGATTCAGGGAGAGCAGAGGAATAAGAAAAGAAAAGTCAGCAGGGTTGAAATAATACTTGGCACTCTGAGCTCATCTTCTGGAGAAGGTCTTGCACAGTTTGCTGAAGACTGTTAAGTGAGATCAGTGCTCCTTTCCTTACTGTGAGTATGCTTACTCTGTGTCTCAGTTTCCCCCTCTTTTAAAGTGAGATGCATGATCCTGAAGACCTCTGTAAGGAGTTCTGAGGCCCAGTGGTAAGGAGAGCTAAGGATTCAGCACCTCTGCTCTCAATAAAGGTTACAGCTTGAGGAACAAGGACAGTTTACCTGAGCTTCACAGTTCAGATCATTGGTTTGACATTTGCCCTCAGAGGCTGGCAGGTAGCTGTGTTTCAGGTTCAACAGTAGGAATTAACGTGCTTGTCTTTTATAGTTTGCAGGAGCTGCATGAACCAGCACTTAAACCAGGCAGGTGTGACTTGCTCAGAAACAGAACCCAAAGGTGCACATGTGTGCACACATACATCTCTGAGAGTCATCTTCAGGGTTAGAATGCATACAGCAAGTCTGCTTTTGTTACATAGAATATTAAGGACTTTATACCAGAATGACTTGAGTTGCTTTGAAGGGGTTGCAGGCTAACCTTGCCAATCCACAGAAGTGTTTCCATCACAGTACTGCAGGGTTTCCCCCTTTTCCTAGGCAGCTGTTTCTATGCTCACATCAGGGGGATTTGTCCTGTTTTATTAGTTGATTTTTTTTTTCTTTCCAAAACAAAAATGCAACCAATGTAAATGAGTGCCTTGGATTTGTTTTGGGCTGGAGTCATCTCAGAGCTGGGGCTGAGCAGCTGCTGCTGTGTCATGTAATAGAAATCACAGCCCTGTTCTTGCAGCTACCCAGATGAAATCTCCTGCAAATTAAGCCAGCCCCCAAAACTCTTTATACCATTGCTGCCAGCCAGGGACCACGACATAATGAAATGGGAAAAATAATAGGCTTGTTCAGAGGTATTCCCCCTTCATCATAATCCCACTTCTGAGACATGCCTGGAAGTACAGGCACATGGCTCTGCAGCTTTACCCCTTCAGTGTCAGGAATAACCCGTGAGCTGTGCTCTGCCTGCACTGAGGGTGTTTCTAGGGGAAAGGAACAAACCCCTTGTTTCTCCTTTATGACCATTTTTCCCCAGTATGTAAGGAAGATCATGCAGATCTCCCCTTGTGTCTGGAAAGAGTAATGGAGCAGTCTGGACAACTTCCTAAATCTGCATTGCTATCTTAAATGTCTCCATCTCCCCCAGGAGGGAGGTGCAGCTCTCAGTGGTGGTGGCACTCACGTGCTGGCTGGGAGATGGACCTGAACAGGATTGATTGCTCTCAGGTAGATCCTTTAAAACCAAGGGGCAGGCTAAATGGTTGTTTCAATCAATAACATAAATACACTGCTTGCTTGGCCCTGAGAAGGTGGGAACTGTGTGGAAGAATAGGCATTAAGGTTATTTATTGTCACAGGGCACAGAGGTAAAATATTGGGCTTCCCTAGAAGTTTGGAGGCTTAAAGCTCATTTAAACTCACTTTTGAAATCTAATTAAACTGGCACAATTGCCTTTGAATACCCTTGCTTTGCTGTAGGAAGGACTTATTCTTCACCTAGGAATTTATAGCACTTTGGTTACCATAATACAAAGGCTAAATTTGCTTGGTAATCAGGTACAGGTTATATTGCAAAGCCATAGCATCATCTCATTTGTGCACTATGTTATTAAGAAGACCACAAGCATCCCAGCTAGGGAAGAAAGGAATCCTGCAGCAGCAAGTGTGAAAGCAGTGGGATAACTGTGCAAAGACAGACTTTCCTCAGGCACTGATCACACCCGCTTGAAGAGGTTTCTGTGGTTAAGTCATGGTAGATGGGGGTGGTAGCTTTCTCTGGGAAAGCCTCATGCTTTAATTGCAGAACTTGCAGCTAGAATAAATTGAGGGGTGTTTGGATGTGCCTCCCCAGCAGCTGGGAGTTTAGCGCTTCTTTGCATAATTCTTCAGGTTCTGCTGCTTCTCTCCTGGCCTCACTCAGCCAGTCTGGAAAAGGGAATTTCTTCTGTTACCTAACTCTTTCTTTCCCCCCTCCCCCTTTTCCTGAAAAGTTTCTGTTCCCCTAACGCTCACCTGTGCTTACCCTGTTTCACTCCTTCCTCCCTAGGCAGTCCCAAACATCTTGACTCCTCTCTGAGATAGCAACTACCTCCAAGGGTTGAAGCTTTGCACGGAGGGAGGTAGTTTTACTTTCCCTTCCCCTCCCCAGGGACTAAACAGGCAATTATAAGGACTCAAGTGTTTTCCTTCCTTGGCTGAGACCTGCTGCTAAAATACCTGGTAGTCCAGTTTGTTTATCTGGCTGCTGGCCTTTGAAGGATGTTCTGCCACAGAGTTGTCATGAGCGCTGCTCGCTGGAGCAAATGAGAACAAATGAGAGGCAGAGAGATTATGGCCTGAGCAGCAGCAATCCTGCCAAAGCCTGGCCTGACATCCAATAGCTCTTAAACTGTCTAACAACTTAGGCTAAGGGAGATGCCTCACAACAGGTACTGGCAAGCAGCAGCTCTGCCTGATTCACCTTCCAAGGGCAGCTCTACAAGATGTATTTCCAAGGTGCTGCAGGTCCTGGGCAATAAAGCAAAGAAAGCAATGCACTGCTCTTGTCTTGTGGCCCAGCCTCACCTGTCTCTGTGCTCAGGAGAGTGGTGTGTCACTCCCAGAGAGGTTCGTGTTCAATAGGTGGTGAGGGCTAGAGATGGGAGCAAGAAGGTGGTGATGGCATCTGACACTGCTCCTGCATAAAGGTCCTGAGCAAGGAGGGGAGACCTTGACTGGGGGACCTCAAAAGTTTTCGGTCAGCCTCTTACATCAGAGAGATCGTCAGGCTGAAGTGCAGCTTTGTGAGAGGTGCTGTCTCTTTTTATAAGTACTTTCTGTGTGAGAGAGGGAAGGTAGAGCCTGGAGAGGAGGAATCATGGTGGGAACAAAGCCAATAAGCAAGAGCAGCGAACAACTTCCCAAGAGAGCTACCCAAAGGCAAAGAAAAGTTGGAGAGCTGGATGGGGCCCTGGGCAACCTTGTGTAGATCCAGGCCTGGAGGTTGGTGGCCCTGCCTGTGGCAGGGGGGTTGGAGCTCTATGATCCCTGTGGTCCCTTCCAAACCCTACCATTCTATGATTCTCTGATTCTGCAGAGAGGGATGTTTACCCTGCATAAAGGTCCCTCAGTGACAGAGGTTATTGACAACCCTTCCTATAAATTTCCTGCATTGGCATCTCCCTGAAATTGAGAGTTATAGTAATCTGGATTAAGCAGATACAATCAAGGTTCAAGAGGGAGAATGTCCAGGGCCATGTGGCATGGCCATGCTGAGATAGGGTCTGGTTCCCTACCAGTGCCCCAAGGCACCAAGGTGCCCTGGAGCTCTCGTTTTAGTCAATGGAAAGGTTTGGTTTACTAATTGTATTTCTGTCTCAGGGACTGTGACTGTCTCTTCAGTGCCTTTCACATGTGTTAAAATAAGAAAAAGTATTTATAAGGCAACCACAATAGCAGAATTCCCTGAGTGAGCTCAGGCCCTCATCTGCCATTTTAGAGGCTATTTCTCCACAAAGTGTAACACAGAGAGAGTTGGCCTCAGAGAAAGTAACTTTTGGGTTTTTTTAAGCAGTTACATTGTCTTTCAAATCCACCTCCCCTCCCAGTGAGACCAGATCAAAGGGACACAGTTAGCTAAGTGTCTGAAATGGATGAGTTCAGGTAGGTTGAAAGTTTTTTAAATGCCTCATTATTTTGGTATAAGCCCTCAAAGCAATCTCAAGGAAAGCAAGAGGAAACCTACGTCAACCCTCAAAGCTTGATGGAAGCAAACATGACAGAATACTCACTGGCTTCTTAGAGACACAAAGAAAAAGAAATTAGGCTGCTTGCAGGAAATTTACCTCTTTGGTTAGTAAGTCAAAATATCCTGCTGCTTCTCTCTGCCTAGAGGTCACAGCTGAGTCATTGAATGTGGGACATCAGGGAAATAAATGACAGAGAACTGATGGGAAACCAACAGCCACTTCTGAGTATGGCATAAAGACCCCAGAAGGGGAATTATGAAACTGCTATATCAGCCTACCGGTTCTCTTTATTTTCATGGTACCTACTGGAAAACTCCAAGAAAGTCAGTCTGGTTTTTTGTTGGGTGGGGTTTTTTGGTGTGTTTTTGTTGTGGGTTTTTTATTTTTCTCACAGCACCCTTCTCCTGTACCTAAAGAAAGAAAAATATACTAGAACAGGATGAGGAACTGTAATTTCAGAAGGTCATCTAATCTTAGACAGGTGGAGGTGATGAAATACCTAATAAACATCTCAGGAGATCTGGGTTTGTACCAAAATCCAACAATCTTAAATTCCAATATTTCTGAAAGGCACAGATCTACATTTGTCTTCCCCCCACCCTCATTTACTCTTCATGTGACAGCCCTGTCTCAAAAAACTCTGAGATGGGTCAGGAAAAGGAAAGAAATATGTTTTTGAGTTTTTTTGCTGGTCACTTATCACTATAGTTTTCACCCTACAAATGAGCCATTGCTCTAAAACTAGATTCCTTGTGTTGCTCAGAAGCTAATTTTTCTGAAATCCTACATTTTTCAGTGTGTTGGTAGATAAACATGAAAGTAGTTAAGTCTGCAAACGCTTCTGGTAAAATGAGGGGTAGGTTACATTAATATATGATAGTGTCATTCCTGATGAGCTGAAATTTGGGGGAATGATGTATGATGGGACATATATGGATCCTAACAGCCTTGTCACTTCTCACTATTTGAGTCTACACTTTCTGAAAGAAGGCAATTTACAACAGCCTTGCAAAGCAGTTTCTTCATCAGAAAAATATTTAAATTAGGAAAGCAGAAACAATGCTTAGTTTTTGCTATACCTCCCTGGATACAACAGAGCAGTGGAGAGGCTGGGAGGATATATAACACTCGTTAAGGTTGTGCTGTGCTTAGAGCATGAACAAGCATCGGCGTCAGGACTGCAGGACTTCTCTGACATGGCTAGAAGCTGACTTTCCAAATGGCAATCTTTCTACTTTCTGTCTGACTCCTGTTGCCTTGGGGATGCTCATTCTATACCTGCCAAGCAAACCATTTGATTAAGTACTAAACTTGATAAAAAGTAAATAGCCTAGTTAAACACGTTAAGCACAACCTGTCACCTACTTAGATGCTATTTAAACATAACCTATTTAAATATGCCTTCATCTAAGTCTATGTGGATCTTGTTTCATGCCACATAGCTTAGAAAATGAAATGCCTTGTAATAACAAAAATGAGGTGATGAAGTATGAGAAGAAGCATCAGCTTTGCCTAAAAAATGTAATGAGCAGTGACACGACATTGTATTGCCAGTTGGTGGCATACATTAATGCCAGACATAAGGAAAATCCTGGCTCCACAGCTGACACCTACACTGCACTATCATCACTGTTCTTTGTCAGAGAATTAAAACTCTTGCACCTCTCCTTCATTTCATTATGTGTCTGAATTTGTCCTCTGTGTCATCTATTGACTTCAGAATGTGTCTGAAAAAGGAAACAGGGACAGGATATAGTTCATCTTAATCATTTCCCATTTTCTGGCCCCACATTTCATCCTTCTATAGACCAACAGAACAATCCTGCACTGCACCTCCCTGCACAGGCAGGGACTGTTCAGTTCCACCCACACACTGTTACAGGTCTAACTGCAGAAAAGGTGCCAAGCTTTGCAAGTTTGGGAGGTGGCAGTGTGTCCTAGGGACAGCTAGAATGCAGCCAGCGAGTTGGTGGGACTGTGTCCATCCAAGGTATGGCCTTGCCATGTGATCTCAGATAACCATTTGATTTGGGTTTTGCTGTACATTTGTATTTTGATCTGTACATTGAGGTCATAAGTTCTGTATGTTCTTGTTAGGGTCTGTGAGAGTATCTAGCACAGTGGTTTTGCCCAGAGCAGCTCAAGGTTGTTATGATGTTGTTCACAATGCCATGCAAAAGACTCCAGAGGCATCTCCTCCAAGCTAGGAATGAAAGTGTTTTGGACAATGACTCTTGGTAATCCATGAATTCAAAACTGAGGTTTATGTGAAGAAGAAACTTTATTTTCCTTAAATTATGGCTTCTTATGGGAGTCCAGACAAGCAGGTGGTCTTTGGTCTCTGTAGCCATTTGCATGAGAAGGAGGAGGATGATTTACTGCCATTTCCATTAACTGTTCCTAATGTAAAGAGGAAATGTTAGTAGTCTCTCCTCCCTGGAGGAGAGGTGATGCTTGACCTTCTGTTGAAGGAAGGAATGAAGGAGGAAAAATGCTAAGAGAGGATGATCCGCTGGGATGCTGTCATTGGTAATAGCAGTGACCTTTTCCCCGTGGTCAGCAGCTGGCATCATGAAGACAAATGACTTTAACTTGCAAGTTTAAAGATCTTCTTTGTACTGAGCAAGAAAATTAAAAAAAACCACCTCCAGGAGTCAAACAGTATTTGCAATTGCAGTTAATGCTTTCCAATTCCTTTATGAAAATAGTTGCTGTGCATGAAACTGTGAGGCATCTATCGTGATTTGGCACCTAGAAGAGGCTGGTGATGGATGTATTGTAGAGGATTTTAGATGCTGGGTTACACCAAAATCCTCTGTCATTCGAGTAAGAATGAGAGTTACTGGGGATCCAGGTGCTCCTGTCCTTAGGGGTCACTGCCACTCAAAGAGTGCAGATTTTTTCCACTGAAACTTGGAGTTTCTTTAAGAGGGATACTCAGTGACAGTACATATGGTTCCACTTCATCCATGCCCATTTTCACTTCTAGTACTATATACTCACTAGTACCTTGAGGTCAGTATAAAATAGAGTCTGCAGAATTGCCATGGCAATAACTGCAATTCCTCCCTTGTGGTTCCAGGTGACCTGGGAGGGCAGCTCTGGCACGTACTTTCTAATTTACTGCTCAGCCTCATTTTCTGCCTATGGAGTTTATAGGGAAGGTCACTCTTCACATCTCATTTCTTTAACCTTGTCCTCGTTCTCTTTATTGCAAAGCAAAAGTGGAAGGAAATGATTAGGGGATGTGTGAAGGGAAAGAACAAATATTTTTTAGCAGCTATAGACCTTACTTTGTTTTAGATGTTGATATTAGGTTCTTGTTGGAAGGTGTCAATGGGAATGTGGACAAAGGCATGGGAAGTAGGACATGTGCTCAAAGGATGCACGCATGGAGTACTCAAGTCCATTGCAAACCAGTCCCCACCATCAGCAGCTGAGCAGCTGTCTTTAATCTTTAAGGAACAATATGTCTGTTGGTAATTAAACTGTGATGTGTGTAAGCCATCACTGGAGAGGAGTATCTCACACCAGTGGGTCACTGGTTCCATCATAGCTAAGACTGTCTCTGCAGGTGTACCCCTCAATGTGTTTCCTGTGAGCTGAGTGCAGTGAGCACAGACCTGCACCATTCTGCCTGCAAACAGGGCACACCCAGAGCTCAGGGTTCAGCTCGGGGCTGCTCAGAAATCACTGTGATATGGCAGGAGACTTTCAAGTGAATGCTCAATCTCTGGTGTCTCATACTGTGAGAAGATAGTGTGGTAACTGCATCTCTGATTTCAGAGTTGCTGGCCTTGCTCACTCCCTATAAGTACTCTCCATAGAAAGCATCCTGTTAACTTCACCAGTTCGAAGCACGAGTAAGGGCTACCTCTGACAGGCTGGCCAGGTGAGATGCTTGGCATGCAGGTATCAAATGCTGCAATGTGTGTGGATCTGGGGGCTTGAAGGGAAGGGCCAGATTTCTCGTGGGAAGGGAAGGGATCAATCAGAAGTGTCATACTGCAAAAGAGTTCAGGTGGGGCTACATGTTAATTCCCTCACCACTGTACCCTCCCACATCTTGCCTTCAGCCTTACACTCTTCTGCATTTCTGGGTTTATCGGAATTTGTTGCCTTAATATTAAAACGCTTTCCAGCACTGAAGGAGTTACATTGTTTACACTGAGGATATGGCTCTCTCCTTTTTAATTTTCTTTTAAATTCTTTTAAATGACAGGGAGTAGCCTGAGAATCACAGAGCTGATACTTAGCTGGTCCTGAGCACTGAGTCATAGGATGCCCCAGTGCTGGGGACAGTCAGTGGCATTGCAAGGGTCACAGGGGGAGATGGATTTGGCTCTGAGGTTTTAGGTGAGGCACAGGTGATTTGAATTCTAACACCACAAAATACATGGGAAAGAAACCTTAGTACTTTAAGAGCTTTTGTGTGAGAAGGCAGGGCCTCGACTGGACAGTCTAGCTGGCCATACTGAGGATGATGTGCTTTCCAGATCAAGCACTGGTCAGGACCACTCAGCATCTCGGTACTCTGCAAGTATTTCATTTAGGAAACAACCTAAAGCTGAAATGCAGGCGAAAGTGGATTGTGTATGTCTTCATTGCTGAGTTGTCTCCCCTAGCCCAGGAAATTATTTTTCTTACACTAAAACAACTGATCATTCCCAAATGTATCACTTGAAAGGTCTTAGGCTGCATGCCAGGATATTGGAGCTGATAGAGAGCTCTGGGATGGGGATGGCTGCAGCCTTGTGTATGTACGTGCATTATTTGAGAGAGAGAGAGAGCAGCGTGCTTAGACTAAAATTTACCACTGAAAGGCTCTAAACCCACTTTCAGACTGGCAACATCATTTGAAAGTCCTTGCAGTCCCCAGGATGACTCAAGCAAACCTCCTCCCTCCTCCCTTTCCCTGTAACGCTCACATCTCACCTTGACTGCAGGTGGGTGGATGTGACTCTGCAGGGAGGAAAGGGACAGCCGGGGATGGCTGCTGTGACAGCAAGGGGATGGCTGGCAAGCAGGAGACCTGTGCTCAAGCAGGAGAGCTGCAGCTCCAATGCTTCTTGTCATCTGTCTCCAGCTAAGAGGACAGGGATCGGCTATCAGAACCCCAGTCCCTGCACTGGGAAGGGAGGTTGGGGAAGGGAGCTTGCGGGGGTGTCCCCTTTCGGGTGATGCCTCCTGTGCTGTCAGCCCGAAGCTGCGGCTGCGTGCGCTGCTCACTGCTCCATAACTTTCTCTCAATGAGAGCTTGTGCTTCAGTGATGAGAGAAGCAATTTCTGTACAAACCCACGAAGTGTCTTGAGGGACTGGTTATATCGAAGCATCTCCTGGCGCTGCAAAAAGTGGGACAGCCTTCCTTTTCCTGTTAGATTTTTACTGTGAATGGATTTTGAAGACAAAAGCTGTAAGTCAGCCCTTTTTCTCTCCTGTTTAGTGTATAAAGATCTATGCTTTGTGCGAGAGTCCGGTTTGTGCAGGATCCATTCCAGCGGGGGGAACTTGGCACACATACTGCAGTATCATCCCTGTTCTGCAGTAGACGGTGCTGTAAGAAAATGAAATTCATTGTCTGTTCCCAGTAGGAGCCTGTCCATCCATCTGCTACCTATCATTGTCTGTCTGTCTTAGAAATTTAAACAGCCACCTTTCCCTGTGCCTCTCACATGAAGGCAGTAATAATAGTACCCTTTGACATGTCCAGCCCTTTTCTCTCTCCCTTTTCAAAGCTTTGTTAAAAGCTGGGCTATTCTGGTGGTGAGAAACAAGAATAGACAGAAACCGTGTTTGGATTGTAAGTGACACTATTCAGGGAAAGGGTTTTTTCCACAGGGAAAAGACCTCCAGGGGAGCTGGTCCAGTCTCCACCTGGCCCTGCGGCTAGATAACCCTCTCTCCCAGCTCCCATGGATTGCTGGGGCTGTGGGATCTGCACTCTCCTGGGGCAGCAGAGCTGGGCTGAGGGCATGGTGTGTTACGCAGCAGGAAATGCAGGTGTTGATATAACCAGGGCTTAATCTCTGGATTTTTTGGAGAACAAGGACCTCCATTTCAGAGCGGTGGCAGGGAAGGGGCCCTATCCCCAGCTCTGGTGTGCTCAGGGCTGCCCAATTCATGGAGTGGGCAGACAGCTATTGCTTCTCACCAGCTGATGCCTCGTGTATCACAGTCACTTCGGGCTGCAGCTGCAGCCTCTCAGAGATGGCTGCAGTAACCTGGCTTCCAAGGGACAGCCAGCTGATGTCGCCCTGATGGGAAAAGGGGTGTCCGAATGCCACCACCCATTCATGCCTGCACTTCCTTATGCCAGATCACATGGGAGGGCTGGACCTGCAATTTGGCTTTATGCTTCCCATGACGGGTATCAGCCTCCCACTTCCCTGCTTGCTGGTGAGGCACAACTGAACTGGAGCTGTGGTGTTGCGGTGGGGAGTACCAGGTGTGCCAGGGCAAGGAAAAGAAGTGGGAGACCAAAGCTTAAAAATGGGGGGAAAGCAAAAGTCTCTTTAGTATGACCCAGTCTCTATGGTGAATCCTCTCCTGGGAATGAATGATTTCTTAGGTCCTTGTCTAAGAGAAGAGGAAGGTGGAGGTGAAATAGCACAAGTCCAAAGTCAAGGCTTTCTGCTCATTGCCTTCAGTGGGGAGCCTTGCTGCACCCAAGTGCTTCTTGTTACTATCCCCTCTGTGGGCTATGAGCTTCGTAGGGAAAAAGGAGAAACTCTCCCGGCCATGTCTCTGGAGTATGACCTATGCCTGAGCACCATTGCTCCAGCCTTGCAGGGTTTCAACCTCAGCAGCTCTTCTTCATCCAAAAGCTAATTTTCTGGGTTGTTCTGACATTTCAGAAGTGGTTGCATCACTTGGAAGTGAGGTTTGTTGCTGAATTTCATAGGCTCAGTGCTGGCAGCTCGCTCACTGCTATCAGAGACACACAGAGAAGCAGAGACCATACAGATCCCCCTGGGAGGTGACAGAATAAGCCCTTTGCTTGGGGTGTTGCCTGAGCTTTCTTTCTGAAACCTCAAGGACAGCACACTAGTAAGAAAACTGGTTAAAAAATTGGCATCATAGAACAGCTTACACCTTCATGAGGAGGATGACAGCAGAGGAGTCCTTTGGGTTAGGCTACTGTGGTTTCAGAGCTTAAACCACAGAACCAGACCCAGGACTCCTGTGTTTACATCCTGTACATGCCTGGCTACGTGTAGGCCTCATAGGAGATATTTATCCTTTTCTTTTCTTACCACTTAAAGTATGTGAATTCCAACAGTGGTAGAAGATCTAGGAGAAGCTATGTTGTTAGCTAATAAATCTAGAAAACTGAAAATTGAAGAGGTTAGAGAGCTGGCCTGGCAGTGCACATGTTGTGATAGATATTGGCCAAATGTTAAAAAATATTCCTGGCCCAAAAAGCTTATTGAAACTAGAGACATTGATGCAGGAGTCTTGGCTCCTTTGTGAGGTAGTTAATCCTTAGATTGCTAAGTGGTGCTGTATGAGACTAGTTTGCTAGACAATTCCTCTCCAAAGGATCCAAGAACAGCGTAGGATAACCCCAGTATTTTTCAGCTTGCTTTACACAAGCACATCAGTAATATACTGCTCTGTGGCAAAGTGACAGTCAGAATCATCAGATGGGATAAGAAATATGCTGAGCCTAGCTGACACTCTTACATCTGGTGTGGTCTTTCCCAACAGATAATTTCTCTTAGCAGTTTCTCTGAGGAACAGCTCATCAATAAACAGGCTTGCAGCTTGGCTTTGTCTCCAGTTTTCAAAGGGCACCTGAGAAGGTTCTTTAAAAACTGTGACTGAGGAGTTGCACACCACAGACAGCTGTGGGCATGTACAATGTTAACACCTCATGGAAGGTCAGGCCATAGTGAAGCTGTAGTTCTGCAGCTGGAGGCGCTCCTGGGCATTGCTTTGCACCCTGGAGAAAAGCTTCATACTGAGCCAGGCTTGCAAGTGACTAAAACTACTTCTGGTGTCATGGAGTCAAAGCACCCCACTGGCTTTGGTGTCTTAACTTTCACTGCTCAAGTAATGTGTGACTTACTGCAAATGTCCTTGCTTCATTTGCTTCTTCCTTTGGAGGACATGGCTCCTTCCATGACATATCTTGGTCTAGGTGAGTTCTTGGCCAAATCTTGAACGCTTTTTGCAAGGCATAGATGAGATCTTTTTGTCATGTTCAATTCCTTGGTCACCAAATGGGTTTCAGTGACCCTCTCCACAGCAACCAGTAAAAATGTGGATAATCTGTTACTGGAAACCGTGGGAGATTCTGTACATGGGAGTGCATACAGGTTTCACTTGTCTAAGCCCTAAGACAAAAGCTTTGCAAGGATCAGTCATTTCACTGCCAAATGAAAACTGCTTGAAAAATATATTAAGGACATTTGAAGAGTTCTGGTAATAAAATAAAACGTTTAATAAAAAATACTTTGCAGTTCTGTAATGTCTTTCAGCAGTGAAGATTTACCATCAGGGTGCTGCCTGGATATTACAAAGAAGGGTTTACTAGAAATAGAATAGATAATAAATTAAAGAGATTAAATCTCATTCCTGTGTATATGTGTTAATAAAAGATTCCCATAATACTCTTGAAATACAGGAAGTATAAAAGATAATAGCGAAGGTACACAGTGGAAATAAAATGTTGTGAGTGACTAAACTAATCAGTGGATTAATGCATGACCAGCGTGAACAGAGCAGCCCACACAAATCCCAGCAGAGCTCACTGTTGTATATTGAGAATAAAACTGACCTTGATATAGAGGGCTGCAAAATGTCTGAATGCACTTCCTTGAAATATTGTGCATAAAACCAGTTCCATCATTAATAAATAACCCACGTTTTCCATTCTGATGAGCCCAACTCATCTACAGGGGACCTGTTGACCAAGGTGCATTATAGTTTCTAGAAGGGAACAGAAGGGCAAAACTGAAACTGCATTATATTGGTACCTGTTCTCTTGATATGCAGAGGGTAAGGATAGATCTACAGTAATATTTATCTCCCTGGGGAATTTGACATCAGGACAAGTTTAGATACCTTAGTACCTGTAGATACCCAGCTCAAATGTACTGTCCAAATAGTTGTTAGAGGATAGAAACCTCATGCTTTGGCCTCTACCAGCCATTAACCCTGCCTTTTTGAATCCTCACATAGTAAATCAACTGCAGATTGCTCTACTTGTTTCTGACAGCACATGCTTTCTTAGCAGCCAGATTTTATGGGGCTTTCAGGCATTTGTAAAATGCTTCTATTCTTAACAATGCAATATATAGAACTGGAATGGCTGCCTTCCCAAATTAATCCTTGAAATCACTGTTAGGTTTTTCTTCACTTTCTTCTATGTCCTTTTAGATAGATTGTGTCTAAAAGACAGGCATGTGCACATGTATATACGTATTCACAGGCACACATATGAAATACAAGTTTTAAAAAATATCAAATCTATTACTCAGAGATCATATGAGGATTGAAATGATAAGGGTTTTTTAAACATATGTTATTTTGAGTTGAATGTATGCTTGCTTCAAGCTGCTCTGCGCAACCATGGAGATGAGAAAAGTACTTTAGGAAAATGAAAGTCAGAAATTTTTGAACAGGATAATTCTAGTAGCTGGGGCTGTAAGCAGTGTATTAAGATGTTGTGGGACTTATACTGACATGGCAAATTTGACAGTGGTGAGTATGCAATAGATTTGCAGAATGCACTTGTGTGACCGTGGTCACCTGTCGTCCGGCAGCATGCAAATTCCTGTATGGCTACAAGCTGGCTGTGGTTCTTACATCTCTGTCTTTATTATCTCTTAGTTCTTGTGCAGTGGAACAGGTGAAAGGTGTTGAGTTTTCTGCTTTTGAAAGACATATCTGCAAGGCGGATTTGCTGGTGAACAAACTGGGATAGCCTGGAATGTGTTCAGACTATTTCACTGGCATCGGGCTGAAGACACTGAGCGTTCTAGCAGCCCTTTAGGAGAATGCAGACCTAGGAAACATGGACAAATGCAGATCACAGGACTCAGTGAGAGGGTTATGACTCCGAAGCTAAGATGTCTGGGATTAATATCAGAAGCTGACAGACATTGGAAAAGCTAATCAAGCATGCAGGGAGAGACTGAGGGTTGGCATTTTGGGGGTGTTTCCTTCATGACTCTGATTGGCAGGAGAGGACGCCAGTGCTCTGCAGGATGCTTGCATCAACTCAGAGAGCATCCCCACTGCAGCAAGGAAACCAGAGCACAGGAAATCATGAGATATGTCTTACCCTGAACCATGGCATTTTTTGGTATTAGATAGAGGGAGATTGTGTATAGAAACCTCCAAGTCTATTACCGGTTTCTGAAGAGTTATGCTCTGAAGTGCAGGAGGGTAATGGGCTAAAAAAGAGTAAGTTTAAGCCACTAGTGAACTGGGAGAATCAAGGGTTGTCTTAGGCCATCTAGTCCTATTTCTGTAAGACAGTAAGAGTAGTTTCCAGAAAACATGCCTCAGAGAACAAGCTGGGGCTGGAGAGCACACCTCTACTTCCCACGGAGGGGAAGGAGACCCATGGCCCTACCACCATCAAGGTTGCACCTTGGGCTTCCAGCCCATTCCAAAGGCTCTGTGGGTGATTCAGTGGCTGTGCCAGCCCTGCACCAGCTCTGCTCCTTCAATGCTGCTGTTTGGAAGTCTCCCGCAGAGCCGAAGCGCGATGGTGCTGAAAGCACCAGCTCGCTATGAATATATAAGTAGCTCAGTGCATTCAATTAGCAGAAAATTTGGTTTGTCTCATTTCTGAACAACTGCAATGTGGAGAAATTTAATTTTATGGTAGCTGAGATCCTCTTGTGTGCAATGACAAACTAAGGAAACTCCAGCAGTACAGCTATCTGTCATGGAGCTATTTTACAATTCCTTCTACTATATAAATGACACAGTGAAAAATTCCCTTATTAGTTTAGACAGCAACGGTTCTCTTTCACTAACAGTAGTGGATTTAAATTAGTTGTACAGTCCTTTCACTGCTTGGTCATGAAGGAGGATCTCCCTCTTAATTAAGAGCAGATAATTTCATAAAAGCCACATCTTCACGTGTCCGGATTGTTAGCCACTCCCTGGCCCTAGTTCCTAGCAGAGAGGAGGATGCAAGTTGCATCTAATGGGGTGATTTGTTCTCCTGTCTCTGCTGCCAAGACATTCCTTGGGAGAGCTTCTGGTCTGGTGAAAGAAATATGAAGTAAGAGGCCTCAGGTGGGGCGGGATGGCCAGAGAGCTGAAGATGCAGCAAAATTTTCTCATTTGTCTGGTTCAGCTATTCTGTCTCTGGAAGGTATTTACCTTCAGCCCTGTGGTTCTGGAAGAAAAAACACCCTTTTACCCAGGGCTTCAGCAAACCATGTAGTAGGTATGAAGAAAAAAGATGTTTTTCTGTGCAGCTCATTCCTTTAATGTCTCCCAAAGTTTCTCCTGAAGTTATTGGCACTATCTTCCTCAACACTTACATTGGTTGTTGTTAAAGGCTGGATTATGTTTTGTGGTTATCTTTTTTTTAATGCTATTATGGCAGGCATGGTGCACCCGGGCAGGGAGAGCGATGAGGAGACAGGAAGATTTTCCCAGCACCTTGTAAGTAGTTTGTGTAAGTAAGAGGTATTACCCTGGATACCAACATCTGAAAGGAGAAATGGTTTCATTTTTCTTCTCTAGTAGCACTATGTACAGAAAACAGCTTTGATCAGTACTAATGGGTTCTCCTTCCTGGAAACATCACTCTGCAGATGAGGCCATGGACATCAATCCAGCCTGCAAAGTTTGGATCTAAAGTCTGCTGTCTGGGTCATAAGTTTTGGCTTTGTTTTTTAACCTCGGAGCTCCAGCCTCAAAGTTTGGCTTCAGAAGCTGTTACAGATCTCAGCTTCCCCTGATGGAGCAGTCATGCGGAGCTGATATCCACCCACAACTGGAGAATAGGAGGATGATCAAAGGGTTGTGCCCTGTGGGTGACATTTGCCAGAAAGGGGGAAAGACATCAAAAAAGCTTGGTGGGTAGTGTCTGTGCAGGTGGAGTTTGTTCTCATTCTGATATCCAGCATTTAGAAACACTATTCCAAAGACAGCTTGTACAGAAATCCAAGTGAGAAAAACCTACCTTAAGCTTAAACTTTTTCTTAAAAAGGGGGTCAGAGGTGACTTGCTCAGAGTTGAAATGGTAAGGAGATTTTTGAGAACAAAGGCATCACTAACTGAACAAATATAATATTTGGTGACCAGAAGCTGAAGGCACAAATTCCTGGTTAAATGAAAAATGTAAACTCATCAGGGAGGATAATTCAAAATCTATCTGGAGACTGGGGTAGTGTTAATTTTGTCTCAGAAGCCTTATATAGAATCATAGAATCACCTGGGTTGGAGGACACCCTTTAGATGATTGAGCCCAACCATAGCCTAACCCTGACTAGTCCACCTCCAGATCATGTCCTTAAGGACTTCATCTATACATCTTTTAAATACCTCCAGGGATGGTGATTCTACCACCTCCCTGGGCAGCCTATTCCAATGCTTGATAATCCTTTCAGTAAAGAAATTCTTCCTGATATATAATCTAAATCTCTCCTGGTGCAATTTCAAGCCTTTCCCTCTCATCCTATTGCTTGTCATCTGAGAGAAGAGACCAATCCCAACATCTCTGCAGGTAGTTGTAGAGATTGATAAGGTATTCCCTCAGCCTCCTTTTCTCAAGACTAAAAAGCTGCAACTCCCTCAGCCATTCCTTATAGGATTTGTGCTCCAGACCCTTCACCAGCTTCATCACCCTCCTCTGGATGCGCTCCAGCATCTCAACATCCTTCCTGTAGTGAGTGGCTCAAAACTGAACACAGTACTCATGTACAGTACATGAGCTCAGTTATAAGATGTTGACTGGTCATGTGTGTTATTGGTGATTTTGCCTTTTTGCTGGGCTGCAGGTTGGGCAGATGATCGAAACAGCTACTTCTGGCCTGAAAGTCTTGTGCTGGTATTGTTTTTAGTGCAACAGCTCTGTGAAGAGATCTTTGAGTCTCCATGGCCCTTGACAGACCACTTCTGCTAAGCAGAGAATGTACTTTAAACATGCACAGAAGAACAATGAAGGTGTCTTGTGGGCAGTGCCTGATATATTAGTCTTTGATAAAGGGTGCAGATCCCTTAAATTATTTAGATGAAAAGGGACGTTTAGTTTGTCTGAATGTCAGATCTCCTGGGTGAAAGCAACCGATGTATTTATAAATAAGAACTGCACTTAGTGTGTCTGGAGGGAATATTTATTAAAGCAAATGATGAAATGGAGATACAGCACAGGACAGGATGGGAGATGACCGGCAGATTAACATAGGTTAATTTTGGAAGAGAAGAAACAATGTTCCAAATAATGAGCAGGGATGGAGGAAATCAGAGAAAGCTTTCAGAGGTAGTAGAGGTGTCATTTGTATCCCAGACATGTCGGGCTTTTCCTTCAGAGATGTGGCACCCTTGAGGGATAAATGGGAAGCCCCAGAGTTGTGAGGGTCCTTCGAGAAGGAGCTGTGAGAATCACCCCAAGCTAGGCTTGAGTGCTTGTGGGAGGACTCATTCTTGGGATGCAAGATGTGGTGAAGAGTGGGTTTAGGTTGTGAGGGGACACAAAAGAGGAGAATGTAGAGATGCAGAATATATGTTAGGATGGTTTGGAGAAACTGGGCCAGACTATGAATCTAACTTGCATAACCCCCTTAACTGTAGGCTCCGAGAACCTCAGAAATCATCCTGCATTTACCCTCCCACACTTCCCTGGAGAAGCTGGTGTCATCCCGGGGACTTGGGTGGGGAACTGTGGCACAGGCAAGGTAAGTGTCTTGCTCTGTATCATCCAGCTGATGGTTTTGTGAGCTGTGAGTTAGAACTTAGGTAATCCAGAAGGTGACACTGGTGCTATTGAGTTTTGGGACATGGGAGTTTCTGCTAGTTTCAGGTGTGCTTTTTAGAACTTTTGGACATCACTAGTTTATTACCTTTCTCCTAACAGGGCGATATGGCTCATCACTGACAAGCAGGGTAGGACAACAGGCTTTGTTTGGTTGGGTTTTCTCTCCCATATTTCACGATCTCTGAAATTTTAGAATTCTAAGGAAATCTCTATATTCAAGCAGCCATAGAGATGGTCAAAATCAGCACCTCTTAAAACAGTTGAAATTTAATTTTTTTAGTGGAGAAGGGACATTCTCCTTCTGGAATTTCCCATTTGGTTCCCTTTTGAGCCAGTTCTGGGCATTCCTGAGCTTCCATTGCATGGACCTTATATTTGTAAAAATACTCCTGTGTGATAGTCTTTAGAGAAACAACCTCTTCCTCCCTGAAGACTCCATACAATGATGTCCTGCAGGTGCCAAGGAAATCCTGACCCTTCAGTTTCCTGCAGGAATAACTGCAAGGCTGAGACATTAAAGTCTGATAGCTAGCACAAGTTTGATCTCTCTTGCCTTTTCAAGAGATTTGTGGTCCTGAATTTTTTTATGATCCTGTGGATCATTAATATAGTTTTACAGTGAGAATGTAATTTACTGAGCCTCCTTCTTCTGCAGAGCACCACCTGCTCCTGCGTGCCAGGAGAGAGTAATCTTTATGTGAATTACTTTGGAGGTTTTCAAGCTGTGGTCCATGGAACCCCGTTGATATAAGGATTAGGTTTTACAAGCCCATGGAAAATAACTTGGAAAAACAAAAGCGTCCCATCTGTAGACTGAAATCTGTGACCCCCAGGGGGCCACATTTCCATCTGAACATTTTTAGGAGTTTACAGATGTAAAGGATTTGGAAATTTCCCACGCAGGGTGATCAAAATGGAAGTTTAGAAAAGCTGGTTTAGAATTGTAGGAGACTTGCTAGAAAACCAGTAAACCCCAGGCTTTGAAATGTTCTGGTTTACAAATTTGGTAGAGCCAGGATGACTGTTGTGTACTGATTGCTTAATGAATAAAAGTGTGGAAGTAGTTGCACTTTTCTCCTAAAAATGTTTGCCCAAAAGTCTTTTCAAGAATTAAAAAATGACCTCTTGATAAAGATGAATGATGGACAAAAGAGCCTCTGAGAGCAAGGCCTAATTGGCCAGAATTTGTGGCCAATCTTAAATACCTTCCATTAAAAAAGCAAAACAATTGGCCTTAAAGAAAGAAAATTGGCAACACCGTTCCTGCTGTGAATCTCTTACTCATTTGGGTTACTGGTTATAGTGAAGATGCTACTGTAAATGAAGTGAGATAGGAGATTCCTGAACCATATTCAAGGGACTGGATAAAAAAACATAATATAAAAATAAAATAAAATAATATGAAAGTGTCTTCCAGAACTTGTTTTACTTCTCAGAACAGCAGCTCCTGAGGTAGCCCATATCACCCCTGACCATGCACAATGAAGGAAGCATATCTAGGTATGCCGTCACGCTTATCTATGATGTGGGGTGAACTTGCAAAACCTGAACTGTAATTACTGTGTTTTCATTTGGAGCATCTTTGTGATGGAATATAGTCATTTGCTGTCCTGTGGAACAGTACATTTCACGCAGTGATACCCTCAGTGATTAACTTGTAGGGCGTAATGTGTGTGTACACATAATCAACCTGCCTTTGCAAATAGACACTCGTATCCTGATCTTTGGACTCTGATTTTTCACATGTATTAACATGAATCATCAGTAACTCATTCAAGAGATCTAATTCTGATCTTAGTGACTTACTATGGATTTACTCTGCAGACGGTTATGAAGTTACTTTGTTTTTATATCATTTTGACAGAAGAATCAATTATAGGGAAATTGCTTTGTGCATGTTTCCTGTTATCTGCAGGGCATATTTTCAGTGAATAATATCGTATCCAAACTAGGTGGAATACCAGAAGCACACAGGCTTATTTCTAAACAGGATAAATGAGCCCAGGTGAAGCACAGAACTAACGTTACATTCCTGCTTATATTCAGCTAATTCACTGCATTGTACAATATATCTAGGTGTATGATGAGATTTTTGAAGACATATATAGGAGCAATTCCATTGGTAATGTACACAAATTTTCAGCAGAGTCTGGGTGCTTAACTGACATTAAGGTCTTTGAAAATTGTCTTTGATATTCTGAACAACATGTCAAAGAGGGTACTTTTACTTTTGATTAAAAATTGACTGAATAGGTGTAAAGATATATTGCCATTAGCTGAAGGGGAAACATTTGCCAACAAAGCCTAAGACGTCTTCCTTTGGTTTTTATTCATTATTCATCTTAAAGGTTGCAAGAATAGATGGAGAGAGGATGAATGTGTCACTTCATTACCTGAAGTTAATCAGATCGCCCTATTCTCCTCACCTTGGGGAAAACCTGTTAGCTGGCAATGCCAAGAGGGGACCTGGGACCTTTGCTCTTCTATTTCTGAGCATCTATAACATGGTCCTTAAATCTCTGCTTCACTCGATCAAAACCAGTTGATGAAAATGGTGGGGGGAAAGGCAGGGGAGTGAATACAGATTTCCTCATTTTGTGCTTTTGAGGTAGTTGTTTTGCATTACCCCACAAATCAGCCTGACAAGCTATTGGATTTGTGACTTTCAGGGGGGCCTGGGGAGCTGGCAGCTGGTTTGGAATATCATTAAAAGGGGATTCTGTTGTGGTGTCACGTTTGGGTGAGGGAGGATAACCTTATGGGAATGGCATTGAAGCAGACAGGATTGGTGTGGATCATGTGAGGATGGCATGACTCGAGGCTGTCAAAGGAGTCACAACAAGCTGACACTTTGGCACTGACCTACACAACTGACAAGTGTTCAAAACCCTCTGATGTGAGATAGTATGTGCTCTTCAGAAGGTAACATCTCAGTGATGGTCTAAACCCTGAGGCAAGCAGGTTTATGATTTCTAAAATGTTTGTTTCAAAGCAACATTAGAACCCAAGACTTCCTGTCACTAAAACCTTCCCTCCTTTCTTTGGATTTTAATTTTTTCTTGGACTTCACAACTGTCATGGCACCTATCAAAAATGACTCGTTCCTCCTCTAGAAAAACACACCAGAAAGTATGCTTTGGACCCCCTCCACCTTGCTTTGACCTTTGAGCTAGGGTCATACTGGTTTTCTGTATCTGTCTCCCAACATCTGAACTGTGCTTATAAATAAACAGTTTTTCCCTGCGTGGAAATTTTCTGTATAGGTAATGTGTCACCTTCCTCTCCAGTGGTGAGATGAACACCTTTCCCTTTGGGAACCCTGAGTTTGTAGTCTTAGTTCCCATGCGCAAAGTGGAAATCCAACAAGGAGTCAAAGTCTTAGCAAGGATTTTCTTATTCACAGCCACTTTATTCTTAGAAAGCACCAAGGGATTTATAAATGTTTGTGTGAGGGAAATAACCAGTCTTGAACACATCCTTTCCCCCCTATCAAATGGTTTTTAACGCTCTTTCTTGCTCTCATTCTGCCATGTGCTTGAAAATATAAAATTCAGCTTCCTCGTTGTTTGTGTGAGAGTCTGGAAGGCAAAGAGTGGCTCTGTAGCAGGGTCCACCTCATCACCTCAGGCGTGCAACAGCTAGGATAAATGGATGGTACCTGGTGCAGTAGATGAATAGTACCAGCTGGTACCTGGTGGAGTGTTCTGCCAGTCTAGCGGTGTCAGTTCAGGACATGAACATAACCATGTGCTTTATCTGATACCAAAACATGTGAGCCAAATGGACATAGGTATGTCAAGAGGAAGGAGATTCCACCAGATGTCATGTGGGGAACTGGTTTTAACTAATCAGTGGTGTGGCATTCCTGCCCAGCTTTAGGACTAATAGCACTGTGAAGATAAGGGCTGCTTTAACCTCCAACAGAGGTCAGCGCAGGACAAGACAGATACACCCCATAGAAGCAGTGAAAAATGGGGGGTTTTTTCCATTTTTGCTGAATCACATTGGTGTTTGGAGTAAGGAAAAGAACTTACCCTTCTGATAATCTAGCCATTGCATCTAGTACTAAATTAATATCTTAATTCTTTTTGTTTGTTTGTTTTAAGAAATACATGGTGTCAAGGGAAGGTATTTCATCCTAGCTGCCTTTTACTAGAGAAAACCAGGTTAGTGAACTCTTGAGAGGTCCACACTTGTCTCTTCTACTCCTGACTGACCACTTCTCTTTTCTACTGAACATGGTTGCAGCTAAAAAAAGATTTATCTGGAAAGGAATAAAGCAAGCTTGAAGGGACAGAGAATGCAGTTCTCCTCTGCTGTCTGATTTCTGTGCTTGGAAGGAAAGGATACAAGCACTGAATACAACAGAAGTAGGGAGGAGTACAGTGTGGCCTCTGCTCCCTTCACGATGAGAGAAGGTCTATAGAGCTTGAACCAGCAGAGCCATGAAAAATGTCTTACAGCTCTCACTGGAGCAGTGGATCTCTGCAGGGAAATGTTGGTATCAGATCCCTTGAGGATGTTTTATTTCTCTCATTTGTCATCTTCTGATTTCAAAAGCATCCTGTTTATTTTCAAATAAAGAAAATCCCAGGGAAAAGGCAGGAGAGCAGTGGTTCTGCAGCCTCTAGAAAGTGACTTCACTCGTGTTGTTTGCTTGTGTGGTTTTTTCCCTTTTGGAGGCAAAAAGTCTATCAGGAAGGATTAGAAGAAGAAAATTAGAAGCTATATTTAGTGACAGTGATACTGGCCATTTTAAAATATGATTAAAGAGTCAAAAGAAAACCAACCTGTCAGAGAAACTTGGGAAGGCCTGGGGGAAAACGTGGGCAGTCGTCAGTCCTAGAGCAGGAACTGAAGACCTGGCAGAATCAGATGAGTGCTGCTGAGCTTCAAGGCTTAGCTGAAAGCAGTAGCCAGTGGGGAAAGTGAAGGGTGAAAGCACAGTGAGGCAATGGGGACAGGCAGCAAATGATAGGGCACCACTCCTCAAATTCCACCGTTGGCATCCTCAGCACTGCACTGTCTGCTGACTCACTGAATCCAGGCAGCAGCAGGACCCTGGATATCCCTAGGGAGATACAGCAAATACCTCACAGCCAGAAGCAGCAGTGTGTCAGGACAGGATGTGCAGATTAGTGTATTCAAATGAATATCAGAAACTGGAATGTTTTAAATAAAGTCCGATGTTTATGGCTAAATTAAGAGCCTTTCATTAATCCTCCAGTCTGAGACAATGCCAGAGTATGAAAACTTAATGGTTCCCTCTAAAAATATCCTATCCAAAAAACAATTAAGAGGCTATTAGTAGGTATAGAGAACAATAAATAATTAAGGTTGTTGATTTTAATGCTTCAGAATTGACAGCTGGAATCAGTGTGTTTGCAAGCTGAGGAAACTGATACATCTTTAAAAGAAAAGACATACACATCCCCTGTGCAGATTAATTCTAGGCAATTTAAATATTTTTCCCTGAAAGTAATCTGAATGAGTCAAATATGATGCTCCTTTCAAAATCTTCTGAGGAAGAAGAAGGAGTAGAAAGCGGTGGCTGCTGCTACCTTTGACAAACACCAGTACCCCCAGAGCACTTTGCAGACCACATGTCCACAAATCTTTTGGCAGATAATGAAGCAGCACTATGCAGCAGTGAAATAAGCAGATGTCTACAGTACTGAGGAATTACATGAAGTTTAGATAAGGTGTCAAGAATAACTTCACTCACTGTCTTACAGACTGTAATTTTAGGCAAGTACAGCATAATTACTGGACAAATGTTGCAAATGGAAAATGTCTATTATAATTCTTTAATTTAAAAATGCAATTACTGTAGCAATTCTTATGAACCCTTCATGCTCATATTCTGCTTTACTTGCAATAAAGTTTTACTGACATAAAATTTTGAGTGAAGTAAAATTTAGAGTTACACATACTACTAAACTGAAATAAAAATTTCCAGGAGGGTGATTGTCATTCTCTTTCCCCAAGACACAGAAACCATATTGTGGGCAGTTCTGTCTCGTTTCTACAAGGCAGCACATCAGAGTCTCATGGATCTCAAACCTCATGGTTACCTGTTTGCATGTCAACTGTGAACCACATGCCAAGTAAATATTTTTGAGGATTCGAGGAATAGAATTGAATAGTAAATATATATGAAGCACCATCAGATGAGATGTAGCCTTGAGAAGGAAAAGTAGCAAAACTCAAGCTATAAACTAATTATTGCAAGTTATTTTATTCATGCATGATTAACGTGGCTGGAATTTGGCCAAGACATGATGGATTTATTTGTTTATTACAAGACTTGCAATTGTGATTTTGGCTTTGACACTGGCATAAGTTGGTCCTCTTAAGGAACTGCTGCTTTATCAAACTTTCTCTTCAGTATTTAAAATGGCCTAACAGCAATGAAAAAAAAAGTACAAAGGAAGTGATACATTGCATCCAAGAGGTTAGAAGGATAAAACTTCTTTTGCCAAAAGTCCAGATAAGCCCTTACTGACCATTAGTCCCGAAGACTCTGTGATCTCTTTTTCCCCTTTACTTCCATACTTAGAGAATTCAGCTGAAATTTAGGGAATGTATGGTGTTAGAAATGAGCAATGTGTGCAAATTTGATCCAAAAAGGAATTATCCTTGCAGAGCTCTATGTTATTGCATTACAAAAGATCCAAAATTAAAGCAAATTAATTTTGAGAGAAAAATCCTCATAACCAGATTTTGGGTTTTTTGGGGGTTTTTTTGTGTTTGAGGAAAAGAAAATACAGAAGTTGACCACCTGAGTTTTTGTGGCTTTCCCACCTGCCATGAATGGACATAGGTTTCAGTTGTGTCAAAAAGGATATCCTACCCCAGAGAGGAAAATGTTAACTGGATTGTCTGACCTGTCCTGATTTTCCTAGTGATTCCCAGGGAACATCAACATCTATGAAGCCACAACAGAGAGGTATTCTAGTGGCAAGGGGCCCTCAATCCAGCACCAGGAATCGCAAAGCCCAATCCTTGCCTGGATTCTATGATACAAATGCTTGTATTTCTTTCCACTTAAGACTTATGTATACATATATATATATATAATATAGTTATAGATGTTATCTATTTAATTCAGATCCCTAAGTTCAAATTTAAGTCAAAGGGATCCAATCTAGCAGTAGACTCACTCCCAACCAGAAACAGGGGATGAAAGGGTTGCCTTTCTTTTTCAGGAAAACTTCAATAAGAGAAAAATAATTGACTATAAAAGCTGCCAAAATGATTTGAAATGATGCAATTTCAAATCTGTTGAGCAATTCCTTTCTGAAAGACTGAGTAGATCAGAATTACAGATGTGGGAATATCTTCTCTCATTAAAGTCCTCCCTATTCTTCAAGACCCTGCATATGCACAATTATATATTCAATTTGCAATTGAATTTAATTTACATGCTTAATGATCCAGAAACACAAGAACACAGTTACAGGCGAATAGAAAGTTTGGCAACATTCACAAAATAAAGAATGGTTAATCAATCAGATGCCTAGATTATAAGGAAGGGGAAAGAAACTAAAGTCAGACAGCGAGTCTTGATTCAGAACCAGAGTATAAGCCACTCTCAGAGTGAATAAACAGCCAAAAGGATAAGAGGGAGTCCAAGTAATGCCTGAGAAGCAATGCCAGGTTCAAACTTTATATCTATTCTCTGTATAACAATGGCTCTCAACCCTTCTGTGCCTCAGTTTACCCATTTTGAAACCAAAATAATTATAATTTTTGTTTATCATATCTGTTTCAAGCCTTTTCAAGAGTTTTATCATTTGGTTGGTGTCTTGGAACCATAATGCAAATACGATTCAAATAACTTTATACAAAGCCTGGCACAAATCTGTTGTTTTCCGGCTAATTTTGCAATGATGCAAAGGAGTTAGAAGTTTAACAGCATGTTCTGTAGAAACACAGTTATAATACAATCCATGAGCCTGGAAGAATCTGGACTGTAAAGGCCAACATGGAGTAGGTTGTTCCATTCAAGCGATCAGGGAGTGAAGAGTCACGGCAACACTTTCTAAATGAGGTTTGCAGCAAGGACACATCCACAGAGCAGATCAGCACGTGCAGGGTGGGTAATCCAAGTGGATTTTTATTTGCTTAAGGAGTTTCCAGGAATAAACCTAAGCAAGGAAGAATAATTTTGGCTAGGGATCTGAATTGTTTGCTGAAGGCTATTGATGGTGTGTGAGAACGTAGCACTGCCACCCATTGTAAGTCCCACTTGACTAAGGCAGAATTTAAGCTTTTGTTTACTTTGTATCCTTCAAGACTGAGGACACAAGTTTGGAAGAGAGAGTTCTAAAGACTTAAAAGCCAGGAAAATATTAAAATGAACGAAATGTTTCCTCTTGTGGCAGTTTCATAGTTTTCAACCCAACTTCATGTACACTACAGTGGACATTTGGGCTGTTTGCACAGCTGGAGTAAATCTCTGTAGTACAAAAATTCACTTCTGTCTCGGTCCAGCAATCTGTGGATCATTAGAGTCTTCACCAGGATCAACTCACCCAAGAAACCTTGCACAGACTTTGCTCAGAAACTGAGGATGGGATGGTAAATCCTTTAGGAGTGATCCCTAAAGGACAATACCGAGACACAGGGAGAGCAGAGTAAGAGACACTTGCACCTTATTGCTGCTTTCATGTGCTAAATCTGACTTATTGATTTTAGGAAATGAAGTCTTGATATACTCCAGACTAAGTGAGAAGCATAAAAAAGGATTTCTTACAGCTAGGCAACAGTAATGCTGTAATTTCAGGGATTCTCCAAGTGTTTGATCAGCGGCATAAAGTTACTCTTTACTGCAGCCATCACCAGAGTTTCTTGTGCAGAGTAATAGCCTTTGCTTAATAAGGGAAGGGGGAAGAGAGCAACAGGAAGGATCCAGACACCAAATGTGGTTCTGTTGAAAACAGGTTGCAAGATTTATTCCAGTAACTCGCAGTACTACTAGATAATAGGCTATAAATGATGTAAGACAGTGCCTTGGTGTGTGCTTACACAGGGATTGACAGCCCCAGCCCTCCAGCATTTGCACCTGTACTCAGTTCTTCCAGGAACTGTTCCAGTTACACCTCCATAATGAAAAAGTAGAATCAAGCTTGAGTTCACCTTCCTTCCCTACTTTTGCATTTCCCCGAAAGTGCCTTTGCTACTTGCTGGATTTTTATGAGAAGCCATTGATGCTGAGCAGCAAGGAACAGGACAAGAGGACATGGGAGGATGACTGAGCTCACCCAGATCTCTGAGATACTTCTGAAGATTAATACTTTAGGTAAGGCATATTCAGGCAGGACAGCGATCAGGAGAGTCATGATGCCCTTATGGACAAGGTACAGGTTGAGTCAATGTCTTTCACTCATCTTCAGATTTCCCTACTTGCAAGCTAGATACCTGGCTCCAAACATGAGTGAGGATGCTGCTCCATTACAGAGACTTCAGAGGAGGTTGATGGAGTGCAGACAGGTGACAGCTGGGTCACAAGATAGCACGGCAACTCCCAGGGTGGTAGCATGATCAAACAAACTATGAAGGTTTTAAAGAGACTCCCTAAGAGCAATAAAGGTTCAGAAATGGTCTCCGTGGGGAAACATGGGCTGTACCAGACCTTAGAAGTTTCAGAGTGACCATGAGGATCTTGGTTGTGTCAGAATTCCTACTGAGAAATTGTTTGATATACAGTGAACAAAGTGTGTTAGCATCCTGTACGCTCGTTGTTGGATCTCTTTTGTTCTGGATTATATTGAATTCATAAGAGCTTTCTGGTGACTGAGCAGCACTCACACCACATCCAGAGACAACAGAGTGACATGTCTGGATAGAGATCCTGGTGAGGTACTGAAGGCTTAAGCAGTTCATCCAAAGACTAGGCTGAGACAGAAACTTGTGAGATCCCATCTTCAACCTAGAAATCCTACTGAACAAAGCAACGCACTTAGCAGTGGGATTGAGCCTACACAGCAAATAACTTCATAAAGCATCCAGTCATCTTACTTAAAAGTGACAGCTACATTTACCTCATTTAAAATAAATTCTTTGGATTGAAGCATGTTGTTGGTCATTACATCTGCAAGAACAAGTGCAAATAACATGCAAGCTCCCCTTCTCCAAACCTCAAAAGATTTGTTGCTCTAGGTCATTTTTAATGAGGTTGCTTAACTTTCCTTTTATTGTAATGTTTTATTCTCCTCTTTTTCTATATCCTTCCCTTCCAGGGGAGCAAGAAAGTAAAGGGAACCAAAGGGAGAGATTTCAACAAGATCACATCTGTTAGTGGGAGAAACATTACTGGAATATTGTCTTGTCATTTGCTAGATGGTGCTAATGAAAACATTATGCAATTTGCTGTGGGATAAGAGAGGCTCGTTGCAGATGCAAACAGATGTTTCAGTGCCAAAGTAAAAATGCTGGGAATAATTTTAGCTGTAATTAACATAGTGCACATTATAATAAGTTTGTACCTTTAAGAGTGTCTTGAAGCATTAACCTTGAGTTATATGATTGCTTTATGATAGGTGGAGCATTGTGGAAATTTACTCTAGGAAGGGTGAGGACACTGCACTTTGCTTGTCTTTGCTCGAGCAGTAACACTTGTCCTTTTTTAGCCATGGCCCCACTTTGTGTTTGAAAGCCAAGTTCCCTCCTTGCCTTCCCAGCTCCAAGATCACTCCAATCCATACCTTTCTGCAGTAACACTGTCACTGAGGAGAGGTTCCTTCCTGCTTACACCTAGTGATCAGCGCCAGCCCTGAAGCCCCAGACTCGCCAGCCCTTACCGTTTCCATCCCGCCTAGCAGTTGTGGCTGTTTTCTAGGATCTCCTGTGTATCATGAGGGATGAGAAATGTCATTTAGAGGTTTGTGCTGAGAATGAAGATGTTAAGAAATGAGTCCTTTGCAACAAATCACTCTTCCCCCAGAGAATGATGGTGACTGTGCTGTGTCTGAGCCCTGTGGTGTGAGTATGGATGTCCTCCTATGTCAAGAGTGCACCAGCCTCATTAATGTCGGAGAGAGACGCTTGCATTAATAATCCCAAATGATGTACGCACTGTGCCAAGGCAAAAGGGATGTTCTTTTTTGCTAGGAAACAGCAGCGTGTGAGTTATTGTTGTGGAGGGTATATCCTTGTCAGCCTTAATGGTAATTTATGTTCCTGGGTCAGGCATTTGCAGGAAGTCAGCACTGTTGGTAAGGGATGAATCAGCAGAAGCTGAGTTTTGGAACGTAACCTCTGGAGCAGGTCGGGAAACCAGCCTCCCTCAGGCTGTTATGCCTCCTGATGGACTCAGAAGGATGCGCTGACATCCACTAGTGAGGACGCAGCAAAACTGTCCCTCCAGCTTGTAGGTCGAGGGCTGGGAGATTTCTGCTTTGCCTGGCTCTGTGCAAACCCATCCTGATGGGAGCGCTGACAGCGACGAGCAGCGTGGGTGGGGAACCAGGCACAGCAGTTGCATCTGCAGCATGACCTGTCTGT
Source organism: Zapornia atra (assembly GCA_013400835.1). Taxonomy (NCBI): domain Eukaryota; kingdom Metazoa; phylum Chordata; class Aves; order Gruiformes; family Rallidae; genus Zapornia; species Zapornia atra. The sequence goes on along the minus strand of VZTU01010675.1, from coordinate 211,303 downwards.
GGGACTGTTCCTGTGGGCCACGCAGGGGCAAAATTGTAGAAAAATAGGATTGTGCATCACATCTAGGACCACTGAGTGCAACTCATTCCCATCCTCACCCGGGTGCGGGCATGGCAGCAGTGTGGTATTTGGGAGAAGTTCAAGCCCTGACTGCAGGGCACTCCCAAGGCACTGCAGGGACTGCAGTGGGTGAGTGCTGAGAACATCTTGAACACAGCTGCTTTCTGGTTAGGATCATTGTTCATTTCTCTCCCACTAAATCTGAAACTGCTTTCCATCCTGATACTGCCTAATAAAAACGTGAGCGTTATCCCAGAAACGGAAAGATTCTCTCCTTTAGTGTTGAGAAGTGGAGCATGAAATGCAAATGGTAAAACAGAATATCCAGGCGGCTGGAGTATGCAGAAGGCCTGCTGCAACACATGTAACTTCACCCTCTGTTGGCGTGGATACTAATCTGGACTAGGTTTGCAAACTATCCTCCAATTTCTTTAATGGGGATAAAAACATTCTCTTAAGTCCTTTCCAGACCTCTATCATACTCCTAAATCACTCACAAAACCCCAATAGGAAATAAATTTATCAATTATCCAAAGTCCAGTAACTGTACATCAGTGGGAAAGGATGATTTCCAAATTCAGCCTATGTACATATTTTTTTCTTATTTTTCTTTTCTGGCCTTACAGAGAAGGAGATCTCATTAAAATGCTTTATTGATCCATAGGATGCCTGAATTCATTCATTCTATTCTGTCCCATTTTAATAAGGGGTGGTATTTCCTCCCCAACCTTAATGGGACAGATCCCACTCCACAGTGGTGTAAACCCAGAACCATTTCACCATGGAGTTCCTTCACAACAATATTTCTGTAGCATGGAATAAAAATCAGCCAAAATTTCTTCTATTATAGAAAAAGGTAGGGAGGCAAAAGGACAACTGAGTTAAAAATCTTGGTACAGGGGAACTGTTGTGTGAGATACCTGTAACTGTAGATGTTAGGAGCTGATCTGGTAACCTGCAGGAGAGGAAAAGGACTACATTTCTGTAAATATTTTTCAAAAATAAAAATGTTGAACTGTCTTTGGAAAATCCAGCACATGGCTCAGTTCAGAAACAAGAAATAAAATCAGTAGGTGAATATTAATGGTGATTATAGCCTGAGGAATTTGTGCTGGCCAGGGGCTGGAGTGTTCCAGGTGTAAGTGGTTAAAAGCAGGCACTTGGGCAGGGCATCAATGCTACTACTGTCCTTTACTTCAGGTGAGGGTGGGGGCTGATCCCAAGGATAGTACTGAATAGCTTGAAATATGACTGAATGTTTAAAAGATCAGAAGAGGGACTAAAATGCAGCTTTTCTGGCAAAAGTGTGCATGGGCTGGCTGAGAGCCATGGATGTAGTACTCAAAACATCTTGAGAATAGCCAGGGTTAAGGTGTTGAATTTTAAGATCTTCTAGACTTAATTTCTTTATCACCTTTGACTTCCCTTTGCTTTTTAAACAGACTTAGAATTACTTAAAGTTGTTCCTAAAGGAATTAAGGACCCCAATTCAGCTGTCTGCAGTGGCAGTAAACACAGATTGCTGACTCCATGTAAATAAACGAGTTGGTGTCGAGAGTCAAGGTAGCTGCTCAACAAGTTTGCATGCTTTCTTCCCTTTGCACCCCTGCCTGCTGACCTCCCTCTGGTGCCCTGCATTAACCCTGTGCAACGTGGTCTTGAAAAGTGGCTGCAACCTGTACCACGCTTACTGGGCTTTCAGACCTTTCCAGCTAAGGAAACCCAGCAGACCTGCAAACTGGAAGTTATGCAAATGCTTCATTTCATTGAAAAACATTCACTGAAAGGCCAGAGGCCCCTGTAAGAACAAAAAAGGAGAATCATGTCCCTTTTAGAGTGGAGAGTGGGGTTGTTATTGCACCTGGCTGTGCCTCCTCAGCTGTTTGCAATCCCATTTGCAGTGCTGGGAGTATTAAAGCCCTCAGAGGCAGGTTGGTTGCTTTCTACAAAAGGCAGTGGTGCTGCCTTGCTTGTTTCCTGTGTTGGGAACTTGGATGGTGTGGATGTTTTTCTGTGATGTGCTGTGACTCTGCTGGCAGGATTTGTTCTCTGCTATCCAGCCTGGCTGTGTCACTGTACAGCTGAGAGCTCTGTAGCTGATCTGAGTCATCTGAAGGTAAGAGGCAATCCTCAGAGGTGTTTAGGATGTTGTGTACAAAACCCTCCCTCACAGTCTCTTTTACCTTCCACCAGTTGTTCAAAAGGCAGTGGGATAGAGAAGGGGGAAGGAGGCTGGGTGATGAGAGGCTGTCAAAAGCAAAAGGGTAAAAGAGATAGTGATTGTATTTGGTGGGGGAAACACTGGGGGGGGGAGGGGGGCATTATTTTGCATTTAGGAACAGTGTTAACATAAAACTGTGAATATGTTTCTCCTGGGAATTGCAGGGAGGTTTCTGTGTGGGTGATGGATGACCTTTAATGCTGGGATAGGTATGGCATGTGGTTATGCAGTGCTTTGCATTTGGAAGTGTGTAGTAGATATAGCCCACAACCAGCCCTGCTCTGCAGGTGTAGTAAATGCTGAGTGCCTCAAGCTGCCCTCTATGTATAACTCTGTGGCAACCTGTTTGATCCAGATTTAGTGTAAGTAAAGGTAATGTGCTGATTGCTGCTTGATGGAAATCTGAAAAAGTTCCTGGAGAAGGGCAGAGAGTTCAGTCAGAGGCTCCAAATTGTAACCTGCTTGTGATACTGTTCTCTCATCTGAATATGCCCCAGAGTTAAATATTTTCTCTCTGACCATGGGAGGTCGTTTGCAGTGTGTAAGAGCCATGAGTTGCTTGGTATGTTGATACAGGCCACCACCTCCACTGCTGTGAGAAGACTGAGGGTTGGAGTGTGCTCCAGAGGTAGATGTAGGTATTGAAACCTTAGTCAAAAATCTTCACAGCCCCTGATCCCAGCCTGCAAGTCTTGACATAATTAACTTAATACTTTCTTCTCCTGTGACATATTTAGGGTTTGACATGTATTTTTGTGCCTGTGGACAGTTGTCTTGAGCTTCTTTTTTTTCAGTTGACATTTGTGATTCTGGACAGTTATTCAATGAGAAAGCATGTACTTGACCACTGTGGTTAAAATGTTATTTCCTTTGTTGCTTTATTGTCTGCTGCTACAATACCAACCTTCACCTGAGATAACTACTTTAGGAGTTCTTGTACTTGTTCTTACTTGATTTTTCTAATAGAGAGAAAAGCCTGAGACTTTTTCAGGTGCTGTGTGAAAGTTATAATAATTGAAGAGGGTGTGGAAAACAAGAACCTCTTTTTTCCCCATTGCTCTCATTAAGATGAAAAGAGATATTAGAAATGTTAAGCCAGAGCCAGTATGTCCCCTGAACAGCATTTTTCTTAATTCTTTATCAGCCTCGTTTACCACTTCCCAGACTGTACCTCAGTGGTCTGGATTGGTTGGAAGCCCCCAACAATAACTGAGAGTAGCTCAGTGTGCACTGCATGAATCTTTTTTTTAATATAACACAAGGCTGGATGATGGTGTAGNTTTCTAAGCACCAGCTACTTTGGTACCCCTTACTAGTTTGCAGGATAGTTGCTCTCAGTTTGTCAACATCTATGTCCCTTAACTCCCCACCAAAAAACCAATCCTTTTTTGAACAGGTCCTTAGATGCTCAGCTTTGAGGCCAGTTTGAACCAGTAGCACAGAAACAGGCACCAGGACATCTCTAAATGCAGAGGGTTGTTTTTTTTATATATATAATATATGGATCTTGCATTCTTGCCTCTGAAAAACTAAGTGGGATAGATTGTGTAGGAGGATGAAACCAGGCACAATTTCCGTGTCAAGGACAGGATCATTGAAGAGTTGGATGGTGTAAATGGCTTCAATGTCTCTGGGCTGCCAGTGCTCTGTCTTTCCACGACACTAGCAGGCCTCTCCCTGAAAGGGATCTGATCTAACCCAGCATTGCTGGCAGGCATTTGGTTCATGCAGAAGCCAAAGAACTGTAGGTGGATTAAAACCTAAAGCAGGGAAAGAAGAAATGCTGGCAAATTCCAGGAGGTGTATTAGAGTCAGTTGGAGTTCCTTTTCAAAAAATGATGGCCTTGTTATTGAGAAAATGGGAAGCAACTCTGGAGAATAATTTCTGTGCACCAGTGTATGGCTCTGGATCAGACTCAAAGCTCCAGGGTGTGCTTACAGCAAGCTGCTGCTTTTGGGCATGTCATGAATGCCTTGAGCTATGGTGCATATTGGAAAATATCCATTCTCTGCCCCTGAGCCGAAAGTTGCCCCCAACCTGTTCCTTCATCTAGGTCCATCCTCAAATGTTGAGCAGAGTGTGCATTGCAGAGCTACCAGGCAATAATCATAGCTGCACCAAGGTTAAGAGTTATTGCTTTATCTGTCCAATTTCCACTCAGTTCTCTGCACTCACATTCTGTTCAATAAGCTTGATTGTTGTGTGTTACTGCAGTGCTCATGACAAATGAGCAGCACCTTTATCTTTGTAGGATCTTTATCTTAAATGTATCTCTTGGTCCCAGTCAGGAATTCTGTTTCTCACCAAAGTATTTGGTAGTCTTTCCTACCTCCTACATCCAGCCCACCATCTTCCCTGCTGACTGCTACCCTTTTTACAGCGAATTTGAAACTTCAAAGTACAGTTTCAGGTCAGAGACCATGTTTTTGTGTTACTAGGGTCACCTCTTATTCTGTTTGAGTAGGGATAGGAGGGTAAGGAGATGCTCTTTAATTCACTGTGCAAGGTCTGAGCTGTGCTAGAAGCAGTTGGTGCATTTCAGGACAAAGCTGTTCCTAGAACAGACTCTACCTTTGTGCCAAAGCTTTTCCAGCTTTCCTGAGACTTAGCCAAGAGGCAGTTGGGACAGAACACAAAGAAAACCTTCCACAGGAGTAGTTTCTTTTGGATATAGGCAGGGTCATCCTGTGAGCTCAAGACCTTCCTCTTGGACCAAAATACAAGATAACCTTAGAGAGATGCAGAGATCCAAAAGCCTTTTCCTCGCGTTGAGCCAGCACTGTCATCATAATCATCACAACCAAACTGTGCAGTATTGACAGGTGCTCCAAGCTCTAGAAGACAAGCTAAACCAAAGAGAGACAGAGAAACAAAGGCAGGCAGACTGCTCTCTTGTGATAACCAGCCCTGTTCCTCAGCCTCCAAAGGTTTGGCTACCTTAGAGAAGTAGCTCAGCTCCCAGTGCTCCTTCAACAACCCTTCTTGCTCTCTGCACCATGTCCTCCTCAGGAAGGAGTTCAGGAGTCAGCTAGACTAATTCTTACCTCATCTTTTCTTCTTACTTAATAGAGGCAGTTAAATGGCAGAGTGATAAGCAGCAGGTCTGCCGGGATATAAACATAAGAAAAAGGAGGCTTTGAGACTGGCTTATCTTATCTCTCTGCACTCCCACAATGTCTAACAAACCACAGAAATAAAAGCAGAACCAAAATAACCTCTTTTATTTTTTCTTTTTGTCTTTTGTCTAACACTCCTGGCTTTAAAAATACACTTTGAAAAGTAAGGTTAACTCTCAAGATTTAAGATTGCTGCAGTAAACCTCAAGATGCCTGCAAACAGGATTGTTTCAGTAGTAGAAGTAGCTGTTGCCTTGATGTTTGATTTTGCCCATTTTACTATACATCCTAGCAAGCAACCTTCTAAACCCTCTGCAGGGTAAGTCCTGCCATTGGTGACAATTTGAACTAAGAGCTCAAAAAGCAGATATTTGAACAGGAATCACCTTGGGTGAGGAAAGCATGGCTTTTAATGTTACTATGATACTTGCTGTCTTATTTTTTCAAAACTTGGCTTTTGTGACCCCACCCCAGCTTTCAGGTTTTACCCCTTGTTTGTACAAGAAACAAGGTGAAAACATGAGTAATGTGGGCTAGGGGCATGGAAGATTACAGCAGCTGACAATGAACCCAAACTGTGTTGGATTTCAGTTGGAAAATTTATAATTTCAAACTAATTTCACTAATTCAGTAGCATGACTCAGTGTTTTCTAATACACTGAGTACATTTCAGTACATCTTGGTTCAGCAAAAATGTATTGTTCAGGTAATCTGCTAATAGTATTTTTAGAGTGTTGATACTGAAAGTGGCCTGTTTTGAATCAGTTCCCCCACCTCCTCTGCTCCCCTTATAAATGCAATAGGGTATTTGTCATGCTGTGGGAGAGGAATTAGGAAAACTGTATTTCATGCTGTAGATTAAGAACACGATGGTGGGAGCTCAAAATAGCTATTTTGTGGATGGTGCCCCTGGGGAAATTGCTTGAGGTTCTCAATCAGTCTGAGTTTGGGGCTAGCTTTGCCACTCACTTACATTCTGACTTTAAAAAAAAAAAAGGGATTATCAATAGAAGGGAAAGACTCAAGTTGGAACTAATTAACTTTTATCTTATTTTAAGTACACATGCAGGTATTGATAACTGCTATATTAACAGTCTCACTCCTTCAACAAGCCATATGTCATGGAGCACCTCTCAGAGAATCTACTCATCTGCTTGCTGTGCCTCCCCCCATGAGCAGGAAAACTTTCAGGCTCATTTATCCTGATAAGAGATGTCAAATACTCCAGGCTTCCCAGCAACAAACAGGAGCCCAAGGGGCTACCTTCACAACCGGCTGGCTTGATATCTTTGTCTTTCAGATGCATTGTATCTGTTAGACAAAAAACGTCGTGCGCATCTAATGTACTGTATTGCTCCTCTGATGGCAGTTGAGCGATGCTGTAAACTTCCCAGTGCTCTCCAGCACAGGCATCTCTTCTGTATTTCTTGTTCTCTCTGGTCTTTGTACTTTAAAATGAAAAAAATATCATGGCATTATTATTTAGACTTTTTCACCTTTCTTTGTGTTTTAGGGTGGGTTTTTTTAGCAAGGCACACTCACATTTTTATTATTGCTTCCCCCTGTAAATCTCTAGCCAAACATTTTCATGGCAATATTCTCCTAACATATAATTTGTGGGAATTTCTTTGGCTTGCTGTTGAAGCAATTAAATTTCCAGGACTGCTGCTTTGAATCACTTCTTAATCAAGCCTTGCATGGGATGTCACAGAATAGCTTTGCAATACAGGGAACTTGTAAAGAGGACAGGGCACAGGAGTACGCAAGAAGCGCTACAACTTGTGCTGTCTGCTGCCATGTCTTTACGTGAAACCTGTGTCTTTCCTGATGGAAGGGTTTGGATCCAGGTTGATTTTGGAGGAAGAAACGCTCTTTTCCACAATTGGAGCATGTTACCTCTGGCCCATGCCCCTGCATGAGAAAAGACCATCCCACCTGTGGAAAAGGAGCGTTTCACTTTGGGGCTTTGCTGGTGGCATAGACTTGTGTAAAACTGCTACTCTACAACTTAGCACAAGTGGTTAGAGATGCTGACTAGAGGAGTATAGAGCAGATTTAGGAGGAGTAAGAATCACAGTTTGCCCAGGTCTAAATAATGCTGAATTATAAACTAGTAGATTGCTATATGCCTGTGTTTAATAACAAGCTTATAGCCATGGCAGATGCATGAACAGGATACAAACCTCTCTGTTACACTCAGCAGCTATAAGAGCATTGTTCTTCCTCCCCCTTCTCCCATCTTTAATCCTTTAGCCCTGACTCCTAGCTCTCTTGTTTTTCTGCTGTCAATTTGCTTAGGTTTCTCCTCTTTCCTCAAGCATTTCAGTGACTTTGTTGCTCCTGATAAAGGGTAAAGTTGCATACTTCATGGAGAAATGAGGAAAAGATGCACAGATTTGACAGTAAAGGCAGTTCAGAGGATGGAGGAGAGCAGCCTTGTTGATCACACCAGAACAAAGGCTGCTTGAAAGAGGCGTTGACTTAACTGTGTAGTCTACAGCTGATAACGGATGGCTGCCTGTTTCCTGTTGGGAATACTTAATATATCTGCTTTAAGGCTGCATGGGGACTTGAGGTTGGCTGGTCCTATTAATAATGCATAGGGTGGCTGGATTTAAGTAATAATTATGCACAGAGTATAGTGCAGTGACATATTGGTGCAGAAAATGATTCCTTTAATAGGCTTGTTCCTTTTGGCTAGATCCCTTAGATAGCTAGTTTGTTTGTCTGACAGGTTTATACCTTTTTTCTCCCCCTTAGTTTTTCATTAAAGCCAAATATTTTTGCTGAGCAACTGCAGCATTCAAGAAACCTCTCCAGAGATTTCAAGGCAAATGGAGAGGTGGGGCATTGCTGTGGGGACTGGCTTTCATTGGCATAAAATCTGTCCCCGCACATCCTCTGAAGGGTGGGTTTGCTCAAAGACGCAAGGCAGACAACGTGCCCTCTGCATGTATCTGGTGTTAGAGGAACCCTTCCTGCTTTGTAGGCTTCTTGCAGGTAGCTCTGGGATGAGGGCAGAAGGAGGTGCTGGACCCCTTTTTGCCACCATGCCCCCAGGGTGCAGGGGGTTTGACACTGCAAGGCATACAGGGAACCCCTGCCTTGGCAACTCTTGAATGTAACAGGGAACCCTGAACTGAATTAAATGAAGAGAATATGCTTTTTAATTATTTGAGTGAGAGGAAGGAAGAGAAAGTTAAAATTGAGAAGCTGGGAGATGGCAGAGCTGTGATTCCTCATATCCAGATTCTCAGCAGTTATCACTGACATGGGAATACCCTAGTCCTGAGCAGGATGGTTTCTTTATGTGCAGGTTTCATGAGCGCTTTGCTGCTTTGTTTACTCATAAACTGCTGCCTTCAGAAGGCACCTATGGCTTGAAAGGGTGTGATTGCAGTCCACTGTAATGCATTCAACCCTTTCCTTTGGGTTCCTCAAGCTGTAGTGCTGTAAACAAAGAGGATCTTGCAGAGACTGATCATCACAGAAATTTTCAGAAATCTACTTAAGCATTGACACCAGTCTCACCACTGTGAGGACAGGAATTGGTCAAGAATTCATTTTTGGTTGCACAAAATTCCTACCTTTCGCTTCCTTTTGCACCATATGTTCAGGGTACAACTCTCCCTTCACTAAATGCTATAGGAGATCAAGAGCACCAACATACCTGACAGAGTTCCTGATATGACACAAGCTCTCCAGGTACAGCAGCCTTTAATTCTTTCTCCTTTGTATTACTGTCTTCATCAGCTACTATAGCATTTTATCTGGAGAAGAGTATCTAGGAATCCCATGCTAGTTTGTGGCAATCTGGCAATCTTCCCTTAATTAACTTACCACTAACTTTTAGCAGCTTGTAATTTTTTTTCTAGACAACATTTTCATGCTAGATCCCCCAAAAGACCCACAGTGTGTTTAATTGAAGATATGATAATTGTAAGTTACTTTGCTGCAGCTGCTTAAAAGTAAAAAGGGAAAAAAGCCATTAAGGCTATATGAATTACATCATGGGGAAAAAGTCTGCTTTTTATTATATATGCTACCCTTAGGCTGAGCTAAATTGCTGCTTTCATAGCTCAACTGAGGGTGGTTACTTGAGCTTTTTGTACTCCACTAATTTTTTTCTGAATGCTTCAGAGATAATGTGACTGTCCTTTCCTGAGCCAAGCAAAGCAAGAAAATATCATTGCATATACAGAGACAAGAGAGTCCCTTTTCTTCCTTCTGAACTTGAGGTTGGTATCATCTTCAGTAGTTTTACTTCATTGCCAAGACCCTATGAAACAGTTGGGAGCTGCCAGTAATGTGTGGACCTTACATCTGTTAGTCCCAGGGAGTCAGGCTGCTGCTGCCTTGCAGTGAAAGGTGTGGTGGACCCTTTGAGTGCAGGTTTTGTGCCACATCCTCTTCCCCTGTGTCCCTGCACATTCTGATGGTGAATCTGTTGTTGATCCATTTTGTGACCAGGCAGTAAATAGCCAGGTTTGTGAAAGGCTTTGCATGAAGTATCCAGCCAGGGAGGTGGTGGAGACATCATCCCGTGGGGTGTTCAAGGAAAGGTTGAATGAGGTACTTGGGGACATGGTTTAGTTAAGTAATATAGGTGGAAAGGGAACAGTTGGATCCAACCATAATGACTCCATGAACTTCGAGCATGATCATGCCCATAAGGCAAGTGAAGTAATCTTGGGAAGTGGCAGAAGTGAGATACTTGGTGACACTGAATGTCCCTGGCTTTCCCTGCAGTCAGCAGGTTTAAGATCACTTATCCCACAGGGAGGTTCTCAGGCTAAGTCTAGATAGAGCCTCATTGAGAGATGTCCTGCAGAGAAAGAGTAGAGCTGCTTGTAATGGGAGCTTATTGCAAATGGCTAATGCTTTTGTTTGAACAGCAGGATGTGCCCTAAAGCTCAGTTATATCCAATTAATAAGGGCAGAAACACTACAGCCTCAGAGTGCAACATTAGGAAGTGGTAAAACTGGGTGTATGTGTGACTCTTTCAATAGGTAATTTGTTCTGTTAGTGGAGATTGCTGATAATAAACAGTAATTTTAAGGATTTTGTCCAGTTGCCTCTGGTTAAGAGGCATTAACTCTCATTCCAGCATTTATAAAGTTGCTACTTACTGAAATCAACCCCCATATACAGCTGTCAGACAGATGTTGATTAAAAGTATTTTTTAAGTTACTGGCATGAATTCTGAACATGCTAGATTGTATTTCACAAGTTGTCCTGCTGCACATATATAATGCAAGTGCTTTTTTTCCTTATTCTAAGTCTTTAAGAATCTTGAACAGAACTCAACTCTGAACAGATTGTTTGGGGGAATAATCTGCACTGATCTCAAGTAGAGATCAGTAGAGATTACGTGTAGATGGGGTTTCAGTGGCTTGCTAATGGGAGTTTCCCAGGGAGCAGCATCCAACCTCACAGGAACTGAGCTGCATCATATTTAATCTTTGTCCTCTGCCCAGTTGGCAGCCCAATGGGAGAAGATCTGTAGAGCAACACTGTGCTGAGGATTTGATGTCTTCACTGTGTACATTTCATGGCGTATGTACAGTGGTTGTTCTCTGCTGTCCCTGTCCTAGTTGCAGGGACTGAACGCCCATAAGTAGGTGAAGCACTGTGGTGTAACCCTGGAGAGCATTGTGCAGTCTAGTTTTATATGGAAGGAAATAAGTTCTTGGGCTTAGACTGCTCCATGGTAGCCCAAAGTGTGGTAAGGAATAATGGGTGGGAGACCTGCTTCCAGAGCACGCTCCTCTGAATTAAAACACTAATGTAGAAGTATCAATTATGTCTTAAAATGTTTCAGGCAGCCCCAAAATGAAAAAGAATGCCCTGTGTACATGACCAGCTGCTACCTTTTACCTGGACAGGAGCAGTATTGCATGTGCTTTATTTATTTGCATGCTGCCTCTTCTTTGTGCTCAAGGACATGCTGCCCTTCCTTACAGCTTGAACACCCAGGAAGGCTTGGGAGCTTTGAGGGACTGGAGATGAAACAGTTTGTTACAACCACAAGAAAATGTGTTTTGTTTCCAGAACAGTCACTATTAGAAGGAAGTGTTTGAGGGAAATGTTCAAAACCTCCTTGTGATAATGAAGTGCAGTGAATTAGAGTGTTAGAGTATAAATTGTCTCGAGTGAATTACAGTCCTGAGTTTTGTTTAGGATCCCCTCTCCCAACCCCCAGCAATGGGGCATAGGCTTTCCTCTCATCCATTAGCAGTTCCTGAAATGACAGCCATTCCTGTGGGGTTAAATGCACACTGAATCAGGTGGGTAAAAAATTTTCTTACAATCCCCAAGGAATAGCTCTTATGACTGGAACTTGCTTTTAGACAAGGAATGTGCAAAAAATCAGACTTGGAAGCTGTTTGCAAAGATGTTATGGTCTGTCACATTTTTCTTGCTACTTGCCTTTGAATTTCGCACCCGTGGAATGTGAACACCCTGTCTTGGGTTGGGGTGGGGGGTGCTTTTAATCTTAAACAATAACAAAATTTATAAGAACTGGATCTGGGCTGTTACTCCAGGGGTGATACTGTGCTGGAGAAGTTGGCATTGTACTTAACCACATTCTTCAGTGCTTTTGGGGGTGGATTGTGGTGTGGATTGTGTTTGGTTTTGTTTTTTTAATACCAGTGAATTATCCAAGGAATTCTTCTGCATCCTACATTACCTGTGTGCCCTATAGCTTCTCTGCAGTAGCTGATGGCCGGGATTTGGTATGCTTGTGGAGACCCCCATTCCCTAAACAACTTCCTCTGCCACTACCCAGTCACATCATTGTGAACACCAGTAATTTAATGGTGTATCTACATCAGCTGCAGTTCCTTGGTACTAAGGTGTGGGCTGATATAGACTGGCCTTGAGGAAGATTTACAGTGCTATCCACCCAGGATGGTCATCCTTCAAGAGAAAACTGCCTGGGTTTTTTTTTTAGGGCAGCTCTTAAGTGGCTCTTCTCACTTGTCTCTTATTTCTCCAGTGCTAAAATGCAAGTGTCTCTTTTTTCTTTTTAATCCTAACAGTGTGAGGAGAGGAAAGCATTTTCAAGATGAAATAGAAATGCTTGCAAAACATGCTAAGATTTCCCCAAGGGATGTTAAATAGGGTGCTAATATCAGGAAAGAAATCCATAAACCCGTATTTTGTGATACCCTGTGCTCTTTTACAGTCACTTTGCAATGTCTCATTTGATACTTTTTGCCATCAAGGATTGCTTAGGCAAAGATTTCCAGAGAGGCTTGTGCCCTACAAATCACCTCTTCTCCAGCAGCCCCTGAAAGCTGGGTGCCAACATCCTTCAAAGTATTTCCCCTCAACTTACTTTGGGAACTGCTTAGAAAGTTTGGAGATATACTGTATGTAGTCTAAGCCACCAGAGAAAGCTCATGCCTAAAGGCTTGTGGAATAAAAATGGAGTGCAAGTTGCAAGAAACCCTTTTTGTTAGGGTGATACTGTGACCTTTGATTTCTAAAGTAACTTTCCAAAAGGAAGCTGTGCTATGAATGACTTAAACCACCTTCTTGCCTCTGTCCTCACTTAGCCAAAAGGCAAAGGATGTTCCAATGTTGGCAGCCTAACAAAAGTAATATTTTTAAGGATGATATGTTCTTGATTTTTTTTTCTTAGTATATTGAGTGCAAATAACCTCTCAATCAAGGTTAGGACATAGCTAGACTAAAAGGTGTGTATCTTTTTAGAGGGATTTATTGAGTAGAGTCAGATGTGATTTATCTCACGTTTCTTTGCTTTCTCTCTCATTTCCAGTGAAGGAAAACAACCTTCTTATTTGCTAGTAGATAAAGAATTATCAAAAAAAGTACAGTGTTCCCAGAGTCAAGGCATCTCTCAAATCCTATTCCACCTAGGAGGAGGTGGGTGACTGCTGGCATGTCCATGCTTCTCCTTCCTGGTACTAGTGCTCCGTCTAGCTCAGAACTGGCCGGTAACCTTTTTCCCAACCTTGCAGTTGAACCCTGCTCAATCTCTCTGGAGAAATGGTTTCTTTTGAATCCACCTCAGAGCCTCGGTGCTCACAGAGCCCAGCTGGAGTTACTTCTGCTAAGCATTTTGCCAAAAATCAACTTCTCTGCAATCCTTAGGGGACAGTCACTGTGTCACAGCAGCTGCTGCTCTTTCATTGACCCAACTGTTGTATTTTGATGAAACTCAAGTTTCTAGAATGGATTTTAAAACCATAGCCTGTATGGTCTGAAATCTGAGATGCTCAGGTTGAGAGCCACTCTACAAAGATAAAAATCAGATCCAATGTTATCCATGTTCAACAGTGGCTCTGGTGTGTTCTCATTTTCACTTTCCTTGTTTTCTGACAGAACAAATTAAAACGGTACCTCAGCTCATTCCAAGAATGGTGCACTACAAGGTACTAGTGTTACTAAGTATTTAGCACTCCACAGTGCTGTCAGCAGCAGTTTGTAGCGTGTACTTGAATGAACTGCAGCTACACAATCAGGCCCAAGTACATTTAAAATCCCGTAGCCCATGTGCAGCTGTAGGTTGCTTGCATCTGGACAGCAAAGCAGCTGTTTTCCTCTGTGAGCTTGGGAGAGCTGAGGCTGTTTAGGAGTGGGGCATAATCTAATTCACTTAGATAATTAATTTACAGTTTCAGATATTTTTTCCCAAATTGTGTGTGTTTCAGAGAGTAGCTGTAGAAACTAGCCTTTGCTGTGTCATGGTGGTAGCAAGCTGAGGAGGTGACTTCTTCCACATAGGGATGGCTTTTCTGGGAGAGCTCTCAGTCTGGTCTGAGCTGCAGAGTAGCTGCTTCATGAAAGAAGATTTATCTGCCCTTAATGCATTTAGAGATGTCCTGGCACCTGTTTCTGTGCTACTGGTTCAAACTGGCCTCAAAGCTGAGGATCCAAGGACCTGTTCAAAAAAGGATTGTTTTTTTGGTGGGGAGTTAAGTGACATAGATGTTGCCAAACTGAGAGCAACTATCCTGCAAACTAGTAAGGGGTACTAAAGTAGCTGGTGCTTAGAAAGTCTAGGAATTCCTTGGGCTTTTTTCCACTAAAGACAAATGAGGAGCCAGGGGTATCTGGGGGGGGGGAAGAGATATGATTAGTCCTGCAGAAAGAGCGTGTGCTCTTAAGCACCGTGGCAGTGCACAGCAATTATACCATTAAACCATCATCCAGCCCACATGGGGTTTGTCCTGATGGAAGCTGATGGGGCTGTCACAGGGCTGTTATCTCCTTACTGCACCTTGGTCAATAAAACCTAAATGATGAAGGGTAAGGAGGAGGCATCAAAGGGCCTCTGTTTATGTTCTTGGTAGAGAACTGAGAGTGACCCAGTGACTGTTCTATGAGTTTAGAAATTAGAGGATGTTGATGAGTCTTTCTCACTTCCTATATTTTTCCAATTCCTGATGGGTAACTTCTGCAAGAACTGCAGAAGTTTCATGTTTGGAGAAGAAAATATTTCTGGAGGTGGTTTTAAGAAAGATTTGGAAATAGTATATGTGCTCGTAATTGGCAGGTACAGAAGTCCTCATCAGCACAGATAAATTAAAATGTTTAAAGTTTTACCTGAAAGTAAGGAAACATGGGACTGTTATTTTCGTTTCTTCTACGAAAAATTTCTGATCAGGACACTTAAAGTAGGGCAGACTTGGGATGACTCAGACTTTCCATTTACTTTCTGAAATACAAACCAGTCTTTCCGAAGTAGAGCCTTGGGAGTTGGATTGTCACGCCTTTGGCAGAGACCAACACTTCCCAACAGGCTATCTAATGTCTTGCTTATATTATTTTTATAACTACATCCCAGTTCTAATGCTCCATCCATCCTAGTACTTATGTGATGGAGTCTTGTCTAGATGTGGCTGTTGGATAGACCTTAGGAAGAGTTGCTTTCTTCTAGGCAATGGATGCATTCCACACCAAAAAAAAAGTAAAAATATATTAACTAGCATAAAATATAAATTATGCTTGTCCAAGTGCTGAAAAATCCTTGTAAAAATGTATGCAACACATCTTAAAATCAATAGCCATCCACAGGCTCAGGCAGCCTTCTGTACTCTAGATGTGCTGTACTGAGGCTGTTCATTCCCTCAGTTCTTGCTATCTGGATAATGCTTGCCCTTGAACATAAGGTAGAACTTTCCTGCTTTTATGCTAGCTGTCTGCAAACCCAACCTCAAAAAATAGATTTCCCACAGAATTGACATTTGTTCGTTACAAGAATTTGTGTTTGAGTATTTGGAGCTCTTGCTCTCTTCCTTCTCCTTTACCAGAGGAAGTTATTTTTTTTTCTTTAACTTTTTTCTGGAAAAGCAAAATCACTTAAATGTGTGCTGCTTAAAAGGTCCTTTAAAGTTGTGAAATCAGGCAGATTGAGGGGAAAAAATATATTTTCTCTTTTTTTTTATGCAGACCATTTAATAAATGCATTGAGGTTTGTTAATGTGGCCTTATTTTTGCTTGTTTTATCCAAATTATGGTTTTAAAATATCTTCTAAATAGCCAGGGAAAAAACAACCAGTGTTTACCAAAATAAAACACCCTGCAAAGGCTTCTTCCTTTTTCTTTCTTTTTTTATTCCCTCTTTTTTTTTTGTGCCCCTCACTAGATTGACTGTGACTTATTTTATATATATATATATATTTTTTTTTTTTTAAGGCTGGGGAACTCTGAGGAAAAACCTGTAGCCCTTGGATAGAAACACATACCTTAAACATTTGGGAGCTGTGACCTGAGAGGAAGGGTTTAAATTCTGGGTAGGGTAAAAATAGTGATGCATTTCCAATAGTAAGCTGTATTGCATGTGGCAAATCTATTGCTGGAGCTTTAACACAGCTCGATGTGGTGTTAGTCCTCATGGAGTTTAAAGCCAGCGACTGCATTCCCTGCTGCTGTGCGAAACAAAGCTAAAGCTGAGGGAAAAACTCAACGCTGAGTCTGCAGACCTGCCTGTTTTCTGAGTGTCTCAAATTATTCACCTTCCACAAACCCAAACCCTTTGAGAAGAAATTGTTAGAGACCTGAATTGGAAGGTTTAAGTACCAAGGTCCCAACAAGGCGACTGTACGGATGAGGGTGAAAATCTGAGTCTGATCTGTTCCTTGACCAAATTCCTGGCACTGTTCTGGTTTGCCTTGAGATGCCCGAGGCTCCCTAGAAATTAGAGCTCCTGATTTTTTTCCCTCTTGCTTTATTTCCCCTGTCAAATGTGGGCTGTTTAAAGGTTTTTCCTTCGCACTTTTGCAGGTTTAAATCATGGGAGAAAGGATGTGCTGCATGCGGGTTTCTTCAGCAGCCGTAGTAACAGAGACGGCGCCTTTCTTAGAAAGGTGTCGCGGGAAATCCTCCTGCCGAGTCATCCCCCTGCCCGATGCGATTTGTTATGCAAGCACCAGCGAGGCGCCGGAGCCGAGGCTGGCTCTTCCTCAAATGGCTTCATAAATCGGAAAGCCTAATTCATTTCATTAGCTAGGCCTGGGGGGGAGCTTGGGCTTCACCCGCTACCTGCCGCCGCCTCATCCCTTTGTCTGTCTCTGCCCTCCCTTTTATCTGCCTGGTTTCCTCTAGATGGCATTGCAGGAGAAAGGGAATTCGGATGGAAAAGCAGGGGTTTTACTGCTGGAGAAGTTGGAGGAGCTACTTTGCATTTTGATGATGCTCGATTATCTTATCCACTAGACAAGCACATACAATATTAATACCTCCCATGTCAATCTCAAACAGGATGCAGATAAGTATTTCTTCTGAGCAGTTTTATTGATTGGTTCTTCATCTAAACTGGCTTTCCAGCTTTCTTTTAATTCGGGTAATTTGCCTATGGTTTCCCAGGATATTTGTGTTTGTGCAGGGGGAAAAAATGCAATCATATAAGTGTGCCTTTCGATATAAAAGGACAGAGGAAACTTTTAAAAGCACCTTGCCCTTCTCTCTTATCTCCTGGGATTTTTTAAAATGTAACTCACTGTGAGATTGCAGAAACAATTTATTCTGCTCTATTTTTTCTAGTTTGTTTTCCTCCTGCATTTGACAGTACTATCTGCATAATCAATTTCTCTCTTTCACTGTAGTAATTCCTCTTTTTATGGGATGTTCAGGCAAGCTGCAAAAAAAAAACAACTTCTAAAGCTGCCTGCACTGGCTGCAGGACTGTGATGCTGATTGCTCTCTGGGGAATTCAGTAACTATCTCACAGTCATCTTAAAGTTTAGTGCACTCTCCAAATACCCTCTTTTTAAGAGGGTTTGGGAGCTAAGGTCTGTAAGCAGGTTTCTCCACCAGCAAAGACAAGTGTTACAAGCCCTTTGGCCGAGTGAGCAGGCTGCGTTGGGAGGCAGGTTGAATTTTCTATCATCAGTTGACCTATCAGGAACTAGTTTCTCCTGAGCACTGCTCCTCAGAGAAAACCTGCCTTCTGACTGCCAGCCCAAGTGTATTCAGTGGCTGTTTCATACAATGTTGTCTCTTAGCTCAAATAGAGCTTTACTTCTTGCTGTTTAAACCTGAAGTGAAGAGATTGCATCCCCTCTTAGCCTTCATTTTGATCAGCTATATCAAGCCAGCTCACTTAGGTTTCACAAAGCAGTCCTTCCATTACTCAAACCATGTGAAGAGTGCTCATCCTTGCTACTTCTAGAATGAGTTCATCTTTTCTAAATTGTGCTTGAAGTACACATATCTTGGACTATTACCTCACAGGTGCTTTGCATGTGTATCTAGCATTATCACACTTCCAGCAGGTAGATGTCCTCTGCAGCATTCCCGGATTGCAGTGGTGGTTTCATTATGGTGATTCAGTTATCATAGGGTCCTCATCTCTTCCTTCTCAAATATTCAGTTGAGAGCATGTAGCTCATAATGGAGTTCAAGTGATTTTTAATCCCCAAATGAATCTATTTTAGTACTGTTTAAATTTAAATGCCACTTCTGTTAATTGAATAGTCAATGGTATCTGTGCCTGCATGATACTCCAGTCTTCTACTGTC
This sequence comes from Zapornia atra, assembly GCA_013400835.1. NCBI lineage: Eukaryota > Metazoa > Chordata > Aves > Gruiformes > Rallidae > Zapornia > Zapornia atra. The sequence continues at coordinate 192,912 of VZTU01010675.1, read as the reverse complement.
TTGTTAAAGCCAACAAAGCTGGTGTCACTTGCAGATGATATCCATGTACTGTTAGTCTTGGTGTTAGGAAGTAAATGTGAAGTTAGGTTGGGAAAGTAGTTGCTTTACTAAAGGTTATAGTGCCCAGATCTCCTTCGCATCTCCTGACAGCAGAGAATATTGGGTCGGTCAAATTCAAACTCCCTGCAGTTAACACACGTTGTTTCAGCCTGGTCTCCATTCACACATAATATACTGTGCTTCCAAATCTGTTTTAAAGGATTGAAGGCTGTTCAAGTTAGACTAATATTTCTCTCACTGCATGGATTAACCTGGTTCTCATCTTTGTTTCTTAAATATAGACTCTCTTCTACAGCTATACGGTTATGTCTGCAGTCTCAGAAACTGTTGGAAGCTGTTATAAGTTCTGCATCTCTTTCCGCTGCTGTTTTCAGGAGGGATGGATGTCCTATGACATTAGAATATTAATAGTTTTTTTTAAATCCAGCCACGTTAGCTGTGGTAACTTCTTTAGACCCCCTCTATATTCATTACCCCTCCTACGTGCTTCACGTGGCCCTGCTGTGTTTACAATGTTCTCTTCTCTCTGGTATCCACCAATATATATTAAACATCTTTAATTTGAGTAATACAGTTTTTATTCCAAATACTTTCATTATTCACACTTAAAAAAAGGGCCATCTAAAGCTAAGTGTATTTCAGAGATGATGTTTTTCTAATCTCTTTAGGTCCTAACCTGTGTGCTCTGAGCACAAACAAATCAACATCCCTTCAACTGCCTTACTCTGTCCAGGGTGAAAAATTTTCTGGACTTTACAATCTCTTCTGTTAAGGAGATTTTATATGTAAATGAGAACTGAAATTGAACAGTCTCACATGCAGAAGGTCAGAAAGACTTCACTGAAAGGGTGGCTGCTCTGCATTGAAGATGTCTGGCTTGAGAGAAATGCATGAAAATGTCTCTGCTTTCACCTGGCTTTGTGAATCTGATCTGTCCTCTGCATGAAGGCAAGTTGATAACAGAACCACTGTGTGTGTATGTTACCTGGTGCTAGTCAGCTTTTGCCCTAAATGCACACAGTGGGTCCTCCTTTAACACTCTGGTGTGCTTATGGGTGTGCAAAGACAGATGGGAAAAGTGATACAGGCTGTTCCTGATGTGTGTCATCCCTGTAGGGTGGCTCCTGTAACTCCAGGGTTCAGCCCTGCCTGGGGTCTGGAGGTGACTTGTTGTTGTGACTTGAGCCTGGCATCCACGCATTAGTGCATGTGGGATTATTGATGTGCTTGGGAGAGCTGCAATGTCTTGGGGCTTTGGAAGAGGAGAGCCTGGGGAGACAGAAATCTTTGTGAAATTGAGTATTGATTCCTCTTGCTTGGAGAGCTTTGAAAGTCCAGATTTAACCCAGAGTCCCAAGATTTAATGATATCACAAATTATTCAGGTATGTTACACTAAAGGGAATTTTTATCATCAGCTGAATATTCCACATTAAAGGCACTTCTAGTGCTAGCTCAGATGTGGTCCATGAAGGGGAGTTACTGGTCCTTCTCCTTACTCATCTTTTCCTTTCTTCTTTCCCAGTGATACCATTTAGGGCTGGTAAAGCTGACTTTAACAACGTATTATCTAAGATACAGGGGGAAGGGGCAAGAGCTTAAATGAAACTCTTACGTCAGGAGTACAGTCCTAAGGATAGACAGAGGTAACCAACATATAGCCATGCTGGTACAGCTCCCCCAGAGGTTCCCCTGTAGATATGGACTATCTCAGGGGAGGGTGAGAGACTTGGCCCTGGGTGGATCACATGTGACAAGTTCTGTGACATGTTTGTGGTGTGCTCCTGTAGGAGGTGGGTCCAAAGAATGATTGTTTACTCTCAAAGCATTTGTGCTTCCTGCAGAAAGAGGAGCTAGCCATTAATATGGAGTCTAAGGGGGTTTCCCTAATTCTTTTCAGTTTATTTTTCTTTGTTTACATTCTGGTTTCTGGATATTTCTTATAAAAAACCACCAAACTTGAGGTCTTTATTGGTGCTCACTATTGTTTCTTTAAAACAGATTTCATTAAATAGACTTTGAATAATGCTTGTAATAAATATTCAGCTTGCATTCATTGAAGATTTATCTTGAAAATATCTGTTTGAAAAATCAAGCAATGATCAATGCTGATGCTTCGGACAAAGCATGTTTTATTTCCTCTTTGACAATTTCTTCCCAGAGATGCTGCTGCTGCTCCATAAGGAATGCTGTTTATTGTACATAACATAGTCTTAGTCCCCTTTACTACCTGGTTGCTGTTATTGAAAGGGATCAACTAAGGAAAATAATGACAGAAAAGATTGCTCAAACATGTTCCTTGATACTAATGTGAAACTGGGTTACTTCCCAACTTGATCGGGTTTTTTCAGTCATGTCTGTTTTTGCCCCAGATGATGATTTCTTGGTACAGTTAACTGAGTAATATACTATTCCCTGCTCTGAATTGGCAGAAGCTTAGGTCCCTGATTTCAGGCCCCTCTGTTTTAATCAGGCCTTATATAATTACAGACAAATACTGAGTACTAAGATAAATTTAGGCAAGCTGGAAATAGTGCGTATTGGAGCAAAGCTTTGTATTAACCTTATCCTTCTGCTTCAAACCATCCCCTTTCATTCTGATGTGGTAGCTGCTGCTGTTTCACCTTCTATTTAGGCATTGCCTCACTTTCCCAGCCTCAAACCACCTCTCTGCTCCTCCTGGTATGCTTTTTTCCTTACAGTGTTATAGAGGGGTTCCTTAGGTGCTGGAAATTCCTGATGCTGTATGCTCTGTGCTTTATTACTGCCCCTCTCTCTATTATAAAATACAGGCCTGGGGACCATATAGCCCAATTATCAGTGGGAGGTCTTCTGACTTATGCTAATTAAACAGGGTCCTGTGTTCCTTTATGTTGATCAACAACTTGCTTCACAGCCTGTGCTGAACAAGTAGCATTGTGGTTTGTGCAGAACTATGAGGAGTCTCTATGGAAACAAAATATAAAATCTGGGGCAATTTCGGCTTTTGTGCCTTAGACAGGGAACGCTTGCTACTGATATCAAAGTAAATTCAAGTTTTCTTCATTTAATTGTTCACAATTCATACAGGTAACTTGGCAGACTCATCTGTATGTATTCTTTGGCCAGGCTTTGTATGGTACATTGTATCTTGATTAAATTTAGCATTGAGAATGGGGACGCTGCATCTTCCTGTGGTCCTGTCAAGGCTGTTGAGATGTTCTCGTTGATGCTGCATCTTTCATGGAGATTGATACTTGTAATTGCGACTCTTCCTTTGTCTGAGGCTTTATTGCTCTCTCTATGGGCACTTGATTCTCATCCATTGCCTTGTGAATGGATGGATCAGAAAAGCTTAGAGAGAGAGTGTTAGTGTAAAAGCCTTAGTAATGCAATATTCTCTTTACTAAGGAAATGATCGACAATGTGTTGGGCATGAAACAAATCTGGGTGGTTCTGACAAGTCATCCTTCCTTTCCACTGATGTTTGGTCTGTAGAAGCAAAGTATGCCCCACTGCTTAAGCCTCATTGTTACATATTTTGAGTGGAGCTGGTAACCTCACACTTACACCAATGTTCCCCACTCTATTGAATTGGGGATTTGGATTAGTTGGTTATAACAGTAGGATCTTGTATGTCTCCGTGTTTCAGGCATAGGTTATGGGCATCAATAGATTTTCTTAAAATAACATCTCCCAACACCTTCCCAGTGAAGGGGCTGATGCCTAATTCAAAACAGAAATGTCTTCTCTGACCTTTTGCATTGTTTGAAAAGGATGTCACTAGCTAGCTTCCCCAAAAACTTAGTGTTGGATTTTATTCTCTGTGGGGAAGTATTTACTTGCCCTAAGGGAAGAAAGTGTCAGCCACACAAATGCAGAGGCCAGTGAAACTGAGGAATTCCCTGCTTGGACAAGCAAGCTGCATCTCAGCAGGGTGTTAAGAAACAACTAGAGGAGAGGAGGCTGACAAACTGACAGAGCTCTGAGATGTGTTTGTGTTGGTATTGTATGGCATTTCGTGTGGCTGTCTGATGAAGCACTTAACAGAAAAAATATGTAAGTTGAAGTAAAATCAAAGAAAAGGAGATGTTGAGATAAAAAAATCAGTGCTCTCATGGATAAATGAAGTCTGTCTCTTGCATCTGAATTTAGAGAGGGTTCTTGAAAGGCAGAAAAGGAAGATGCCTCCTGGTTGTGGTTCATCTTATTACTTTTTTTTTTTGGGGGGGTGGAGGGTGTTGTGTGTGGATGGGGGTCGTTGAATGGTGAATGGTCCTTTTCAGGGAGAGCTGGGTGGTTAGCAGCACGTGTGTAACATTAGTTATGGTGTTCAGCACTGTTCTGGAAATGATGTGCCCTGTATGCAAACCAGCGATGTGCAAGTCCCAGATCGTTCCTTGAGGTAGGCAGCAGTTCTCAGCAATGAGTGTTGGGTTTGGCAGGGCATGCTGGGACCTCAGCTTGTGTTTGCCTTCTGCATCAAGCTGCACGAGGAGAAGGAGAATGGCTGACTTTGGGTCTTCAGATTGTATTCTCTGTTTTAAAAAAAGCTCCTCTCCCACGCTGCAGATCTACATCCAGACAAAAGAAAATGCAAACAAAAACACTTTTCTGACCAGCATTAGTCTTTTATTTCTGTTAGCTGAAGATGAATGAAACCCAGTTCCAAACTTCCTGTACCAGATGTTGCTTTCATGCTTTGGCAACTGTTGTTGATGTTGATCAAACCAATGTTACCAAAGAGGAAAGTCTTTCTGGGTTGCTTTGTCTGTTTACTAGTGCACTAAAGCTGGCTGGAAACTGCTTTCTTCTCAGACTGTATGCTTCTCATTTCCCTTTTCTTGCCTTTTTTTATGGGAATAAATTGGCAATTGGCAAGCCAGAAATTGATTCTGGCTTAGTTAACCACGTGCTTTAGTAAAAATGTCGCTTAGATGCAACTTCTTTCTTTTGTTTTTCAGAAGACAAATAAGATTTAAAAAGCACCTGAATGAAAATAGTAGATTTCTTTAAAAAAACAAATTTCCTATTTTTTCATTTGAAAGCACTTGAAACTGGAGATACCTTACCAGAATTAATGCACATTAATCATTCATCTTGGCAGCACCTGTTCTGAGCCACTGCTCCTCTGGATAAATATTATTAGTCTTTCACTGGAGGTGCTGGCTGTGGGGACTTTTTTTTCCCAGAATCTTAATGTTCAATTTTCTTGCCTAGTCTTGGAAAATATGTAAGTGTCCCCCTCAAAACTGCTAGCATTCTTCAGTTGACACAGATTCCAGTGGAACGTCCTAGGGACATATCATTAACAGATATTAGTCAGACAAGGTCCAAATTGTGAAAGTTAAAAAACATAGGTCAATGTCAAATTCTGATGCTAACATAGCGTTAGCACTCAGTGGACTCATTTGATGAATGACAATAATTAGTAAATACGAGTTCTCATCAAGGATACACGTTTAAGCTGGTTGCTTTGGGGAGTTATATGCATTATATATAATAACCCGGTGCTGTCTCAGAGATGCTCATTCAGAACTCCTCTTTAAACCCCGTGGGGAAGCTAGAGAGGGAAGCAAGATGTACATGACCTTCATCAGAAAGGTTTCTTTGCATGAAAGACCAGGTTATGGAATACAGAGGGCTCATTAGAGCAGGTCAAATACTGCAAAATGGCATTTGCAAACACTTGCTTCTATTCAGCAAAGCTGTTTGGTCCAACTATGTTTATCCTTGTTGTTTGCTATTCTTGAATATGTGCACATATGTTCTGGGGAAACCTGCTGTTCCTGCCTATACCCAATCTGCATGCAAACCAAGGGATATGTCAAATGAGTGCATTGCCTCCTGATTATTATTCCCCAGGGTAAAAACTAAGAAAAACTTCTTAGTCTTCCAAGCAAAAGAAGCAAGGAAGCAAAATAATAAAGGACTCTGACTTCTGTTTATGATGCATTGTAAATGGATGAAAGAGTTGTCAAAGAAACTCCAGGTCCCTGCAAGAAAACAGGTATGGCCAGTTGAAGAGCATTGCCCTGCTTTGATCCTCCTGAGTGCTTCAGTCCTGCTCTGCTGTGCATCAGTGGTGGCTGTTTCTGTCAGGGTTGTTTGCCATGGGGTTAGATTTTTTTTGTATGTATAGGAACTTTCAGTGAAGTATGGAGGGCTGAGAGAAAAGTGTTGCCACAAAACTTAATCTTGCAGTTCTAGAACAAAGGGGTTAAATGACCTGGTAGATTAGACACAGACAGGAATTTGTGCTTCTTCGCAAAGTGAGGCCATCTAAATAGCATACCTGAGAGATGCCAAAAGAAAGGCCAAATATTTTGGGGAAGATGGTATGTAGGTGATGTTGCTAAGTGAGATTGCTTTGAAAATGGTAACACTGGAAAAAGTGTTACCAAGAGTTTACCTAAAACCATGCTAGATGCTCCAACACTTGTCATCTCTATCTAAAGCCTTACTGCCCTTTTCAACTAAGAGAAGTGAAGAACTTTGTAGACAAGCACCTGGGGGCTGATGGCAGAGTGCTCAGGGCTGATCTCTGACTCTGGGCTTGTGCTTGAACACAAAGGACAACTTGAGATTTACATTACGAAGAGAAGGGATAATAGAAGGAATTGGAATAAGCAACTGTGCTTGTTTATTTTAATAAGAGATGAAGTGACAGAAGCCTAGTAGCACCATACTGTACTTACTCATTCTTCAGAGAGATTGGAGATTGTTTTTAATCAGTTTTTGACAGCTATTTCACTTTTTATACATGCAGTTTTCCTTGTTTTCTGTGCTAAGAAAACTTTCACTGAGTTAACTGGGGTGATTTATCTCCTGCATGAGGAGTTCTTTCCATAGCTGGAGCTCAAAAAATTCTGTGACTGTTCATTCATCTTATCAAGACCTAGCTCCTGATCTTTGAGAGAAGCCTCAAGGAATATATATATTTTTAAAAACAATATTAGCCTGTCCTTACAAACACAGCAGGTGCTGCATGTACAGCAGGCATTCAGGCAGTGATCTGGTAATGGAAAGTTGTCATCTACTTGCATTTCTTCCGGGCAGTATTAAACTCCTACAGAAAAGGGGTACGAGGTCTTTTTATTTATTACTTTCATGTTTAAAATGGGAACTGACTGTGGTGGCAAATGTACTGTAAGTATTGGGCTAAAATAAAATCTTTCTAGTGAGAAGTGGGGGAAAGCAGACAGTGAACACCTAATCTGAAAAGTGCAATGTTGGCCTGAGCCCATGGTCCTCAGCTTCCATTGGAGTGGAAGGCTTTCTGGGTAGTCATGACTGTGTGTTGAGAGAAAGCTGTCGTCAACTTGTTGATGAAAATTCTGCTTAGCAGCATTTCCATATGTTTTCCCTGGTGTAAATCGGGAGTAATGAAATTGATATAGAAGTGTCTTGGGAAGAGCTCGTTATGGGATCGGAAAAAGAATTCAGAAATTTTTAAGCCAAGGGTGTTTAGAGTATGTCAGAAGTTATTGTTATCTTCAGGGCAACAGGTTTTGCTTAAGCTCTGAACAAACACCTAAGAAGCATAGCAATGCTTCCCTACATGGTTTCCCCCTATAGACTCTTGCAGCCTGAATGGTGGTGGCCAGGGAGGGGAAGTGGTGATGTGGCCTGACCTAGCCAAGGTTGCTCAGGACCTCTGTAGCAGCTGGGGATGGAGGCAGGGTCTTCTCAGTCCCAGATCAACACAAAGCCAAGAGGAACAAACGCCTTCTGAAGACGGATGCAGTTTTTCTGCAGACTGTTTTAACAGACTTAATACCAAACAGAGATCCCTGCATTACCCACATAATAAAATCAGTCTAAGCGGTTGTTTCCAGATAGCCATGTTTTTTCTGTGTATATGCTAAGCTCCTGCCCAGTTTAGCTGCTTGCTTGAGTGATCGAGGGGCTGCATAGCCCCATGAAGAGATGAAGTTAATGGCCTTGAAGATTATATGCCATCTTTGGAGCTCCTTGTCAGTGCTTCAGCTGGGTCGAGGACAAGTGACTCTCTTGGTACTTGCAGTTGTGACACACAGCGATATGCCTCATGCATGGGCAAGCCCTCATGCAGAGAGGCACGCCTGTCCCTGCACTGGCAGCTAGAAAGTCTAGAAAAGTCTCATAGGTTTCACCCCTCTCCAACTTGTGTGATGCTATGGAGAGCTGCTTGGCAGTCAGCCTGCACACACACCGGGATAAATGCTGTAGCGGGTGCCAGGATGAGAAGGAACTGCAAGCTGCCAGGCTAATTTAGGCCAGTGACCCATCTCGTCCTGCCTTCTGGCCCTCCTGGTGTGCAGAGCCACAGGCTTGAGGCTGGCACAGGAACAGAATGAGTATCTGAGGGAAATTCTTCTGCTCTTAAATATACACATTTAGTAGTGCATTTCGATGAGAAATGGTTCAAATTTGATTAGGTCCAAAGATTGTTTTATTGTTCATCTAAGCAAGTAGTCTTTTGGCTTACTTAAGTGGTTTATATCATTACCCATTTTGTAATTGCTTTTACTTCCCAAAACTGTGTGTTGTGATCTTCAGAAAGATTAATACTCTCTCTGCTGATCTGAAGGCAAGGCAAACCTGCTAACAGGTCTCAGCTACAAACAGGAGATACTTCATGGGAACCCTCCCCCAGCTCTCTTTTACCCATTTTTCTTCCACAAGGAAGAAAATATTCTTCCAATGAAGAATATTTAAGCCCTCCCATGCAAACATTTGTGCAAAATCCTGTGTTTGTATTGCAGTCTTTCTTGTTTTCTGTTGGTATCTCTCTACCTTGTTGAGAACACCAACCCTGGTGACTTCCCCAAGGTTTCAAAGAGTCTATGTTAACACAGAGATGGAACAATAATCTTCAGCTTCTGGGTCAGGACAGTGTTTTATTCTGTTCTTTAATGCTTTTTTCTGGATTTCACAACCAGTGATTTTTCCAAGTCAGGTGGAATTCTATTGTTCTTGCTTGGAGAGATTTTCATTATTTTCCATGGACATCTACCTTGCTTCTCTACCTAAATGTATTTAAATTCATTGTAGAATATGTGCAACTTCTGTGAATGGCCCTGTTTTTAAGAAATAAGTGGCCACTATTTAAAAAAAAAAGTTTTTAAGTATAAACCTCTTTGGAGAGGAAGAGTGGAAAATTCTATTGTAAAACACCTTCTTATGAAGTAAAAGAAATGAGGCATAAAGTACAGCATCTTCTATAAAGGCTTGTTTGTGTGTATGGAGAAGGAATATACATGAATAATTACTGTGACTGCTACAATAATTTTTCAGATTAAGGAGAAGAAAAAGAAAGCACCACCCAAAATTCAAGAGAACAGACTTCCCCAACTTGCAAGAAAATTCTGCCCTAAATATCCAAGCCTGAGATGGCAGCAGTGAAAGGACAGCCTCTGTGAGGTTTTACACACACCTTCAGCAACTTGGGGATCTAAAAGCAAAAGTTAAAAAAGAAAAAAAAATCTAAAAATCCCTGAACACCACAGATAATTTTTTTTTTGTAAACACATGAAACCATGTGGTCCCAGATCTATCTAAAGGGAAGAGATTTGAACTCTGCTTTCATGGCATAGTTGTTTTCAAAACTGGTGACTGCTAGTGCTGGGATGGTGAATGAGCACTGGTGAACTGCAGTGCTTCTCACAGCTGCACTCTGCAACCCCTGCAATACTTCCTCAGCCCTGTTAACAGCTTGCATCTGGGTGGGTTTTGCTTGGCCCTTTTGTAAGTGGGCAGGTATCTGTGTCTATTTGCAGTTTGTAGCAGTAGGCAAGATGTCTCCCTGTCTTGTCTTACACAGGGACCCAGATTTCCAGTCCTGCAAAGCCCCCAGCTCTTGCAGTTACTCCATGTTCAATTGCCAGCCTGGCCCTGGGTGACCCTTGCTTGTCCCTGAGTGGCTCCTACCTCTCCGATGTGCCACATCTTGTGCAGAATTACCTGCAAGTGTGAGAGGGGAACATCCTAGCACTTGGTTATGTTGCAGATGGTATTGGGGATACTCTCTGAAGGGTGGTGGTGTTGGCCAGAAAGCCCAGCTATGGGGTGATTGGGAAGAGCCTGTCATCCCAGCGCTGGGGCTGTGGCAGCCATGGAGTTAAATGACTGTGCCAGCTGAATTGTGCTAAGCTCAGCTGATGTCAGAGCACTGATTTAATCTTTAGAATGATTCCCCTGAGAGTGTGGACATCACCTCCTTAAATCTCGTTTGCTTCTCTTCCCTCTTGCACAGTGGGGAACCCCACAAGATGAAGAATTACCCTACTCCAGTTGTTATAAGGAATTGCAACGGGATTTCCTTGAGTGAGGGGAGGCAGTCAGGCAGAGGGATCCCTGGGTTTGGGCAGCATGGCTCACTGTGTTCCTTAGTGTAACTCCTTTGCTCCCAGACCTGCACCAAGCCAGCTCAAACAGGATTTTTTGTTTCTCTTTTTTCTTTTTTTTCTTTTTTTAAAGGAGCATTACTGTGGTGTGGGCACAAGCACCTGTGGTGAGACAGCCCAGTGCCTTACTGGAAATAAGTAGCTCTAGAGTGACATAGAGGACATGTTTTCCAGATGTTGTGTCGTCTGTAGCACCAAGGCTTTTAAACCTATTCTGAGGAAACCCTTCTCCCACGCTTGCTTTCTGGATGTAGACAGCAGGGCAGGAACTCCTCGGGTACCATCTGTTGATGGCTGCTGCTGTTCTGCAATGCTCATGCCTTATACCTGTTTTCTTTGCCTTTTCACACAGGAGTTTGAACTTGGAGGAAAAATTGCTTGGACAAAAAAATTTGCTAATGTTTTCATTTAAAAGATTGTTTGGGAAGAGCCTGAAGTTTAGACTTTCCTTGTTTCTATCAGCTGTTATTAAGGTCACAAAGGACTGTTGAAAGAAACAAAATGTTTACTCTGTGGGGGTTTTTTAACTTTTTATATGTAGGATGCTCAAAGTTGAGCAAAAATCTGTAGCTCAATACTTGATGTTAGAAATATTGGTCAAATGCAGCTCTTACTTTCCTGGAAAAACTTTTTAAACCCTGAGCCATCCTGTCTGCTTCATGGAACCTGCTTCTCTTCCAGCCTGTTGATGAATAGTGGTAAGGTTGGTCTTTTTTTTTTTTTTTTTGTACCAAGTGTCCATCCTGGTGGCACTGCTTCCTTCCCACACCCCACTACAGTCCCTTTGCAGAGCTGTTGAAGCTGGCATCATTGTTTCTTAGACATTGATGTTATCCTATACCTTGTTTCTCTGCAACTGACGGAGGGGGTATCTTGTATTTCTTTGTCCCTATGGTGTATAGAAAGCAAGAACAAGGAAATAAGTGTTACATGTTGTAGCTGTGAATATGGGCACAATGAGGTGCACTACTCCAGCATCAGAAGGGCACAGTTCCTGTACTAGCATAGCTTTAGTAGTTCTGTGTACATCTGTTGTGCTAAGGAGTCCTAAAATACAGTCTGGGGTTACATACCAAGGAGGGTCTGTCCTCCATGCTTGGATATTTGAATCCAGGATTTTGGCCCTCCTCCAGGGCTAGACCATCTCTAAGTCAGACAGTGCTGGTAGCTCAGATGCTAAAGCTCACTCTCATTTGAGATCTGTGCTTTCAGTTCCTGCTATCCCAGAAACACAGGAGACCTAAAAATGGGTTAAACTGCACACTCATGTCCAACATTTTGGTTGTGTTTATATCCAGGGTTTAGATTAATTTAAAATCGATTTAAAAGTGATTTAGAAATCTGTTGTGCTATTATTCAAGGTAATGAAACCAGCAAGATGCAGATCTCCTGTGCCAGCCCCCAAAATGATTCAGTACAGTTGCCTCCTTCGTGGGTGGTTTTAAATGCAAGGATTATGTATTTGGCTGGTGGGATGCCTTGCTGTGAAGTGAGTGCAAGCAGATACTCAGGCCATATCTGTAAGGGCTGAAGCTTCAGCTGTAGCAAATTAGTTGATTTTTAATTTTTTTTTTTGCTGGTGTATAGAAAGCAAGGGGACTCTTTGCTGCCCTGCAGATAACATAATCCTTGCCTTCAAGTTCTTTGGTCTGGTACCCAGCTGGTGTTCCCAGTACTTGATGTGGGAGGAGGGGAAGAGGAGTAATGCATTGTAAGAGCTAAGGGGAAGGATATGGGATGGAGGAAAATCATCCCATAATCCAGGAACAGTGGTTCAACTTGGTGAAAAAGATGAGAGGATACCACTTATTACCTGTCCTTGCTTGCTAGAATAATTATTTCGGTTTCTAAATGAGGCTCAGAGGAATCCAGCTATGACTTTAGTGACTTTATTTAAAAGCACGAAAACAGCTCTTCAGAAAATGCAATTTTATGTTGTGTTCTTATGCTGCTGAGCACAGTGAAGCCCTGACCAGGAGTCAGGCTCCCACATCCCATCTCAGTGCTATTAATACAGAAAAGCAGAAGTGAATTGCCTTGTCTCAGGCATCACCCTCCCTCCTCTGCAAAGTGCTGGTTGAACCTAACCTCACCACTACAGACTAAGCTCTGTTGTGTGTAACCAAGTGGTTACCTTCAACCACCACACACACAAAAAAGGCCTTTAAAGATAACCTGAAGATCAGCAGGCATTGAGCTGCTTCAGAAGCTGGAAAAACTTTTGCTGTCTGGTGAGGAGTGACAAACAACTTGGCTTCATGCCTTGAAGTCTAATTATATTAATTCTCATCCTAAACTGCTGGTTCTTTTTATACCTTGACATCAACAGAGGTAATGTTACAATATTGATAGGCTTTAATACCAGAACGTTCACCTCTGAAGCAGGACTCTGAAATCTCTCCTAGGCTCTGCATGATGCAGAGAGGGATGAAACCTCAGGGTTGTTTTCACTGTTCTTCCCTGAACATGCTTTATTTGAATGGGACTTGCCTTGCATTTAGGTTTCATGAGAAGATAGTGAAATAAATATTCTGGTTTGTTGGTCCTTTGGCTCTCACTGAGGCTTGACAGGAAGCTGGGAAGCTTTCTTTGGGGTGCCAGGAGCCCTGGACTGTGTGGTTTGTCCAAGGCTGAATATAAAGTGCAGGCTGTCTAAGAGTACTTTTTTCCAATGGAATTGTCACACTTGCTCTCGCAGACTGTTTTGTGAGTCTGTTTTCTGGTTTTGCTTAAACACAATCTGATACTTGCATTGAAGGTTTTTGGGTCATTTTCTTTTTATTGAACAACAGAAAAATCAGTGTTCCTTTTTTATTATTGTTGCTCTTCCCCCTGCTCTAAAACCAGCAGTGTTTTGAGCCAGGTCTGTTCCTTTCCTCTGTCACTGGAAGTGACATGTGATAAGAGCAGTAAGGGAAGTATGGGTCATGGCAATTGCTTTCCTTATGCCAAGTCCATCCTGCAGGAGAACAGAAGCTGAAAGCCTGGAGGGGTGTTTATTTTGAGATTGCACTGATATTAAATTGGTCCTAAGCATTCCCCTCTAAAGCTGCCAAGTAGGCTTAGTGAGGTCTTAACTGGAGATTGTATTAATATCAGTAAATAAGAGACTGAAGCATCCTCTTGACCCTGCTATTAGGAGTTAAATTCATTTTGGTGAAGAGGATTGGTCCCAGCTTAAGACCAGTGGTTGGGATATGTAGAGATGGTGGTTTATGTACTGACTGGCTGAAAAAGGGAGTCCTCGCTTTTTGCCCTGGAGTTTCTATGGCTTTGTGAACACTTTTAGGCCTGTGTAGCACATGGGTTCAGGCTGATGGCAAAACCCTCTCCCTTTAGCTACTTCTACAGCCCAGGGCCCCACCAACTACTCTATATGCTGTTTCTATAAATGAAGGGCTCATTTCATCAGCACTGAAGCGGGAAATTTGGAAAGTTTGGTAAAACAGTGTGAATGAGAAAGTGATAGGAATAGTGTTATTAGTAATGTGGTGTCACAAAAATATGCCACAAATGTTTATTTCTAGGTCCAAGATTTGCAAACTTCAAAAAAACCTTTTACCAGTAAAACTTCCTCCAGCATGTGACATAGGGCTCCCAGCTCAATACTTCATCTGAAACGTAGAGATGTCCTGCATGTTTTGTCATGACTACACCATTTGCTAATGGAAGAAGAAAAACCAACCCAAACCACAAAAACCCCACTAATAAACATTTAAGCATTTTTGTCCTGTTTTAGTTTCATTCTGCAAATGCACATCGTGTTTAAAAACCTCAGTAAATCTAGCACTCTGATCAGAAACGAAAGAGAAGGATAGTATTAAAAGCTCCTTGAGCCTGTGTTTGCACCAATTTCTAAAAGACTGTGTTGCAAAAGGCATTAAAAATTATGAGCTTTTCCAGAAGATTAAGATGTTTTTCAGAAATAGATGCTTGAACCAGCTGGCAAACTAATTTAAATATTTGCCCAGTCATTATATTTGTTAATAAAATTGGATTCAGAAGGGGATGATGCCAAATCTGGGAAGACATTACAAATAGGTTTGGGGTTGATCTGCATGCAGTCTGTTTCATCCTGACATGGGCCCCTTGATGCTGGCGAGCTGTGCCTCCTTCCTGGATGCTATTAATGACACTATTATCCCCCAAAAGCAGCAGTCATGCTTGGAAAACCCATCTGTTTTAATATCACAAAAACAGCCTGTATATAAATGCAGGACTGCAGAACAGGAGCTAAAACCAGCTGCTCTCCCATGAGCATCTTGCATTGTCCACCAGAGCCTTTGCTCGTCCTTCTGCCACAGCAGCTACTAGATGGCAGCCAAGGTGATCTGCTGAGATGGGGTGATACCTGGCTTTACCAGCACTGGGATTTCTGGGACTGTGTGATCTGTGACTCAGCAGGGAAAAAACTTGACTCTGACCTGTCCTACCAAACCCAGGAGACTCAGAGTGTTGTTTGGGGTTTGGGTGGGGTTTGTTTTTAATAAGAACACAGATTTATTTGTGAACTGGAGCTTGGGGCATTGTTCACACCTCAATTTAATGGAATTTTTTTTGTATGTCTGTGGCTGCACAGTGGCCTGTTCTATGGCCTGGAGATATTTCATCTTCTGTATTTCTTCATTCCTAAGGATTCTTAAAGCCAGCTCTGGTGTCAAGAGTACAGATAGGAAAGTTTCAGTCTCTGTCCTCCTAGCTGATTGATTTTTGCATTCCTAGAATGGGTGGTCAAAACATTTCTTTTCTTGCTCATGGGGTAAGACTTGCCTCTCCCATGATTACAAAATGAAGGACCTGCCTGGGTGGAAGGAGGGATGCAGATGTTCAGTTTCTACCTTACAGCCATGCTCTAAGTGTCAGGTCTTTGTGCTGGCCCTTCTCCCCATGTCAGACAACCCCCAAAGACTAGTCAAAATATTTCCTGTAGCATCTCTGTATAGCTGCGGCTTTCTGCTCTCTGGCCCAGGATGCCTTATGTCCCCAGTTCTAAGACACAGCCTGGAGACTAAAATGCTTGCTTCTTTCCTTCCCTTCAGCATGCTGGTATTGGGTGTTCTGGTATCACTGATGTACATGGCCAGTTGTTATTTTCTCTAAAACCTGTATGAAAGCAATATGTCCCTCAAACACCAGTACTCTTAATGTGAAAACAAATCCCATTCAGCTGGTGTGGAAAGCCAAGATTTATCTATTTGAGAGTGCTGTCTGTCAACAGCATCTTAATACCCAGAAGAGGTCACTAGGATTGGGATGATTGAAATTTTTACTTTCAAATGCATGGGGTTGTTTTTTTTGTTGTTAAGCAAAAAAACATTTCAAGTGAGCCTTGTAAATTTTTGCCAGCCTGAGGCAATTGGCTCCTTTAAATGGTATTTCTTATTTTAAAATGCCATAAAATTGAAATAAGTGCATAGGGAGATATACAGTCCACCTACTACTGATGTATGCCTGTACCATATAGGCATACGTTGTATACAGTCCTATGTGTCTGCCAACTGCTCAGCCTGAAAGGCTCTCAGGCTTTCCTTTCTAAATCGAATTCTGTGCAGAGAATTATAAAAGCCCAGTGAGATATGCAAATAAAGGGATTTTGCCAATTAACTTAGAGCAAAGCAGAGCATCAAAACCAGAGACAAAATGATACATTTCTGGGTCTTGCTTTTAACACTTTGCAGCTTCTAGAACTGAAAGATATCTTAGCAGGGAAGACCCAGAGAGTTTGATCTCTTCTTACATTTCACAGGTCTTGCCAATCAGAATCCCAGTGCCAAGGTAACTTGTTTCCTACAGATTTAGGATGCTAAGTAAAGGATACACCTACACAAGCAATGATGCAATCCTTACTGATTTAGGCTTGTGTGGCAGGCCAGATTGGCACTGTCTACCCTTCCTGAGGAAGTTCACCACCTTGCAGTAATCCTGGCCTGCAGCCTTTGATGACCAAGCCTTATGGCTTCGTGTTAGGATGGTTCTGTAAGTGCTGTCTTGAATACCTGGGGTTGCCTGCAGGTCCCTACCTTGCTAAGAGCATGTGTCATGTCCCATTACTAAATCCTCTGTCAAACCTAAATGCTTTCATGGGGGCTACCCATGACTCTGGTAGTGCCCAAATTATAAGCAAGGGTACAGGCTAACATGTATGTTTTCATTCTTCTCACCTTGCAAGCAGAAGAATAAGCATCTGCAGCAAACAGTCCAGTATAGCTGGAAGGGGTTTGGTTAGCACCATGCAGCACTATGTGTAGTTAAAAGCAGAGCATGGTGACCATGGACCCCAGTGCAATGAATGAAATGGACCCCATCAGCTGGCTGATTGACATCACATTTGCCTGTGGCTGGACCCTTCAGTCCTGGTGCCAGCCTGTTAAGGTGGAGTAAGAGGTAGCAAAGAACAAAAGGCTGAAACCAGACCTGGGGGAAGGGCTGTGATATCTAAAACCAAACATTAACAATGATAGGATTAATTATGGGAGCAAGGTCATTCCTGCAGTTTTGAAGTAATTCCAGCGGGGGATTCTGCTTAATGCTAATGGCAAGTTACAGCTAAAGGCTGTAACTTAATACCCACATTTATTGGTGTTAATAACATTAAATGGTTAGTAATGCTGAGAGGTCCAGATTTGGAGATCTGAGAACTGCTCAGCACTCCTTGTGATTCTTATGCTTTGACCCTTTCTGGCTAAGAATGCTCCTTTGTTATTTGCATTCCAATAATTCTGCACTCCTGAATAAAGCTCAGGATGCTGTTGTGTCAGATGCTCTATGCAATTCTGGTGTGTTTTATGAGGACATGGCTGTGGCACAGGCAGTTTAACAGACTGGAGTACAGCAGGCTAGATGCATGGTAGATATAGAAACAGGCCCTGTAATCAAAAGCCACTGAGATCATAGAAGCAAAGGGTTGGAGACTGCATGGGAGATAAACAGGTGGTTATTCCTGGTTTGGGGCAGATTAAACAAGTTGTTCAAAGCCAGGAACCAAGACTAGAACTCCTTCTTTTCCCCCTTGATTTGGGAGGTTACTGAACATTTTTCCTCTAAACCCCTAGTTCTGCCAGAAGTTGGGTAACTTTGGTCTTGTGCCATGTCTGTAGAAACTTGATCTGCTGCTTCAGGCTGCCAGATTGCCTACAAGAGAGAGCCTAGCAGGCACTGAACAGGGTGTTAAGCAGACGTGGAAAAATATAAATTCAGTGATGACTATAGTTGGTTTCGTGCTAGTCATGAGACTTTGTCATAACTCCCCCTGGAAACAGCACAGAGAGCAGCCATGAAGCACATGAGAAGTGTTAATTGCTTTGTGTTGTTGCATGTGGCACAATTAATGTGTCATAATCTATGAAGTATTTGGTGAAATAGGGTGAAAACCATCAGATAGAAAACTAGGGGAAGTATTTTTCACTGTTTTCAGTTTGTCCATGGTTTAATTTGCCTCCTTACTAGAGGAAACTGAATCAGGCAAAACCCTAGCGAGAACAGCCTGATGAGCAATTCACCAGTAAGCAGGGAAACAAATAGTGGCTGAGCAACTGAAGCTGTGTGACAGTTATCAGTTATGAATTATTTGTCATTTTGGGGCTACAACTGCCTGTTGTGTGACATAGGTATTGCACTGGCAATTACATTGGTGTTACAGAGCAGAGAAATTGGCATGGTCCCTACACACAGACGACCTTCCCTCTGTATATGCTGTGTACACACTGGCAGCACCAGGGACCTGTCTGGGTCTGGGGTGCATGGCACTGAGTGCAGAAATGTCCTTCTCTTTGCAGTCTGTCCCAAACCTGGCTGCAGTCACCATGGGCTCCTACTGATTTCAGCTATCTTTGGATCAGACACTAAGTATCAAAAAAACCCCTGTATGCATAAGTTTCAGAGGTGAGCTCAGGGAAAAGAAGCTAGATCCAGGCCAGCAGTGCTCCAGCTCCAGAACTCACGTGTTCTGGCTCTGCATATTTGAGAAGCAATTGTGTATTTATCAGCTGGGTTTGGATTCCAGGAGCATGCTTCCTCCCTGCCTTTTTTAGCTGTGTTGCACTGCAGAGGCATAACGAGGTAGTTATGGCAATGGTCTTTAGGCTAGTATACCACACGTGACATCCTCTACTGTGTACGGGTGTTTTTCTGGGTTTTCAGTGGGGAACGTGAATTCCTGTGGGGGTGAGGAGAAGCCCTACTTTCTCTGTTTGTTCCTATGTACTATTAATGTTTAAAAAGCTCTGGCTCAAAGAATGTGGTTCGTGTGTGCAGCATTTCTGTACCTGTCAACAAAGAAAGGAAGGATGCTTTATTATCGACAAGTTTGGTTTTGCTAACTTGTAAATCTGATGGTATGGGCAGTTGTATTTTTAATGGATTATCTATAGATTGCAGCTTAGCCCACTGAAATGGGGCTGTTTGCCATAAATGCATCTTGTGCAAAGTATTTTTCAATAGCAATCAACTTGTCCCTGCTCTTTCTTCCCTCTTCCTGCCCCAAAGTCGTCTAACTATTGATTTCATCTGACCAAACACATACCTGAACCCTTTTAACCTGCAACATCTGTTCTTATGGTAGAAGAAACAGTAGTCTATCCAGAAAACATTGTTGATATGTATTGTTGACACACTGCATTAGTGGTTTCAAATACTCCAGTACCTAATCATAAGTAAAGACTCTTCCAAGTGAGACCTGGTTAGAGGTGGGTTTCCTCCTCCCTTTTATTTCTGATGCAGCTTCTTTGTGGGTGCATGTGTTGTACTGCAACTACAATCTTCTACTTTGGTCATTGCTTGTCATAAATCTACTCTTATTAAAAATTATTCATTTTAGATTACTTGATAAGCTCAAGATGTGCTTGCGTGGCTTTCTGTAGAGCCCACTGCGACATCTGAGCATTTCCCACAAGCGAAGGGATTTAACTGCACTATATTTGAGATAAGATGGGCACATCCCTGTTCTGTAGCAGGAATCTAGTTTCATAATTTCTTCACCTGGAAAGCCAGGAGTCTTGGGGTTTGTTCTGATGTTCTCTCTGATTGTAACTTTTGTTTTGCTGCTTTTTTTATGTGGACCTTAAACTAGGCACTCCAGTTTTGGAATAAATCAGAGCGTATAATCATGCTGCCTTTGTAAGCTCAACCTGAACGTCTTCTATAGAGGTGCACTACTAATTCATTGAGAGGGGATATGACACCCCTGCTAGCTCCCTGGAGAACTCCTGTCCAAAGCAGCCTTTCTAAGGAAGAGCTAAAAGTGTCTGTGTCATGAGTGGCTGAAAGAACGAATAACAGTCTGAAAACCATTTATTAAGAAAGAGCCTTCCATTGATAGGGCCAAGCCTGCTTGCCCTTAATGGTTTATTCTGTTTGATCCTATCAGTGACAGTTTGGCCCTTGCATGAGAGAAGCTCAGTGAGTGACAGTCTTACCTCTTGTGTAGCACTGATCGAGAGAGATTATTTCTACTGTGATAGGAATTATTCTGACAGTCTCATTACTGTCAAGTGAAAATTTGGAGCAGTCCTGAAAGAGGAAGTCTTAGCCTGGAGTATCTGTTAATTGATGCCCAGATGGAAAGGCACCCTCCATGGACTGAACAGACTGCTTCCTTGGGGACAAAGCAACTTACCCAAAGTGATTATACAACTTGAAACTAGATGCAGCCCTCTGAGAACAAGGTGATCTGCTCTGTTCAGGCACTTCTTCACTTGCAAACATACTTAAAGGACAAAGATGGCCTGGGTGAGTTCAGCATCTGCAGAAATAGCTTTTAGGAAGAAATATCCCAAATTTCACTTTTAATCTACAGTGCATATAGCTATAAAATGCTTTATGAAACTGCAATACCTATATGAGAAATCAATTTTTAAGAGTTCTTACAGACAAATAATTGATAGGGTAAAAGTAATTTGGACCATCTTTCACCTTTCAACCCCTCATTTCTTCATGAAGGGCAACTGTATCTTTCCTGGCTTTGGTAAAATTCACAGTAACATAAACGACACTTTCCTTAAATATTATTAGTGCTGAGCATGAGGCAGATTGCTGAGCAACTACTTCTCTTTGAAAGGAGTACTCTGCTGTGTATGATGAGTATAGACATGCACATACCTTGAATAGACTAACTCCCTTCAGCTTCAGTATATGTAAGAAAAGCAAAGAGTTTAAAAGGTTACAAAGAAGATAATATGCTTTTGTGCTGCAGTTGAAACTTGTTTTTTCTGCCTGGGTTATTCCAGCAGCCCACTTACAGGAAAGTTTGTGTATATTCACTAAAATATTTTATTTTCTATCTTGTCTATACCAGGATCTTCCCTTTTCTGTCTTTGATAGTGAGAAATCCTGGGAAGGCAGACTGATCTGGCTTTCTAGGACCTCTTTTCTACTACTGCCATGGTAACTGAATCCATAAAGGGCTCCTCTTTTACATTTTACTGTGTATTTAAGAGTTTATCTCTGCTATCTGTCTCTGACTAGTTTCACCAACCTTGGATCATTATTTCACCATGAGGTGTGCATCATCCCAACCAATCTGTGTGTGCCATGGGCTCTGGGTAGTTGTGCACTGGCTCCATTAATTTTCTCTTCCTCTTCTGAGTACACTGCTGCCAAAAGTGACGTGTGTGACAAAATGGTGACATTTTCAATGTATTGGTAGCTATGCCTTCAGGCAGGATGTGTTACAACTTTGGGGGAAGCTGGGACTCTCGGAATCCAGCACAAAGCAAAAGAGGATTGAATGGTAGATTAAACATTGTTTGACTTCCTCACAAATCTTTAAATCCAGGGCTGCAGACAACAAAATTAGTCGCATGTGTCTCAGGAGAGCTGCCCTCACACCTTCTTGTTCATACTTGGATCTACCAAGATGCCTTTTTCTTGATTTGATTTTTGTACGTTCATCCTCTTCCAATAATAGCATCTTCCATCCACTCTACAGTTTTCAGAGCTCCAATGTTTTTGTACTACCCCTCAGCAGCGTTTCCACTTGCCAGAAGGGCAAAGCTCACCACTGGAGAACTGCATAATACATTGGCAGATGCCAGAAGCACGAAGGAAACAGTTCCAGCTGGGGCTTTAAGAGCCACTTTGAGAATGGATACCTTACAGGCTGAGAAGGAGCTCCAAGAAATCTTTCCTAGTGTTTACCAACATTATGTGTCATCTTAGTCTTCCCTGTGTATTTGTCCCTGAGTCTGTCCCCATGAATCTGCAAATGCAAAAACAAACAAAAAAAAGCCCCCACAAAAAACTATTAAAGCTCACTGTACATGCATTAAAAACGAATCACACCAGGTAATTGACAAACTCAGAGTGCATGAAATCACTGCAAAGCTGAGAGCAAAGTAAGAAGTGATGAAAATATCAGTCTCCAACCTGTGTGCTAGTGATGCGTTCTGAGCCATAAATACCAATTACTGAGCCCCCAGATGTAAGCCAGCTTTCATAGCTCAGGACTGAACCCCCCTTTTTCCCCTCCTTTTGTGATTTAAAAAAAAAAAAAGGGCTATAACAAATAAAAGATCTATTGGACTTCCAAGATCTTGAATTTTTGTGTATCTCTCTGCACTGGTGAATTATACAAGTAATCTTTGTAGAAATTCCCTTTACCAGAAACCCTTTAATTACACCCATAAACCAGCCTTGTCCAACCTTTGCTGTCTCTCCTATAATCTGTTGTGCTGTTGTACTGGGTGTGCTCTGCAAGGTCTTCCCTCTAAAGAGAGAAGAGACCTGTGTGTAGTTTTGTGTCTGAGAGGAACTGGAGGAGTCTGGGTGGGTGGATGAAAACCAAGAGTAACATTCTTCCATATTACAGTGTTAAAAGGATGCAGTGGTGGGTATCTGTTCTTGGCTTCCTTGACCTCTGTTTTTCCATGGACCCAGGGCAACAGCAAGACATTTGGTTTCCTCCCAGAACAAGGCAGGCAGCACATGTATCTCAAAATCCCTGCGAATGTGTAGTTAAAAGGAGGGTCATTCCCTACAGAGTCTCACCTAGCACAGTATTTTCAGCATGAAACTAGGGCTTGTTAGTCTTGCACAAAGCTCTCTGTGGATAAGGATGATACGACCATGACCACAGTGCATACAATAAAACTACTGGCCTAAAGGAAAGATAAAAATCTGTAGCTTATTATGTACTTATTTATAGTGATAAACTGCTGCTTTGGGCAGTTTGGATTTTATGCATCCAAAATTTGGATTCAAACATTCAATCAAGTTTCATGATTGCTGGTAAAGGTTGTTTGTGGGATATAGAGCAATTAAAGATCAGGCTAACTTGATGTGCTGCAGTATTGAGCTAAGCAGCAGCAATAGTGTGCACTGTATACTATAACTGTGCTTGAGTCTGAATCTCATCAGCAGAGTCAGCAAATAAGGTTTGCTGCCAGGCTAATAAACCGTGCCACTCAGCCACTGATCGAAAAGCTTTCATTGCCTCAGCTCCTTTCCCCTCCTCTATGCTTTTCTTTGCTCTGATACCAATATGGTGTCTGCATTTTAATACCATTCCTTATTGCTTGTTGAACTCCTGTTGCCCTCCTTCAAAAGCCATTGTTAACCTGGGAGCTTGCTCAGCCTCCCCACTTCACTTTGCTTAACTTGACAGTGATTCAATGCCAAGGTTTGCTTTGTCAGGTTTGGCTCCTTTAGGAGGAAGGAGAAGGTATCGGGCCATCGATTGCTTTCCATCAGGTCTTGTCTCCTCTATACCAGCCTTGTTAGCTAGAGGAAATAATAACAATTCTGGGTGGGCTTCCCCTGGCTTCTTTTTTTTATGGAGGTGTGACCTAGGATCCCACACTGCTGAACTGAATGCAAACAGGATTTTGCATGACCTGTGATGTGCCTTTGCCTCCCAGATCTAAATGCTGATGAGCAATCACTCTCAATCCCATCTCTTCTCAAGCACAGTGAATTGCTGTTTGACCACCTATATGCTCTTGGCTGGGCTTCTTTTCCAAGTTTCTTCTCCCTGCCAAGCTAGGGTTAGAGTATCGCAAGCTTTCCAGAATGGTCTGTTGAGCTCAGGGCCTCTAGACTAAGCAGAGGCTTGGTGGCTGAGCCCTGGAGAGATGTGGAGCTGTCCTCTGCCTTCAGACATGTGAGATAATACTTGATAATATTTGCAAACCCAATGAGATGGAGCTTTAGTGGACAAAGATTCACTATGCACTCGTGAAAAGGGGAGGACTGGTTTTCCTTGTGAAAACTGCATGTGAAAGTCCAGAGGAGTGATGTTATCTCCAGTTTATTTGGTGATCAAATATGACTCATCTGGAGAAGCTTTCTATCAAGAATTGATGGTGTTTTGGAGGTTAATATTAACTACTAAGAATCTCAAACTTGGACCTTGGAACCAACTGGAGAAATTTGACAGAGGGGAGCAGGAAGTCTTGCATCACGGCAGAGTGTGCATCCCTGGGATCCAGTCATTGCTTTGAGTTCTTAGAACTTGCTGACTCTTTTGGTGAGAAATCCTACCCCAGTGGGAAAAGATGTCCAGGTACCTCTGTGGTAGTAAGAACCCAGAGATTGCTTATTGCTGGAACTGGGTGACCTGTCCTTAAAGGTGGGTTGGATAATAAGCTTTTGGGAATGAGCTAGGCAGTACTTCCACAGAGGATGAGCTGTTTCTGCTACACTGGATATATGGAACAGCAGCACCCACTAGCACAAGCATTACTAGTTCTAAGAGACTCTTATGTCTTTCCCAAACTGAAGGTAATATCAAGCAGTAATGCAAAATGTTTCTGCAAACCTCATTGTGCCAATAGGACTTCTAATATGGATGATTAAGTAAAACATCTTACAGGGTGCAGTGTGCCTAAGCTGTTCTCAGAGGCAGACATGGTCCATTGTGTTTTATAAAACTTAAAATATTTTTTATTGTTCTCTGTAATACAGAGTATTTAAACTGTCTTGTTTTTCCCTATAATATTTGCTCTGCTGACTTAATAAAATATTTGTAACAAACAGAAGTATGGATGAATGGAATAATCAGGAATTATCTTCCTAGTGAGCATAAAAATGGAGAAATGGACATAAAGTCCATAATGAGAAAGTGTATGTTTCCTTGCCAGGATTCATTTATATCTTCTCACTGTATGTCTGCAGGCTTGGAGGATGCAGATTTTGTTTCCTGATCAGGGCTGTAATGGATGGAGATGACAAGGCTCATCAGTCCCGTGCTGCCGATGGTCTCCTTGTCAGCAGCACATTTTCTTCAGTTAGCTCCTGACTTACTGCTGAGGGGAGGAGGGTAATAGACTCTGCTGGCCTCAGCCTTGGTGAGGGTGGCTGTTACTCTTTTTTCCTCTACTGAAATGCTTTGCTGGCTGGGTGCCTACAGGAAGCTAAAACCTTGAAGCTGAGAGGATCCTAAAATTTTGTCCCCTCCATGTTGGACCAGGCACTTCAAGTATCAGATGGACTAGATAAGCAGGATGGGTTTCCTTTTCTAGCAGTAGATGAGAAATAGAGAGACTTGAGGTAACTTCCTTTTTTTTTTTTTTCTTTTTCCAAGTGGTTAGATGTACTATTTATTTGTAACTCAATTTCTTCTCTAAAGTACTTATGCCTCACTTCCCCATCTCACCAGTCTCAGTAATCCTACTTACCTACACCATGGGGGTCTTATGAACACTAACGCTGATAATGCACTGTGTGATTCGTTGATGATCACGGACGTGTATTTATGTATCAAATACCATTAGTTCAGTCCTCCTTTTAAATAATGTTTCTCAGTCTCTGAGCACTGATGATGGGCCCCTGTAAGAACACAATTTCCCTCTGTAGATCATCTGCCAGATGCCACAGCGATCCTTAATGTAAAGCTAATGACTTTTTCAAATGAATTTAAACAGCCTAACAATGAGATGTAACAGAGAAAATTAAGGATGCCATCATGTTCAGAGGCTAAATGCATGTGGGATGCGTAATAGGAAGTATAAATGCATTGTTAATCTCAAATTGCAAGTTCAGATCCAAGCTACAGTCCCAAACTTTATTCAAATAGCTAACAATAAAGCCATAAAGGTGTGCTTTCATCCTTAACAAAGATGGAGAAAGTTTTTGCCTAGATCAGCTGAATGCTTTCGTCTTCAGATATTGCTGGGTCATAGTTATGGTTTGATTGCTTACATGAATGGAAAATAAAGTGGTGTTTTCTAATTGTGGGTGTGAAAAGAGTTGTAATCTGGACCTGCTTGATAATCATAGATCTTCAAAATTCCTTAGGCACGTTTAGTTACAGAAAACACTACAGTATACGTGGGCTAAAGAACAGTGTAATCACTCACTGTGGTAGATCTTTTGGGGGAAGGAAGAAAGGGGGATTTTGAAACATGGTATGAAAACTGGCATTTTGCTATGGCTACTCAAGCTCTATCAGAAGAAGTAGTCACCTGTCTGACAAATTAAAGTGCTGCTATTTGAATGCTGGTGGTAAGAATTTAGATTTGGTATCTTATTCGGGTAAATGGATGTCTTTCTGTTCTATAACTTCAACTTACAAATGTATACAGACTGGACACCAGCCTGGGACTTAGGGTAAAAAGTGCCCAAAGAGCCTCTGCTAGAAGCAATCTGGTGTCTTTTAAAATTTACTTTTATTGTTCATTGGAAACTGCTAAATGCTCCTTTCAGAAAGCATCAGTCTAAAGAAATAAAGTTAAAATATATAGAAAAGATGTGACTAGAAGG
Organism: Zapornia atra; assembly: GCA_013400835.1. Classification (NCBI taxonomy): domain Eukaryota; kingdom Metazoa; phylum Chordata; class Aves; order Gruiformes; family Rallidae; genus Zapornia; species Zapornia atra. The sequence goes on along the minus strand of VZTU01010675.1, from coordinate 166,793 downwards.
GATTAAAACCAAATGTTATTCTTTATTGCCCAATGTTTACACCACCCTGTGCTTCTGCGGAGTGCCTAATGTACAACCTTGTTCGGGGCTTTTGAAGGACTAAAGCATCACCTTGACTTAAAGTTTTTCCCTATTATCTACCAGAGGCTAGAATGTCTTTTTCAGTCTTGCATAACTTAGGTTGGCAGTAAAATTCTGGGACCTCAATGTGAGACATCAGAGCCAGATGTGCAGTGTGTAAATCGGCACGGAAAGCAGTATGCAATTGCTCTGAAGGCATTTATTGATTGCAAATACTTTTATTGGGAAATGTGCTGGAGTAATTTTCTTATTAAGAACATGTTCTTCTGGTTGTATTTTACTTTGTTTTTATTTTATTTTATTGGGTAACAAGTGAGAACGACCTTTATCGATTTTTATGTATTTATTTGTGTTTTACCTCTGCTGCAGGCTGGCTTTGTTTATTCTCCTCTGTTTGTCTTTCTAATTGTTTGAAATAATTTAAATTCAGATTCAATACTGTTGTTCATCTTCTGTTCATTGCGTTATGAACTTTAATGTCTGCAACCGATGCTGGACTTATTTTAACAGTGGTAGGAATAAATGAGATTTTAAAGGCATTCAACAATTTCTTGACAGCTGCTCAGACCAAGCACTGCTGCTGCTCTGAAATCCTCGTGTTTCAAAGTAATCCTGGCCCTGCAGATGTATTCACAGATAAAAGTTCCAGTCAGATCGAACATTTTTTTCTCTCTGAAGTAATGTAATAGCTATCACCTTTCATGTAGCTTTTTTTTTTTAAGCTGGCTAAGCTTTTTCTGTCCATGGATTTTGGTGGGGTTTTTTGTTTGGGTGGATTTTTTTACAATGAAAATGGAAATGGAGTTAAAGCAGTTCACAATAATTTGATTGTGGCTGAATTCTGGCATGTAGCTAAATCCAAATCTGGAAAGAGGGTGTTTCTTTGCTGCCAATGATGAGGTGTTTGTGTTGGCAGAGGTTTGTTTGACAGCAATGGTTTGTTTGGATGTTGATATATGGTGTATGATATGCTGATGTACACTCTTGCTAAGGTGTAAAGCACCGCGGTGCTCCAGGGGTTGATCAAATAGAAACATGGTATTTAAATTAACAGTAAAGCTGTGGGGTACCCCCATGGCTGTTCTCAGTTGGGGCAGCCTGTGTGACAGCAGCAGGTCCCTTTTCCACAAAACAAAACTGGCCAAGCCACTGGGACTTGCTGGCCAGGTGTTCTTTATCCACAGCAAATGCAAGGTAATGTGCACATGTGAGTTACAGCCAGGCATGCTGATATTGCTGGCGATCAGCTGGTAGCAGAATGTTGTGTTAAGCTGGCACACCTTATCTGTGTGTCTTAATCCACATTAAAAACCAGCAATGCTTACACTTGTCCAACTTCTAGATGTAATGCATAGCAAATAATGTCATGGACCCACTTTCTCTAACGGCAGACAGGGTCATCTCTTAAAATCCCTGCAAATTTTCACTAAAATGCCAGTGTGAAATGGAGCATCCTGAGGCTCAGGTGTATTTGCACCACCATACAAAGGTGGTTAGCCTAGGCCTGGTGCTGGAAGGAGCATGGGTGCTCTGACACCCTGTGTGAGGTTGCAGGAGGCACCACAGCTCTCTGAGGTCTGCTAGTTAAAGTCTGGAGGAGTTTAAGAATGTGGGACAAGCACAATAATTGTGCTGGTAGTTTTCTTTCCACGTAGTAACTTGTTTGTTTTCTTTGAAGGCCTAGAGGTGTGCAAAAACAGAGTAAAAGCTAGGAAAGAATCTATCCACTCATCTCCCAGGAAGATCTAGCTCAAGCCATGAACTCTTAATCCTTCCCACTGGATTAATTTATGATGCAACCACTGAGACATCAGGGATTTAGAAGGGCTGGGTACTAATGCGGATTCTCATTAACTGCATCCTAGCCTACATGAGGAGTTTAGTGTATTAACAGCTCCAGGTCTTTAATCTTTATGCAAGTGTATATCTATGCATGTGGTCATCACTCCTTGGACACAAGACTCCTGTCCTATACCCCCTGTGTTGTGAAGCACAAAAATGAAGATATTCCAGCAGTATAAAGTGCACTATTCATTGTCTCAGTACTCAAGAAATTGCTGAAAACAGGGAGTCAAGCTCTTGGGAGCTTCATTTAATGAGAAACCAAAGCAAAGGCTGATCCCTTCCTTTCCTAGTTCCACTGTTATTGTACTGCAAGGCCTTCTGAGCTCCCTGACATGCTAAAGCATCCCCTCTGCCCTGTCAAGGTGACAGCATCGTCACTCCTAACAAATTCGCTTCCTATAAGATATTCAAAGGATATCCAGTTCATTCAAATGTACCAGATTCAAATGTATCTTAATTTATGACTGTGTTCTAATCACCAGAAGATGATGAATGTAATTAAAGATAATGAATGGCCCCATTAGTCTTTTCCTTGCTGTGATAATTCCTTCAGACAAGACAGTTCCTTTGTGTGGTGTGGAAAAGATGCCTTAGCAAGAGAAACTTCTGTTGCAGCTGCTCCTCACCCTGGAGTTTAAAAATTGTATTAAATAGTAAGACTGAGAGCCAAGGAGAGAGAAGGAGCAGACTTCTATGCTGAATAGTATGCCAGTAATTGCTGAAGATGAAGGTAGAAGAAACTGATTGTACATACCAAATTTTGCATGTCCCGCATAGAAATCTTGGAGTTCACCCACCATGCACTGGTGTTTGTACCTCATGCTTTCTCAGCTCCACATTTTTATCTTTGATTTTACACATCTCTCAAATATTGCTGGGAGCTTTACAATATCCACTATTACTCATTTACCTTCCAGCCATTGCAGACTGGCTCAAGGCTGCAATCCGTTTATGTAGCACATGAGTCTTCCATCTCTCATCTAGCTACCGAATAAGCCCAACACTGTGAAGCTTACATGCTTCAGCAGCGTTGCAGAACCCCCCTGACAGAGCTGCAGACAACTGAACCAGGACTGTGGCACTGTTTCTGGTAGGTTGTGTTGGACATGCAAAAAGTATACCCTGATCTAACACCTTTGAAGCCATGCAATGAGGGAAAGAGGCAAACCACAATGTTTCATTTAATGGGGACTGGTGAGGTGGCAAAAAGAAGGGATTAAATTGAAGCTTCTTATTGGGGGAGATGGAGAACTGAATTTGAAGTTGTCTCCCAATGTGGTCTGCAGGTTTCATGGTTTTGCTTTCTGTTGCAAACCACATGGTTAATGAAAACCAGGAAATGGGCTGCTCTGGATGGACTTGCTCCAAAGAGCTGAAGGGTAATAGCAGCAGAACCTCTGAAGTCCTCACAGGCTTCGCACCCATGTGGCGGTTCTCCTAGCTCACCAAGGCAGCAATGATGAGTTGTCACTTCTGCCTTGGAGCAGTTTTTTTGAGACGTTGAACCTCTGGGGAAGGATTTCCACCCTCTGTACCTTCCCCACAGTGCTTTCACTCAGGTTGGGCTGTAAGTTTTTCTAGACACGCAGAGCAAGATCTTGCCACTGAAGGCCTTTCATTCAGGAGTTCAGGCATGTCTGCCCAGCCCGGGACAAACGAGGGGCAGACTGCAAGCTTGTGTTTGCCGGAGCTGCCCTTCCTCACTCCTGTCAGACTACTGAAACTCATTTAGCGGGCTGTAAAATTCTTCCAAAACAGTCATGAGAGAGAAAATATAGCTATCCTTCAGAGTGTGTCTGAGAGGAGAGCGTTTCTGTACCAAAGAACCACCGGTCCAGGCCAGAGAGCAGGAGATGCTGCTAATTTCTGACTCTTGACACCATCCCTTCTGGGCTGTGCTCAGTAGATGTTTATGACTGAAACCTGTCAGATGTGATGATCTGATGCTTCAAATCTCTTTTGAGGCCTGGCGAAAGAATTTAATATCTTTGGATGAAGGGATGTCAAGCTCATTCTTCTAGCTCAGAGATGTGAGATGTGCTGTGAAACCCAGAACTTCAGCAATATGATCCCTGGCTTCTTGATCTGGCAATTTCTTGTTATTAATGTACATGCAAAGAGGTGTTCTTAATATTATAAAAATATGTGGGACATATCTGCTCCTACGGTCCTGCTGAAGTCCTGTCAATAGCAAGGCTTAAGCCTGCAGCAGCGGATATTAACAGAGATAAAAATCTGTATTAAAATCTCCCAGAAAAGCTGGAATTTGATGCTGACGTGTACTGAATTTTTGCCCTCCCATTCTTCAAAGGGGAATTTTGTACATAAATCTGTCTTAAGAATATTTTCTAGTATTATACCCATCATAAGCTATGTCATTTTAGTGTGCTACTGGTCCAGGTCTACAAGCTGGTGGGAACGCTGCATCCACTCTCTGAGGACAGCTACAGGTGTGTGAGCTTGGGGACAAGATGGAAATGAATGGTAGGGAGAAGAGAGGCAGAAGCAGGAAAAAAAATATCTTAGGAGCCATCTGGGATGGCACCTCCTTGGCTTGAGCTTGCCTACTACAGGTTTTGATCTGTATGTGCTAATAGTTTTGAGATGTGCTAGCTATCAATTGAGTTTTCAAAGGAATAAAACTGTGAAATTAGCTCTTGCTGAATAATTTAACTATTATATAAAGGGAGTTCTTTTTTTTTTTAAGTGGCATAACATTTAATGCTTTTTTTAAAAGGCAAAAAACCTTTTATGCTGCAATGTGTTTAATTGTAAAAATTACCTACATTTAAAGTTGGGTTTTTTTAAGGTATTTACACCAAAATGAAATTTTAAGCAAACCAGTAATGAAAAAACTTAAAGAAGGTGGAGTAAGTGCTGGGCTTACTCATGAGCTCTCCCACAAACAGAGCTGGAGTCATTTGCCACAGCTGGAGAGGGGCTCTGGGCCGTACAGCAGGGTTGGCAAAGAAATTTCTCTAAAACACAAGACCGAGTGCTTTCTCTAGGAATGAGTGCCCAGGGAATTGCCAGGACCGTTTGCTGCTTCTTGTGCATAGCTGAAGCCGCTCCCAGAGTGTTTTCCCTCAGCAGGAGGTGCAGGAGGCAGGGCTTCGCGTGCAGCGTGCTCCCGGTTTCCCAGGCTTGCCTGCCACACTCTTCAGCCGTCCTGACAGTTGATTAATGCCTCAGCTGTGGAGTGACAATTCTGCTTCGCACCTTCATCCATCATCCCTGCACCATTTCCTAGGGGCCCCAGGACCCTGGCAAATTGTCACATAACCTAGCAGGGACTTGCTGTTCCTCCAGTTGTCTGTCTGAATAAATGTCCTGGATTTTTCAGAAGTTGCAAGTGGGAGAAAAAGAAAGGGCTGGAAAACGGCTGAGATGCCTTCCATGGGAAAAAGGGATGGTGTGATTCATGAAGGTGGCTAATTCACGTTTAAAATTGTTATTTCCCCCCCCCTCCAACACCTCCTATGTCCCCAGGAAAGTTGCTTGGAGTGTAAAGTCTGGTTCCTGACTCCCTGTGAACGGCAGGTGCAAGGTGGTGTTTTGCAGGAGAATCCTCACAAGGCTTTGAGACAGGTGTGAAAGCTGAATCCCTGTGTAGAAGCCAACTCTTCAAAAAAAAGTTGGTCTTTTCGTGCCTCAGCTTCCCACTGTAAGATGGGGTGGCAGAGGAGAGTCAGTCTGTGCTGCAGGAGCTGGAAATGAGACCCTGTCCTTGGCAGGACAGGGGAGTTGGATCTGTTCGTGGTGTGGGACTGGTTGCAAGCTCCTCTGAGCTGCTCAGACTCTGCTTCATTTGCCTGTTTGTGCAGGATAAGCTTCTGTTAAGGTCTGGCCTTTTTTTTTTCCACTTTAAAAACAAAAGCAGCTCCCCTGATACCCTTCACAATGTCACATTGCAATTTCACATGGAATTTCTGCTCTTGCCTACTAAGAAGGCAAGATGAAATCCACTTGAGAGGCATTTATCTTTTTGCCTTTTGGGCAGGCATGTGAGGCTGCTTGTTCAGCCACTTTTGTTCTGAACCAGCAAGGACCACTTGAAGGAGGGAACGGGAATGCTTTAACAAGGGGCCTGATGCCTGCTCTGTACCAGAGAGCTGCCCATCCTGGTGACAATTTCCAAGGGGCTGAGCAGACAAAGGTGACTTGTTCTCAACACAAGTGCCTTGCACAAACCTGTTCTCCTTCTGTCAGAGGTTCAAACCAAGCACAACACAAGTTTGTGCTGCTTATTAACACAGAGCTTGGGCACCCACCACCTATCGTGGATGAGGAGCTGTTCCTGCAGGTCTGCTCCCTCCTGAGTGGAGCAGCATGTCAGTGCACCCACCTTGTGTAGTCAGGAGGGGGAACCCAGGTCCAGAGTCATAGCAGTTGGTGTTGGGTAAACAAGGATGGCACTCTGATATCTGGAAAAGTGTCATTAAACTTTCTCTGATTTATGGCTACAACTGCTAAAGCATCTCCCATATGAGCAGTTCAGCTTGTTGTTTAAGAATCAGTGTATATGCACAGATGAGTGAAGACCACAGCCCTCGTGACAAGTACATCTTTTAAATGTGCTTGTACATTTAAATGTACACAGGAGCAACTGGTTGGTCTCTGAGGCATCTAGTGCTGCAGGGGAGGGACTGGAGCTGGTGTCAAGCATTCAGTCAGACAGTGCGATCCCAAATTGGAACTGCTGCATTTGAGTGTTATGGTGATGAGTCATAATTTACATATAATATCCAGGACTCAATCACCAAGTCTAGTTTGGGACAGATACAAGGGAACAAGAATATTTTATGTGTGGATCTGTTATAAATAAATTTTTAATCCTTTCTGTAGTTTTAAAATATACCTTGGAAAGGTGTTCTGGCATTCCTCTCCTGCTTGGAGATTGCTTGTGACCATGGACTTGGAACAGGTCTGTAGCAAGACATGAATTAAGTAGAACAAGTATTTATAATCTTCCTCAGGGTGTTGTGTGGTGGCCTGGACTGTGGCCAGCCCTGTATGACATACCAACCACTTATGTGGATGCTGGCCTTGGGGGTGTTTGGCTGTCTGGGAGGGTTTTCAGATCTGGGATTTACAGGAGTGTTGCTGGAAAAATAGGGGAAATAGTCTCTTATATAATGATATAATTCAGGATTGTTCAGTGGTTCAATTGAAGGTGTAGAAAGCTCTCTCCTGGCAGGGCTGGTTGGAAAGGGGCAATTCAGTGTAGGTTTGGTGAACTGTACCTGCAGACATTGATACCTGATTACAGCCAAACTCCAGCTACCACTGTAGCATGGTTTATTTATTTGTTGTTAGATGCTGTCAAGCCCTGAAGTGAGCCAGTGCAGACCTGTGGCATCTCCAGGACCTGCTGGTGATGTGCCTCACACACAGGAAAGTCAGCATTGCTGTCATCTGAGGGAGCTTGTAGGAGAGAAACCCATCTGCTCCTCCTCTGAGTCCTGCCTGAGTGTTATCCAGCTGGAGAGACTTTACCACCTGGGGGAGGTGTGCTGTGAATAAATAAGAAAAAATTAATCACCTTTTTCAGGACAGTCTGGGCTGCAGATCAGATTTCTTTGCAAACCTTACACCTTCCTCTGGCATCCGTCTGGGAACTTGTTGAAGGAGGCAAGCCCTAGAAAGGTATGTGCCAAGCAAATGGGAAAGTTAACTCTGGGTGATCCCATTCAAGCAAGTACTCAAAGCATCTTTTCCTGCCTTCAGCCAGCTCCCCTGCACTGCCTGTCTGCTCCATCTCTGGGTCTTGCAACTCTGCCAGCACCAGCCTGAGCCAAATCCTTTCCAGAGCATGGATTGCTTCTAGTGTCAAAAACTGCTACTTCTGACTGTCAGATTCAAGCTGGGTGTTTCTCTAAGCAGAGGAACTGCCTCTCTGATTCCCCTGTGGGGATGGATCTGTCTGTTCCTTTCTCATCAGCCTACAGCTGTCTGCAGAGGAGAGCCCCCGGGGGTGGCAATCCCAGCTCCACCTCCAGTCACTCCACACTTTTCTTTCCTCATTCCTGAGTCATCCTCTTTCATGTGGGCAGCACATCCAAAAGCAACCATTGGGTTGGAAAGGTCTCTTACCAGGACAGGAGCTGGAGGAAACCCAGTCTCCCCAAGGGGCAGGTTTGCCTCAGGGTGCATGCGGCATGTTCCCCACATTTTATTAGTGGAAGTGTCAACAAAGCTCCAGGCAGCAGCTGGAAGAGGCAAAAGCAATTTGATTCTTTCATGAAAAAACCTGTGTCCCCCTTCTCAGCCAGTGCCCTACATTTTGCTTGAATAACGAGGGTGACGTTTTGAGGCCTTTGGAACACCTCCAGTCTGTCTTTGCTTCCATACTTCAGCTGTTACCTGGAATAAATGAAAGCCCTAGAGCCAGCTGTGTGTCTGAGAAGGGGCTGTCACTGGCACACTGGAGCAGGGATGGGGTGTTTGTAGCTTGTTGGCACTGGTGTCTTTCACCATTGTTCAGAATGTCAGCATATGTGGTCAGTTATTGGGATTCCTTGGCTTCATTTTAAGGGCGTGCAGAAATACCCCCCTCTGATGCCAGGCGTTTTTTGTCTGTTTATTATAATGGGATTTTCCAGAGCTTTTGCACACCTGTCCACTCCTAGAATTGGTGGGGAAACAAATAAGCACCAGCTGCCTGCATGGGAAGGGAAAGCAGCACTGTGAGTGCTCCAAGCAGTCCCTGTTCCTCTGTAGAGAAGCTCACTCATGCCCTGTGCTCCTTTCATCAGGCCTAGGACTGGCACACATCGGTGCTGTGTTTGTCACTGCTGTGGTTTCTGTTTGTGCTTTGAATGCAAAGGGCAAACTTGGTTTAAATCAACTGTGGTCACATGCAATCAAAGCTAATGAGCAGCTTCCTGTTTGTATTAAAGTAAGCAAATAATTCAATAATTTTCAAGAATGTTTGCCAATGAGTCACTTTGCATTTGTCCAAGCAGGGACGATATTGCGAATCTAAACAAAACAAGTCAAAACGTGTGTGAGCACGCTGAGCAGGGCTCACATGGGAGCAGGTACCATCTGGAATCCCAGTTGCTCTCACAGACAGAGGAGGCAGAATGATGCTGTCAAACGGGAGAGGTGCACAAGTGGGCCATGGGAAGCTCTTTGGGCAGCAGTATGGAGATGTCATCTTAGTTTTTCCATCTTGTGACCAACCCTCTCCCTCTTGCTTTCTGTGCTGCACATATCTTGTTTCAGGGTTGGATCCCAGGCAGCAGTCCCTGCCTGTGTGCATGTGACAAGCATGGGGGTGACAACGTTTCCCATGTCAGCGGTACAATCTAAGCATGGGTCTGTCTTCTTGTATGGACAGCCAGCAGGGTAGATGTCACAGCCATTATCTTTACCTACTGGCACCTACACTGCTTGTCTTTTGGGAGTAATTCCACATGCTGGCAGCAGAGTCAGGCAGCCGCTGGGCAGTGTGCCACGTGTGGGTCTGTGGCTCAGGGCATCTCGTTTTGACTGTGGGCTGGGCAGGAAGCATATGGTGAGCTGGCAATGGGAGCCTGCCCATTATCTGAAGGCACTTTCATGTCTAGCCACCACATGGCACAAAAGATGGTTGTGCAGCTTCAATGGTTTGCTGCAAACAGCATCCTTTAACAAAGCCATTTCTTGTGCACAAAACGCAAAAGGACAGCGAGTCCCGGCTGTGCTTGTTGTCTTTGTAGCTGTTCTAAAGAGTCCTAATGTCTGACTCTCTTGGTTTATTTTCAGGTCCAGCTTTTTGGGTCTGTTGCCATACCTGACTAGGTCTTGCCTGAGTTGCAACCTGTATTGTTTTGGCTTCCATGTGCCTTGTTTGCTAGCACCATTACTGAAAGATAATGAGGTTGGAGCATCGTTACACAAAGAGCCTTGGTGGAAAAATACTGTACTTAAATAAGTTGAGAGCATTATCACCACTTAGAAAACGTTTGGAGGAGTGACAGCATATGCTGTTCTGTCATTAAAACAAAAGCTGTATTTCAAAAGCTTTTTTTCCCCCCAAAGATATTATGCAGATATCACTAGTCTAACAGAAATGCAGAGAACAGCTGAACAGAGTAGCTGCTACCAAGAGAGGTGGGGGCAGGTGACAGGAATACAGATTTCAGTGGGTTGCATTCAAGGAGAAAGGCAGCAATGTAATTTGCCAAAGATGTCCTGGAGATAGTTAATAAGCACATGGGAAAACTCCCCTCCTGCAGAAATAAATCTGCTCAGAGCAAGGTGAGGGGTACCAAAATCCTTTTATGTTAGAGATGCACTGGAGGGTGCTTTGGCACGGTGGTTCTTTGCCAGAAACATCCCACCCTCTTGCTCTATTTGGATTTTGCTGGCTTGCTGGTGCAGGTTCCTGTCTTTTGCATAGCCCCTGCTCTCAAGGGAAAAAAGGAAGGAACATATGGGCAGAGCAGTCCGGAAGGATGATCCTGAGGCCAGAGCCAAGCCTAAGGATAAGCTCTGAGCTGGTCTTTGTTCATAAATTCTAACTGCAGAGCAGAGTTTGAACTTTGTAATCGCACTGGTTTGGTTCATGTAGTGTGGAAAGAACTTTTTCTCAGGAAGATTTGCCATGCAGTACACCTTAATACAGAATCTGGAAAACCCAGGGCAGCCTAGTCCACTACTGTCCCATGAGATGGACAGTTCCAGTTCAGACTATACATCTACTGATAGGAGGCTTCTTCAGTTTTATCCGGATTTGGATGCAGCATGTAATTAGCTTCATAATCTCCACTAGGCTCAGTGGAGTACATTGTATGGAGTGGTATCTTGTTATATCCAGACTTTCCCTGACATAATTTTACTTTTAGGTCCCACAGGGTAAGAAAGGCTTAGAAGTTGACCTTACCTTGCTTCTCACATAAGGCATTTGGAGATGTTAAGTGTAGAACGATGCTACCCACAAATAGCTGATTGCATCATTTTCTGATTGCTAGGTTGCAAATGATTTAAAATACTTATGAAAAGAAAATGGGAGTAAGGACCATGGGGAGGAACTGAGTCCCAGGACTGCTGTGACTGCCAGGGTGCTGTGTCGCATGCTCCCAGGGGCACACACTGGTCTAGTAGCACTCTGCTTTTTGTAAGTTTTCATGGATGGTTTATATGGTGCAAAGACCTTTGGAAATGCTGTTTCTGAGCTGCAGCTGAACAAAGGAAATAGGAGTTCTAAGAGTTTGTGTGTTCTGCTGGAGTTGAAATCCAGGCAGAACTGTGCTAACCATGTGGAAACTGGGACTTTTCTAATAATCACCTCTGCTTTTCTATTCACATGAAAAACCTTGCCATGACACTCATTTGTTGGAAAAATTGCCCAGCCAAACCCAGCCAGCATAATTTAAAATAACTAATTGTTTTCTGAGCACATACTAATGGTAGACCTGTGCTAAGTCAGGTTTAAGGGGCTCCTGCACACCTGGGCAGTCAGGACTGACCTGTGACAAGCTGTTCAGTCTGAATGATGGTCTGGGCCACCTTTCTTTGCCTCTAAGTTGTTTTTTGCCACCCTTATAGGTAAGATTTTCAGCTTAGCACTGGCAGCGTGTGCATGCATTCAGATGACTAATAAGCACTACATTACTTGTCTGCTGAGGGCTAATTTGGATGGTTGGGAAAAACCTGCACTGGATTAAACCAAGCATCTCTAGGGATGCCAGGCATGGAAAGAAACCCTGACAAACACTGATGGCTTGCCTCATAAAAGCAAGGGTCCAAAGAGCTTCCAAGCCAAAAGCTTTGGCAGAGCTGAGGTTGCAAAGGAGGTGAAGGGAGTGGGAATATGAGTTCAAGGAAAGCTTTAAAAGAATATTGTTTCCAGTCGTGCAATAGTTGAATGTAAAGGAAAAGCATATTTCTCCTTTGCAGGCTTGCTGTTGAATGAGATTTTCCAGCCTCTCTGCTTCTCCAGGCGTTTTGATCAGTAGTGGTGTAAGTAATTAAAAAATTAAGCTTAAAAACTTAAAATCCAACTTGTTTGACTGCTCTCAAGCCAAATAAGTGCTGAATAGTTGAACTAAACAGGACAGTTGGAAAGTGCTTTATGATGATTAAAGAAACACTTTTGTAACTGCCATTTGAAATATTCCCATCCCATTTCACCCCCCAAGGACAGTCCTGCTGCACAACAAGTGATGTTACAGATTTTCCAAAATACTCCCAGCCTTTTGCCCGGTGAAAGTTTAAAAGTCTGTTAAAGACAGCTTAAAAATCCATGGTGGATTTTTCCTTTTCCAGAAGATGTCCAATTCATCTCTGTATCTGAAGCAAAGTGAAAATGAAAGGGCCCTGTGCTACTTAAACTGAACCATGACCATGGTCCCTCCTGGCTTGTCAGCCTTGTTCATGTCATCCTTCTCTCAGAGGAGTCAGGAGCTCAGATTCTCTGGAGTGTGCTGAAACTAAGACGATCCCCTTCCTTGTTCCCTGCGGACTCCTTTTTCCATACCATTTCTGCATCTCTACAACTTTTCTGATTTAGAAGTTTCTCTCACAGTGAGGGTTATGCAGCTCTTTCCTGTCTAGAATCCCTTTCCCTGTGCCTCTCCTCTAAACTTTTAAACACGCTTGCATATTGAAGTCAGTGTTGTCTTTAAATTTAATCATAAAGGGGAGGAGAAGGGGGGAAGAGAGTGAAAAACGTGTTAAATGAAGAAGAAAATCAATTTTGCATTTGCTACATCTCAGCAAACATTTACCCAACCCTGCCCCTCCCCTGCCTGCCAGTGCCAGGCACCATGGCTTAATCCTTTCTGCATCTTTTCAAGCTGGTTGCATCAGGAACGTGTTGCTTTTCGATGCTCCTGACCTTTGAATGTGGACGGGTGTCCTTGAGGTATAAGGCAATTTAAAAAGTCTCCTCTGCACTCCACAGAAACCCAGCATGGTTTGTATGAGCTCCGGCACCAGCGCTTGATGAGTAACATCTATTCTCATCATGGGTGACACTGCCAGTGCTACCTGCTGCTGCCCTGCTTAAACCAGAGGGATAGCAGCGGAGTGAGGATGTGGGAAGCAGCCAGCTCCCTCCCGCCTGCTACGTTGTGGCCAGGCAGGGCTGCTCCCACAAAGGGGGTGGGAGAAAGGAACCATCTGATCCTGCTTTGATTGTGCTTTTGGCTCCCAAGGACACGCATCTGATCAGTCCCTGATGCACAGGGAAAACAGTGGGCTGAGCATGAGCAAGGGATGGCTGGGGAAGGATGAGTGCAGCATCTGCCAGAGGAGCTGGAGCTTTGGGACCCAGTATCCATGCAATGTTTCTTCTCAGTGATCTTGTTCTTAACCTTTTGTCTTTATCCTCACTGAAATTGTTCCTTTTCCCTGTTTTCAAGGCTTCTCTCTGGAAGTACTTAGTGTTAGAGGAGGTGTGGGCTATTGCAAGTTACAGGGGCCTTTTAGGTTACGTCTGAACTATTAAAGCAGTATTCTGCAGGGACAGGGTACTGGTATCGCGTCAATCCAAATCAGGTACCTGACTGGGTCTGGGGAACACTGCCTCTGAGCTCTGGTTTCCTTCCAAAAAAGTATCAGGGAATGATGTGTGCTTGCCAGGAGGTGGAATATAGTGAGGAGGAAAGCAGTCTTGTGTCCCAAATGTCAGGCATGCTTGTTGGGTCTCAGCAGGCTGTGTGGCATGATTTTCCAAGGAATCAACCAAGCAATGTGGCCAAAGAGCCAGAACCATCTAAAAGAATACCTAAACTTTACTTAGTATCTTTTCACTAAAAAAAAAAAGGGAGAAAAATTCTGCTTTGGAAGAAAACAATATTTAAATGTTGGTTTAAACCATATTTTTGTTTAATTAAAAAAACCCTCAAATGTTCTTGGGGAAAATGAGGACCTTAGTCAAATTCCATGACTGATGTTGACAAAAATCCTCTAGAAGTGTGTGTCTATCTCATTCCAATAACAACTTTGCTAGAAGAGTTAAATAAATAACAATAACTCTAATTCCTCCTCCAGCTCTGACATGAATTAGTTATTCAGCCTAGATGGCTGGAGTAACAAGAAATAGAGCCATGGGTGCCTTTGTTTCTAATATTAGCTTGTTTAATTCGACTCATCCACATTATCAATAGCTATTCATATGTGCATTACATGGCTTGAAATTACCTTGCAAGCCTCAGTTTTCCTCAAAAAAGCTCAAAAGGCAGCAGCACAAAGGATATCTTTGTGGTTTAGTCTTCTGCCAAACCTTAATTCCAAAGTACCGGGGTACTTAGGCAGTTCCTGCTGGTGTTTCTGTTTGTAGCTGGGTTGTTTGGCTGATGCGCAGCTGTAAATGAGGCTACGAGAAAGACTTCATCAAGATGGCTTGGTTCAAAGCCATCTCCTCAATAGAGGATGATTGTAACACTTGGGCCCAGTGCCCAGAGAAGATGATCTTACATAAGTAAATAAATATTGTAGCTGCTTTCCACCAGGGCAGAATGGACATTGGATGCAAAACTTGCATAAGGGCTTAACTTATTTAGAGCTTGAGTAAAACTTTGGGTGTTGGGAATGTCCTGGGTCATTTAGGGCTTTGTCTTAATGCAAAATGGTAAGAAATTGTTTCTTTTTAAACTTCTGAAATCTGGAGGCACATTTAGAGGTAGTCACCAAGATGAAGCTCTTTGGTTCCTCCTCCTCTGTAGAGAAAGAAGGGGAAGACTGAGGGCCTTTCTTCAGTGGACTTACTGGTGGAAGGGTCTGAATTTTTCACTCTCAGTGTCTTGGTTTAGGAGGACATTCCCTTGTTTCCTTGTCAGCCAGAGAAAGCATCACACTCGTGTGCAGCATCAGCTGACCAGAAAGACAGGATTTTATGCATAAACTTTGCAGAGCTGCAAATGTCAATTGAGGTTTGATGTGGTGGCAAATTCAGGCCTTTGTGTCCTGAGGTGATCTGCAGCAGCATCTGTTCTGGGTGTGTTTGAGGCTGTGGTGGATGGAAGATGCTTGCTTGATGCTGGTGCCTTGGCAGCATTTGATAGCATTTAGCACGGCGTCCCAAGAGGCCACTGGTGTGGGCTGGCTCACACTGGACACTGGCAGTACAGACAGGTTGCTTCCTTCATTGTAGAGACTTTTGCAGCAGGGCTGCTGTGTGACCTTCAGCCTCTCTTCTCCAGCAGCCTCCAGCCCAGCTTTGAGGTGGGCAGAGCCACAGGCAAGGCAGATGATGAGACTTCTAATGCACTGATGACACACAGATTCTCTTTTTATCCCAAGCACTGCATCAGTAGCAAAGCAACCCAAGGTCAGACTGGATGGTAAAAATGGTTGGTCATATCATTGATACCACAGAAGGGAGCAACCAGTTTTGCCATCTAGTCTGACCTGTGAAACAAAGACAGGAGAAATCTTATTATTTTTGCATTGCTCAAGCTCATAACTTCTCTTTTTTAAAAAAGTGAATTTTTGTTTGGACTAGCTTGTGTTTTTTTGTAAAACTCTGCAGTTCCCACTCGCAGACTCCCCAGGTGCTCTGTTCCCATGGTTATTTACCTGAACACTTAAACATCTGCATCTCATTTCAGTCTGAATTTTTCTTTTTTTTCTGTGACAGCAACTGGATCTTATGATTTCTTTGACCTTTAATTATGCAGTTAAGTGCCTCATCCCAAATCTAGTTTACCTGAGTGTACAGCACAACAAAATAGCCCACAGTCACACATTCCCTTGCTAATATATGCTGTTAGGTGATTGTTTCATGAGATGGTCCTGAAGTGCAGCTTCTCCTCTGTAAAATATTCACAGTTGCGTCACTGCCCGGTGGTCTTTCAATCTCAGCATAAAAGTAGCTACCTATGAAATGTTTGGAAGTACTGTAGAGAAAAGAGAGGGATCTAAAGTGCAGGCTTGTTTTCCAGCAGAGGATGCTGGCACTGCAGTTTTTAATGTCATCAGTCCTCATCGTAGCTATTATCCCCCTAGGTTACTACTGTCACTTCACTCTGCCTTCAGACCAAGAAGCAAGTACCTCGGTGCTTTTCAGCCAAACAAGCCCACATGCCTCTCTGATTTAGACAGCAGCTTGATTTGCTTCCTTTTTTAAAGCAGATAGATGAGGATTATCCTCCCAAGATCTAAACTATCTTTTTTGATTGCTTCTAGCATTGAAACCTCTGCAGTTACAGTCTGAAAAAAAATCATCCTCCCAGAGATGCCTTTGAGAAGGGCAGGATGCTTGCTGGGGCTTCAGACTGGGGACCCAACCTGAGTGTTTGCTGTCAGTGTGTCTGCTGATGTGATGGACAGGCTGAGAGCAGGAGGGTGTCTCTGCCTCTGTTCTGCTTTCTGGGGCTGTTTGCCATGTCAGCTTGTTATACAGACTGTCTGCCCCAGAGCATCTGCCCCATTTCTGGTTCCACTCAATTACAATGAACATTAAAACATAACTGCAGGCAATTATTCAACCAGAGTTTGAGGTAAAAAGTTTGAGGAGATGCACAGAAAGAGGGCTCTTGAGAATCCAAAATGCAGTCCTTGCTCTAAGGATTAATTTCTTCAAAGACAAGAACTAACCATTCCAACTGCTGTTTCCCATTCAAAGGTCAGACTTCAAATACCAAGTCCTTGCTACAGACTTCTCACTAACAAGCTGCAAGGCTGTCATTACTCTTAGAAATAAGTCAACAAATAATTTCACGCAGCATTTTTGAGAGAATAGTGTTCAGTATTCAGACACTTTCTGAGCTGGGAAAGGGTACATTATGCCTTCCAAATTATTTCTGATTTATTCAGTTGCCCATATGTGTAATAAAGAATCCCATAAATGGAGTGATTCTAAAGGAAGAAAAAGTACTAACTGTTTTTAGTAACATCTGTAATCATGAAGCAAAATCCTCCCTATGTAGAAGCAACCAGCAGAGACACTAGCAAATGAACCACATAAATTGCTCTGAAAATACTAATTGCAGCCTGCTGAAGTTTGCTGCATCTCTCTGATGTTTCTGTGGTATGATGACAAGCCACCTACTCGATTTACATCAGCTCACTTGGAGAAAGCAATTGACTGTCAGAGAAGGATCATTATTTAAATGAATTCATTTTTAAAGATTAAGTCAAGACAGGAAATTGCCAGAAAGTGTGAGTGAAAAGCAGAGAAGTTCAGGTAATCTTTGTCACCAGACAGACAGTGATCTGCATTTCTTAAGTGCTTATCTCTCCTTGGCCTGGGCTGTGATGGACTAGAACTGCTCAGGAGCAGAAGAAACAAGAGCCTGAGACCTTCCACAAACACAGAACAGAAAATGAACCCATTAAAATATGACAGTTACTTACAGAAACGATCTCCTGGCTTAGGAAAGATCTTTACAAAACTATCTTATTCACTGGCTATATCTTATTCTGTCCCATTTTAGAAGTGCACTGCTCATACGTGTGTTTATCCATTCTACTTTGGTATTCAGGTCTATGTAAGGTATACTCCTAAACTATGATGAAAGTAGTGCTCCCGATTAAACTACTAAACCTTCTAAGAGAACTAGATGAAACTAGTTTTTCTGTAAGAAATAAAGCGACCTTTAGTTCTTGTTGTTCTGGAAAGATTTAAGCTGCAGCTATTCACACACAATATGGAAGTTCCTTTTTTTCTTTAACTAATGATTTGATTTCCTTAGCTGATATAAAAAAGTAGTCTGACAACTTCTGTTGTTCTTCTAAGCACTGCCATGTAAGCCTCTTTAAGTGTAACCCATCTGAGTCACATCAAATGAGAATAATTATAGATAATGTCAATGAAAACAGACTCTTGTCAAAGGGTAATGGTCTCCTGCTGCTACATGAATATAGAGTATTTATCAGAAATAAGTATCAAAGAGAAGTGAAGGAGCTACATAATGCAGGGATATTGAGAAAAGGTTCAGTGCAGTTGCTGCCTCTGTTTGCAAGGGGGGCACACAAGCAACACAAGATGTTGGGGTCTCTGTGGCATTTGGGAATGTTGAAGGAACTGTGTCTAATGGCATATCCAGTAAAATTACTGTGTTTCCTGGTGAGTGTTTTCACGTGTTGATGGTAGGAGAGCAGGTGTTGGCCTTTTGCATGGTAATGTGGCACTAGAGCAGAATGACACCAACCACATTATTCATGTTTCTAACTTTCTTAGGACAAATGAAGACAGATAAAATTCCTGCTAAAATGTGCAGGTGGATTCTGGGGACAAGGAGGAATCAGATACAGCTTCAGCCAATGGACTCTTTGTCAAAGGGGCCTGTCTTGTTGCTGATGGCCTTTTAGAGGCATGGCAGACCTGTGGTCCAGCAAGGATCCCAAGCAGAGGTATGTTATTGCTTGCCCCTTTATCAGACAGCCACAGAGTTGTTGCTAACACTGATGGGGCCAGGGAATCAGTGCTTTGAGGGGTTTACTGGCACAGCTCCATGTGGCAGAGCAAGCTCTGAACATATCTACTCAGGAGAGAAATAAAGGAGCCTGGGTTTCCTCCAGAGACTGGATGCAGAGTAGCTGGCCCTGTGCTAGTGTAGAAGCCTTAGCTGCTGTTGTTGTTTTGGAACCTGCATTTCACCTCTCCTGCCAAACACCTGTCATTTTGGGAGCATTAATAACTGTAATAACATGCAGAAATGAAACTGAGAGGTCCTAGATTGGCAGACTTTTAAGGATAATTCAGTGCTATATAGCGACTTTTAAAATTAATCTATAAATATTTAAAGCTATGAATATTTCAATCCCTTCAATTCATTTTGTTAATTATTTAGCTATAAAGCACATATCACATTATTTTCCTCCTGTTCAAATTATACTTTTATTGCATTTTGAAAGCCTCAGTCTGCAGGCTGCAGCAGCAGCTCAAGAGCAAAGGATGTATTTTGCAAGTGGCTCCTTGGGCCTCCCTTCTTGGGGAGAAGGGGGGCACTGTTACATGTATTCATTTTGCATGGTGAGTTTCTTGCATATGCAACCTGGGTAACGATTCCAGTCGCATAGGCACTTGCTGCCCTCATGTGCTTTTGCAAACCAAGGCTCAGCATATGCACATCTAGTGGCTTAAATATATATATATATTGAGGAAAGAAGTACTTCTGCCTCCTTGCTAGAGACCCCACCTAGTACTCATGGCCTGAAACAGTGTCAGCCCTCTCTTGCAAATAGCCAGACCATCAAAGATTTGACAAAATTTAATTAACATTTTTGTGATACATGAACAGTATCACAGACCAGTCCTGATTATCTTCATCACTCTTTTATTAGGAGGGTAAGTAGGTCCTTCCTAATTCTTCATCTGCTTGAGCACAGACTGGCATTTTATTGTAGGCTTGTGCAGTATCACAAGCAAAGGCATATGAGTGTGCCATAGGGACCGCTGCGTTGCCACCAGGCCATTGAGTCTGTAAGAGCCACAAAGTGGTGCTGAGTTAGAGGAAGCCAAGCCACGAAATGTGTTGGAAATATGCTTGCTATTACATCTGAGGAAACGCATGCCACCCCCAAGAGGAAGATGGATGGAAGAGCCACGTGGACATGGATTCACACAACAGCCAGGGTTGGAAGGGGCCTCTACTGCAGCCTTTCCTCATATGAGAGATGTTCAAGTTCCTTTTTTTTTCTCTTCAGACACTGTAGATGAAGGTAGAGCAAATAAAGTCCTAGTTGGACTTATCCTGAAGTTGGATAGGATGAAGATAAATCACATCTTCCCTTTCTGTATTCCCAGTGGTTCATGGCTGTATCTTTAACAGAATTCACTGGAAGCTGCTCTCAGAGCATAAAAATATCAGGCACCCTAGAAACCCAGCGTCTCGAGCTGGGCACCCAAAATAAGTCTGTAGCATTGTCTGCAGCTTCAAAGTATGTGAAGTGGGGGTAATCCTTTCTGCTCTCATAGATGTGCTGGCAGAATTAATTCATCAATTTTTATGAAGCATCCAAGTCCTGTGGTGGGAGACTCCTGTAGTAAAGCTAATGAGAAAATTTAATATGGCTTTGGGGCCAGGCTGATGGGTGGGGAAACAAAACTTCTGGTCACATATCAATTATCTCTTCAAGGAGAAGACAAAGATTATGCTAGATAATGACTTCCTTGCTAATGAGAATCACCCTTGTGTACCTGAAGCAAGCACTGCAGTCAGGATTCTCCTCCTGCAGCTTGCTTTGCTGTGAATTCTCTAGAGAAATTCACCTCCTGTATTTTGGATCCCTGCTCTACAGAAAGGGGATCACATTTACAGCTGGCTGGAATTCCCCTGTATTGTGCTTCCAACCAGAAAATGCTGCTTTCTGCTGCTTTCTTGAAACCAGACATTTTCCAGGAATCTTGTAAATGCAGGGACCTTTCATCAAAATCAGTCAAGTCTTGGCACTCCTTGTACAGCAGATCCTCTGCAGGGCAAGTGACCTGAGAGCCAGTTGCTTTGGTTATGATGTGAAATAATTAAATGCAATTACAGTGTTAATGATAAAATCTTCAGCTGCTTCCACCCTCCAGGGTATACTTGGGTACTTGCTTGGATGAACAGGGTCCTTGCAGTCAGTTCAGCACAGTTGGAGCTGTGGACTTGAAGAGCCACAGAGCATCAGTGCCGAGAGATAGAGAAGGGTTTATGTGGCTGTGGCATACCCCTCCCTCTCATGCTCTTGGTCCCTAGAAGATATCTGTATAGGCATCTCCTGTGTGTTTCTGCTGGCCCAACGCAGTGCTTTGTGCAGCATTTCAAGTCTCAGTACTAGCCAAATCTTTGCTTCACTTAAAAGCGACCTTGGGAATTCAACCCAGTGACAGATGCTGCTATTCCTGCCTCTGCAGGGATTCCCTTCTCCCATGAGAAATGCTGGTAGCTGCAGGGCGCTGTATTCTGCAGTGAAGGAAATTGTAGTTGCTCCTGTCATGCTCACTCGTGGTGTCAGGGTGATGAGGTTTTTTTTCTGTTAAGTGTTTGTAGAATTTTTCTCTTTCCATTTTCTCTCAGTTCTTTCTAAATGCATTTTTTCTGTTAGACATGTTTTAATGCTGCAATTATCTCTACTCTGATTTGCCTGACAACAGGGCTACTCTGAGGATGCATGTCTTTTTCTGCTACCTCTTAAATTGCCCAGCCTGTACTACTAGGTTCCCTTGCCACTGCTTCAGAAGCCCCACGGTGCAGGAGACTTACCCAGCTGGATTTGACACGTGCTGATCCCATTCTCCTTTTTACCAAACAAGTCTTGTTTGACTTGCTCTGCTCTGTTTCACTTATTTTAATTGGACTCTGAAATTGCTGGGAGACTTCTGAATGTAGCATCTGTAGTGAGTTGCCTGGACTCAAAATGATAGCCTGAATGAGTAATGGGCACTTCACAAATCCTATCGTGACTTTATACCTGTAAGTGAGCTTAAGGACAGCAGACCAGGCAATTCTCCTCTGTGTTTACAGGTGGTGACTCCTGGGAATACAGCTCAGAAACTTCCTGCTGTGATGAGGTTAATGTGGCAAGAGGTAAAACACCAAATGTGAGAAGAAAGGGCTTTACAGGGAGGAAGAAAGATGCATTTGTCTTTCCATCAGGATGATCCTTATCTCATGTACTTCAAAGTCAATGCAGCGTTTCATCTCAAGTGTTTTACAGGCCCTGTGTGATTCCAAGCAGAGATTTGGACAGCCTGAGTCCCCCTATTCTCTTTCTCTGTAATTTCTTTTCATAGTCCTGTGGCCTGTCCTGTGTCACCTGAGTGCATGTCTTATTGCTGAAGCACCCCTTCGTGAAGAACTTGTCCTGATAAACCAGGTACTCAGCAAGGGAAAGCAGTGATCATGAAGGAAAATGAGTAAGCAAGTTTGCCACCTCCCTGCCGATGTTTCACCTGAGTCAGCGCTGCCTCAGGTTTTCTGACAGGACCAACTCCTTAGCACCAAGGTTACAGGGGCCTTGCACAAATATGATGCAGCTGTCTATGAAGCCTGTGAAGCCTCTGGATTGTAAGTGTGAGTGCCTCAAACCAGCTGATTTTCAAGTCTGTGTTTTGGGTGCAAATCTTAACCCCAAGGGCAGTGACTTGTACACAAGTCAGATGGCTGAGCACAGGAAAAAGACTTCAAAGGCTTGTTGTCATGCTTGGGTGGGGGGAGCTCCTCTTGTGCTGCTCCCTTTCAAGATCTCAGCAATTTTAACTGGCTGCTTGAACTTCACTTTATAATCCCAAATCCCATGTGAACTAGGGTGGAGTGTAACACTTTGGAGTAAATAAAAACAGCTACCCACCCTGGGCAAAAGAAGCATATTGTGTTTTGAAAACTGCCTTGCAGCCATCACAGTGCAACTCTGCTATGTGGAGAGCACTTTCCTGACAGGAGGAAAGAGGGAAGGGAAAAAACCCTGGGTGGTGGGATTTTCCTTTTCTGACAGCACACCCCCACCTCCCCATGCTTAAGGACTGATGATGGGAGGCACAGGAGAGCCTTGTCCCTGCCCTGTGGTGGCAATGGCCCTGCACGGCATCGCTGTGCACCATCAGCTCAAGGGCAGCTGTGGGAGTGGAGGGTGACCATGGCAGCTGGCCACATTGCTGTCCTTGGACTATACATGCCTGTACAGAGCCAGGATTTCTTCTGTTTTGACCCCTGTAGCATAGCTTGTTCCCCAACTATAGAAGTGGGTTCTTCTCCATCAGTCTTCCCCATCAGTGTTTGTTCCTCCCTGGGAGGTCCTACACAGTCCAACGTTTGTATGCTCAGCAGAATATCTGTTATATGTAACCCTGTGTATTGTGATGTTGGAGGGACAAATGTTCTACATCGAGCAGTCCACAGCTGTTGCTCAGGGAAAAGAAGAGAACAGGCAAAATGAGGATGTGCTGGGAGAACTGAGGCTGGTAATTACAGACTCTCAGCTTTATTTGAAATGCACTCTCCGGCAACTTCTCTCAGGGCTCTGTCACTGGGACCACCAAAACACCTGCTTTGTCCCAGCCATCAGAGGGTCTATCTGAACAGAGTATTACTGAATGTGCTGGGGACAAAGGATGGGGTCTGACTCACGCCTTCCTGGTTTTTAAGTGCAGAAAAAGAGAGAACCTGGCACAGCTCAACTTTTTTCCCCAGTTTTGTTCCACTGCTTTCTGTTCACTACCCAGGCTGCTGAAAGCTGATAATAAAAAAAATACCTTCTGTTCCAGATACCTTTTTTTTTTTTTTTTAATCAGTTGCCTGTGGTATTGAATGTCTCACCCACACTTTTGAGCATCAGGCAGGTTGTGATACCTAGCTGCATATGCGTATTCAGTTGGCACCATTACAAGTGTGTTTAATGCCAGACATACCCCTAAATATAACACAGGAAATCATGTTTCTGCTTGCAATAAGCACTTAATTTTTTTTTCCTGGTAACATAACAGGATCAGATTTTAAATAAAAGAAAACTGATTATTTGTGGACAGAGATGATGTTCTTCAGAACTGTTTGTCCACAGGGTGTTTGTTATCATAATTAAATTTATTGTTCCAGTTAAACAAAAGCAGGCTTTTCCCTAAAATTAATTAGTCTTCATAATTAGAAATTGTTTTTCAAGAATACATTCAATTTATATGCTGGAAATTACCTAGATTATGTTTTGCTGACAGCTATCGGAGTTGGCCATGCATACCTAATGTTCAGAGATATATTAATTACCTTGCTTAACTAGCATGCTCAAATACATTAATAACTCCCTGCCTTGGAAAACTGCTGCTTGCTGAAAGCTTTTTATTGAGATGCAATTGCTCATGATGCAGAGTTCCTGTTCAGATGCTAAACCCCTTTGCACTGAAAATCATTGACTGAGCCTGAGTCTTGCTGGGCTTTCCTGTGTCCCTGTATGGTTCTTTAACCTAACTTTTCTAGATAGCTTTTCCAGATTGGAAAAACACGCTGGGTCTTAGACATGAAAGCATTATTCAGATCTTGAAGCACTCCTGAAAAGTTATACTACTATTTCTAATGCAAACAAGAAAGACAGGACTTCTACCTACTTTCAAGCCATGAGAAACACTGTGCCTCTAATTTCCTGTCTCAAGTTTTTTTTTTCCCCTGCTGCTGTATTTTTTTTTCTTGATTTTTTTTCTCCATGCTGATACCCACTTTCATATCTAGGCTTATGTCTATTTCTCTTTATGCAAGGTATTCCAGCAACATCTCTCCTTCTTTAGATTTAGTTCTAGTTTGGGAAGAAAGCAGCAGATTTGGTGAGCTAAAAACTCCAGTTAAGCTTGTTCATCCCTATTCGGTTAAGTACTTTGGCTGCAGTTTTCAACAAAGGGAGGTTAAATTCCCCAAATCCTGCTGAAAGTCATTCAGCCCTGTGAATAGTCTAGCCTTAAATACCTGATTTACTGGATCAAAATAAACTTGAGCATGGGTTTATATACCTGGAGTGCCGGTACAGCAATTACATCTGGCTGTAAAAGAGAGAGACCACTAGAGATTCATTGATAGTGTGTTGGCACACACTATGTTTTTTTAAAACAATCTTTCTACCTTAAAAAAAGATGTAGTATGTTTTAGTTGATTCAATTACCACGGCATTCAGCTGCACTGTATATAACTCTGAGTCAAGGCACTATGAATATACATATTGTATATACCGAAGCCAAGGTAGATATGACTGGGTGTTGAATTCCCCAATGAACCTACTTGTTCCTTATTCCTCCCCATTTATTTTAATTGATCCCAGTCTGTGCTAAGTTATTTTAATGGTCTCGTTATTCTGAACTTCTAATAACTGACTTTTAAATGGAACGTATTTCACAAAGACAACTTCAATAAATAAGATCAAAGCTATTCTGGGCTGAATGGTTTGAGTTTTGTCCTCTACAAACAGACATATGCCTGATGCATTTTTCAAAAGCAGGTATTAAGGGAAGCCAGTACTAACATTTAAAGGTAGGAGAAGCTTGAGCTGTTCAGCAGTTTGTTCCACAGATGACAAAAATGTGCTGCTCATCTTTGTAGGTGAGGACAGAGGTTTATCAAAAGCACAGATGGATTTTTAGGTGCTTAGTTCTCATTTTGAAGACCTCTTAGACAGGAATACAGCATTGCTTTGAAAAGCCTCACCTTTATTAGGAATACAGCAATTTGAAAATGCAAAACAGCAGAGGAGAGTGCCAGGCAGAGGTAGTGTTGGCTCCCAGAGCTGATTTTTGGTAGCACCTGTGACTAGCGAGGAACTACCACAGCGTCTGGAGGGAATGGCCTTCGCAGTCAGGAGCGTGGAGTAGTGACAGCTGGAAGGACAAGGAGAAGGAGAAATTACCTTGTTATTTTTCTAAGTAATACAAACAGCACTTGTGTCGGTGTGTGGGAGCTCCCAGAAGCACAGCACAGCTTTGCAATCAGGCGTTGGAGAGGAACGCTTCCATGCAGCCTCGCAGTGCTGCCAGTGTTTTGGTTGCCTATGAGGGAGAACTCCTTTTTCCTTTTCCTCCATAGAAGGAAGCACTGGGCAGCCAAGAGAAGTTGTGCTGTGCCAGGATGCTTGTTTGTAATCTAGTCTCAAAACAGATTTGCTACTTGCAAATGTGATACAGGTGGGGGTGTTTCTGGGGAAGTGGTTGTCTCGTGTGGTGTGCCATTAAGTTCTGGGACCAACGTAAAAGTACATGTCCAAAAACTGTGAACTTAAAATAACACCCAGACACTGCATTGCTCGTGGATTCTCTCTGTTGGGAAGCTGACCAATTGCTGTGACATCTGATACTAATAAGCAGAGAGGTCAACTGCACATCAGAAATGGGATTTGGGATATGACCTCAGGTGAAACCTCAACAATTCTGAATTCCTCCTTTGTCCCTAATAGAGAGATATGGTATCACATCTCACAAAACAAAGGGTGTATTTCCATATTCCTTTGGGAGAGAACAGAATTTAATTTTGTGACCGATATGTTTCACTGTGTATGTGTCAGGTGCACTTTTCTTGTTACTCTCATGGTGTTGAGCTGGATGGGTGGGTGCCCAGCCAATGCTGGAAACTGAGTTCACAAGGTCTTCAAATTTCCCCTTCTGTAAGAGCTATGTTAGTTACGTGGATTACCCACCCTGGAAACTGGAGGAGATCTGCTGGTTAATTTTTGTAAATAGCTCCAAGGCTATAAAGCACCCTGTAAGTGATAAATACCAATATTTTTAAAGTGGCATTTTCGATGGCTCAGGCAGTTTCTCCACTGAAAGGTCCAGCAATGTCAGCCATCAATTTAACAACATGAATCTATCAGGACAGTAATACATTAGCTTCCAGCGATGCTGTGTTCTCCTGTTGCAGATACCTTGACAAATCACTCAGTTTGGAGGCACTGCATCAAACATTATTTCTCTGACAGGTAAACCAGGATGCTTCATAAATGCCATGCTTGGAGGTGAAAAGCTCAGCTCAGGGAAAGAGAAGGCCCTCCTGTGTGCTATGGAGAGAGGCTGTCCTCTAAAGTGACTGGGTGGTGGTCTGAAATATTGACTCTTCTGCATTCATCTTCATGGATGTATGCCATCGAAGTCTGGAATGGGTTATGCAACCCAAAGAGCTGAAGGAGGGGAGGAGGACCCTGAAGCTGCTTGTTTACTCCAGAAGGTTGGAAGGGAAGGCTGCAATTTTTTTGCTTAGGAACACTTGGATTTTCAGAATTTGAGGGGGAACAATCTTTGCTATCCTGGGGCTGGATGGTGGCTGTTCTGTGCTCCATGTGGAAGCCACAATCTGCTAGGCCTGTGGTGGTTTTCTATCCTCTGGTGCCCTGGTGGACAACTCATTGCCATAGGATGTAAGGCTGGGCTGAATGATCGACCACTCTCTAATTCGTGGTATAAGCAAAGGAAGGTCAGGTAGGGAGTATTCCTGTGAGGTTTGAAGTAAAGAAAGGCTCAAATCCTATATCCTAATATTTCTGAGTTTCTCAAGGGCATTGTCTGGGAACTAAGCTGCAGTTATGGCCATACTGTTAAATCTGAACTGAGAACTCCATTTGTGGAGGAACTTTGGTTGGGAAATCGCTTTGGGGCACAACTCATTTTTCCATCTTGGTTAACTCTTGCAGTCTGTTGCAGCTGAAATAATTCATCCAGCATGGTACCCAAATGCTGAAGCAGAGCTTGACCAACATCAGCAAATGTACTGCAGTTTGCTGTGCCACTGCCTCAGTTTTGATGTGGCAATAGCAGATTAACAGGTAATTTAGGCAGTGAACATGCTCAGCCCAAAAATCTAAGAGAACCTCTTTTCTGCATAAACCCCAGTGCAGTTCAGACAGGATTTTTTTCTGGAACAAAAGGGTAAATATATAGTAGCTGTGAACTCCTGTGTCCCTTCTTTCCTTCTCTAGTCAAAGGATTTTTTGGATAGGATGAAATAGAGCTATGTGTATGTATGTGTATTTGTGTAGATTTATAGGCACTTCTTTAAAAAAAAATCTTGCATCAGGTTATGCCCATGAAACACTAGTTCATGTCAGTCAACTCCATAGTATTATGGTCTGCAAAGCCAATTTCACCTTCAGCACTGGAAAAAGTAATCAAGGCTGGTTTGATTTGCAAGATACTGTTCTCTTATGTTCAAAACAATAGTTCAGAGTTCTCTTTTCAAGATGTTTTCCTCTTTCCTAAGTGTTATCTCTCATGTTTTCACATCAGAGCTTGATATCCATTCCTTTGGTTCAGGTTCATGTCCTAGGAGATTGCAAAACCTGAGTAAGTGTGAAGATTTAAATCCTTGCTGCTTGTGATGTGGCCAGTGTGATAGTAGTCAAAGCTTCTCCCTCTGCCTGGAGAAGCTTTTACCTTTTCTGCATGTAAAGAACTTTAACAAAAAATAATAATCTCCAAGTTGTGAATTTCAGCTGTGCAGCAGTATAACTTCCTTCCCAGAACCCACATTTGTGTGGACATTTAAACCATAGATAACTGCAACGGTGTCTTTCCTGAGAAAGATGTGTCCATGTTGAAAAGGAAAAACGTTATGGTGAGAAATATTGTATGCTAGAAGCAAACACAGACACATGGCATTTGTTTCTGCTTTAATGACAGGTTTCCTGGGTTGTGAATGACAATGCGTGTAAGATAGTGTAGAAAGAACCAGTTCCTCTGAGGACAGGTTGTGACTGTCCTCTGCTATAATATTTTTTCCTATGAGCACCACTGGATTGGACAGAAGCACAGGAGCACAGCTGGAAGTAGTAAGTGCCTCTGCCTGCTCTTTGCTAGCACACAGGAGTTTATCCTGTCAGCCCACAGCTGACCAGAGCTGTGGGGATGCGTTATCATAGCATGAACGCTGAGTCAGTGCATGCTCACGGCTCCCCTGGTGCAGGCAGAGCCAGTTTGGTCAATTAGCAAGATACAAGGGCTTACAGGGGAGAAAAAGATGGTTGCACATTCACCCAGTGTTGGGTGAGAGGTTGCACCCTCTCCCATTGCAGAGGAGGAGTAACGCTGCTCCTTCTCCCCTCCAGCCCTATAGGCATGAAAGCTGTGTCTGTTGCCCCTCTGGAAATGCAGAAGAAAATGCAGGGGACTTGGAGTCCATGCTCAGGTCGCTAAAAGAGCTGCTGCTGTTACTTGCGTTAGCCAGACCGAGCTCTAACACATCCTAGCATCGCACCTTCAGTGCTGGACCCCAATGCAGGTTGTCTGCTGTGAGTGGGAGGAGAAGAGAGAGTAGCAGGATGGTCAGTTTACGTTCAGGAGCTTGTTTGTGAACATGCACAGCCTGAATAACAGAGTCAAAATTTGAATCCAAGCCTTTTGATTCTGTCCCACAGTAAGCAGTGGCACCACAAACCCTCCTGAGCTCCTTGCTGACGTAGCAGTAAACACAATCATGCGACTGGTAAGGCAGCCTCTGCCAGGAAACAGGTTTTGAAAGCAACAGAAAGCACCACAGGTAAGAAAAGTGCAGTGCTGCATTGCACTCACTTAGTGGCCCCAGAGGGAAACCTCAACCCTCATCCTACAAAGCCTGAACGCTTGTTTGACCTGAGCCTCCTAAACAGTGTCCCTCCCTTGGGCAGGACTGTTCTGAGCTGCAGAGGGAGGGTTAATGCTTGTGGAGATGAGCCGTTAAGGATGAAATCCAGCAAAGCTGCATCTAGCTGAATCTGTAGAACACCCCAGTTAATAAGCATATGCAATTTTGCATGTGATATTCTTTCACCTTTGTTTAATTACCAAAAGTAGATCTTGCAGGGAGAAACCTCTTGAGAACAAGAAGAAAGTTTATTTTGCAGTCATTGCAAATGAAGCATTTTGGTCAAAATCAGAAGTATACCACATTCCAGTTGTGCACAGAAACTTTTTTTTTTAAAAACCAATTACAGATTTTTTCCCCCCAGTTTTCCTCAATCTCTCAGAGAAACAGGGAGATGAACATTCTGAGTGATAAAAACCCCAAGCTAAAATTATAATAATTAACTCGACATTGCATGTAATATCAAGAGAAAGCTTTCTTATTATGGATGTTGTCTTTAATTATAATTTAAAGGTTTGAAAAGGAGAAATTAATTATAGTTTTTACCCTGAGATTGGCAAAACTCAAAACATAAAGCTGATAGAGGATGCTCTGGAGAACATCTTACCCACCATTCAATTTAAACGTCATTTAAGAGCCCAGCCTCCTGATGAGTTGCTTAGATTTCCAAATCATGATATTCCCTTGTCATTAAAAGCACAGTGTGAGACCAATTTCCAGACCTTGTGCAGGTGCTAATATCCTTCAGTAACCTCAAATGGAAATGCTCAGGTCATTGTACCTGGCAATTTGGAGTGACTCTTTTCTGATAGCCTATAAACATTGTTTTACCTTTCCAGGATACGGGTGTCATTGTGGCACAGATCTGAAAAATAACACTTCTATGGGTATGATCTTAAGCTAATTTGTCATCAGTGCTTATATAAGCAGCCTATACCTTTTGTAGAAACAGTTGCCTTTATGCCATGCTGTAGACCCTTTGAAGCACTACAGCAGAACAGAACAAAAAATGACAATACCCATCCTAATCAGAGACTGACGCTACAAACACAGTGTCAGATCTGTATCTGCCGCCCCTTTAGTAAACAGAAGCCACTCTTAGTAATTATTCCTTATCAATAAGCTTAGATGCATTTTACAAGTCATAATATCCCTCACATGCCTAATTAAATGAATTAGGGGGTTTTTTTGGTTGTTGTTGCCAATTACAAGCGATCTTCAGAACATTCCTGAAGTCGCTAATTATAACTTATCTCTGTCTATTTAATGGCTAAGCACTGTGGCACTGAAGAGCAAACTAATATAATCAAATAAAGATGGCATAATCACATATCCTTTACCACTCTGGAATTAATAAGGGTTGTACAAGTCCAGGTTTACATCTAAATGAATCCTGGAGATGTTTTCTTGAGCTCAGGAGACTTTTGGTTTAGATATGGAAAAAACCAAAACTATCCTGTGGGTCTCCCTTTATAAAATATAAATTTTAATAGAAAATAAACATTCTGTGTTTTGTAGCAGCTTAAGATGAATGACAGGAATAGGACCCTTGGAGAAGTGATCTGTCGATCTTGGAAAGATGGAATACTTATTCTCAAGTTGAGGGAGGATTATAATGCTAGACTGCTTCAAGAGTTCTAATTTAACACAGGTAATTAGTTATTTTAAGTGAACTTCAGAGATTAATTTCAGAGTCTGTATGAGATTTTGTCTCAGTCTTAGCATGAGTTATTAGGAGAGAAGGGGCCATATCAGAAGAGCTCACCTCTCCACTGGCAGCCCTTTTTGATACTGAGCAGGCTTCTGGGGCTCTTCAATGTATGATGGGTACCTCTAGACCTCTGTGTTACATGTAGGTCTTTATCAGGCTGCACTTTTTTGCTGTAATTACAGGTCTCCCACCATTCATCCAGGAAAGAAGGGAATTTAATATATATTTAAAAACAAAAATACAAGGGAAAAAGAAGAGGTGTGTAGCATCTCCGGCCATTAATAAAAAAAGATGCTCTGCAAAGTGGTTCTGAAGAATCAGTAGTCTGAGCTCCAAGTATCATGTCAAAGTTCAGGTGTATTTAATGGCTTTTGGGGAGTCTTTCAGCAATGCTGTTATTGTGGGCTTATGAATTTCTTCCATCTAAGTGGACAAGCATTTTGCTAGAGAGAAATGCCTGGCACCTTCTACGATGCACTTTATCATCTGAACATACATCATTCAAGCCTGTGCTTCCTTCCTTTGACTATTATTTTTCCAGTTATAGTTCAGGTTCAAAAAGCTAACAGTAGTATCAAGTGGCACTATTATATCATCTACTGTAGTTGAGCTGCCTCGTGGGCAGGACCAGTTTGTCCTAATAACCAAAGCACAGTTTAGCCTGCTTTCTCTTAGCTGTTTGGCAGGAGCTGCTTGTGCCATCACCAGATGCTTTTGTTTCTATTATATTTCAATATATAAATTGAATCTTAAGGGTTTCATTATGAACTCTGGCTGTGATGCAGTGAGTTGAGTGTCACCAGTTGGTGTTGAAGCACGGGCATACGTGAGCATAGCGGCAGTGAGCTTACATCTCTGGCACCAACTGTGTCCAGAGCAATCCTCTTGCCAGAGATAAAAGCCAGACCTTGGTCAAAGAGGTACATTAAGTGCATTGTCAAAACAAGTGTAGCCCTGTCTGTTGGTAAGCTGCAGATCGACTATTAGCAGGGGCAGTTTAAATTTTAACTACAGCACGTGGACAGCAAAACTCAAGGCTGATATCCCAGGGCTCAGGAGTGTTGGGGGAATGGGACACAGTGGACGGACAGGTCCCCAGGCAGCCTGGGACCAGCTGCCTCTGCCTGACAGCAGTGAGGGCAAGAGCAATCTGCCTGCAGAAAGGGCAGGCAGTGGGCAGGGGTTAGCTCAGGACGCTCTCTGCAAAGAAGAGGGCTTCTGTCCTGTACCACGGCTTCTCAGACGTGGGATCTGACTCCAGACTCAGGCACTGCCACCACCTCTACTCTCACACGGTTTACCTAGACCCTAAAGGAGCTGATAAAGAAGTTTTCCCTGAGTGCAGATGATAAAGGACACCTCTAGCATTAACGCACTCTGGAGAGCACAGGCTTCCAGTGTTTCACTCCGGGTAGGGTATTGTCAGCACAAGTTAATCTTTTTCAACACAAACAGCACTAAACACTTTGCAGCCCCCAGCAGAAGCATCAGGAAATGATACAGCCGTTTAGTGCTGCCAGCTCTCCTCTGCTTTCCAGCCCCTGAATTGTAATGCAGTTTGCTTAAGGGGAAATGTAGATTTTTGTGGTTTCATCCTTAGCATTATTATACAGGGCAATTTGTAATAAAACAAGGGAATGGTTCTGTGAATATAGTAAGCCCTGGGAAAAAGTGTTCAGTCTGTGCTTGATTCAAACAATTAGTCTCCAGTGAGCTTGAGGAACACCTTGCTTGTTGGGGTTTTTTTTCCTGTCTCGGTTGGATTTTTATGCCTTGGTCAGGTAGGTGGGGGAAGTTCCTAGAAGAGAGTTTACTTCTGATTTAAGGATAGAAATCCTAGCTTGGACCAAGTTTTTCCTGTGTCAAAGCAGTAGAAGAGCTGTCCTACATCAGTGTGTGTTACCACAGTAGTGATACTGGACCTGCTGCAGAACTGCTCCCATGTTGCATGGCAAAAAGGATGTTTTATCTGTGGAAAAATCTGTTTTCATTAACTTTTCTGATGTGCAAACATTTGAGAGTACCACCTATTGCCTGCCATATGTAACATGTTTCCTGCAGCCCTATCCACACGGTTTTCATAGGCAGCTTTTCAAAAAGAGGAAGAGCGTGTCTCCCTTGTCAGCCAGGACACGGTCCACTGTGCCTTGTGCCAGCCACTGTGGGTCAGGCAGGTGCAGAAGGGAGGAGCAGACCCCAGGGCTGCCAGGACATGTTTCCAAAAAATGGTGTAACCACAGCAGCTCTTGGGCTCTTCACTGGCTGGAAGTAAAGGGACAATAACAGATTCTTTTTATGTCACCTGTGGTGAGATTTGAAACGGTTCTGTGAAATTATATATCACTTGAACAATGGCTACTGTGGAAGTAATATTCATCCTTCTTTTTTCCTAAATCTATTTCTACAAATACTAATAGAAATTAAGTAAGAGTGACTAGTGCAACACAGAAAA
This sequence comes from Zapornia atra, assembly GCA_013400835.1. Lineage (NCBI taxonomy): Eukaryota > Metazoa > Chordata > Aves > Gruiformes > Rallidae > Zapornia > Zapornia atra. Next base: position 133,771 of record VZTU01010675.1, on the reverse strand, counting down.
AGCTCTTGGATGGCTGGTCAATCAACATGACCTTAGATCAGCAATTTAGTCTAGTGAAAGGGACCAAGACAGTAGAGAATCTTCCCTTCCCTATAGCTGTCAATCAGACAGCTAGAAAGTTTGACATTGCACAAAGCTGGAAAACATGTAACAATCAGAGGAGGGTAAAAAGGCTTGCAGAGTCCTGTGAGAGGAGACATGTCTCTAGTGTGGTGGTCATTAAACTTTGGTCCACAGTCTCTAGGGATGTCTCAGGGGACCGCTTAGTCTGCAGTATGCATAAAGGGGACTAAGGAAGGGATATTCCTGTTGTCAGTCTTGTATTTCCCACCATTTTCCTCACCTCCACTGGGGAATGGCTGGAAATCAGCAAATCTCAGAAGCTGAGTATCATTGGCAAATGTTCAGAAGCTGTCAGGCCACGTCTTTTTTTTTTTTTTTTTGCCCTCTGGCCTTTCTCACCCTACAAGCAGTCAAGAAAAGCCTACTTGAAAAGGCAGCATAAAAGAGAAGAAAAAAAAGAGGCATCTGGCTTGGATCCTGGCTGATGAGCATGTGTGCCCCTCACCACCAGGACAGATGATCCTCCTCATATGCATCTTATCCCCCTGAGGCTGTGGCTGCTTTCCCTATTTTCAGAAATGTTTCATCCATTTGGAGCTGAACTCTTGGCTGGTTAAATATTTGTGCCAAGCCCTCAGAGCCCACAGAGGAGGCTGGAGCCTGGGATGCCACTGCAAGCCTTGAAATGGAATGGAGGCTGAGTTTAAACAGTTGGCCTACACCAAAATCCAGTGCCTGTACATAACACATACACAGCTTGTTTTCCATTTCCCCAGTAACATCACATCTGTAGGAATGCACAACCACCAAACCTAATTCCCTTGCAATGCAGCTCCTGGATTACAAGGCAGGAGCCCAGCTCTCACCTGCCAGGACTGTGCAGGCACTTGTCCTGTTTTTTGATGGAAATGATGAGGCAAACTGCCCCAGCCATCCTTGTCGTTAATTTTTCCCACTGCATCCACCTTCCTCTCTGTTGTTTAGCAAAGGGCCCCAGTTAGTGCTTCATTCAAGCTGAGAGGAGCAAGAGGTATCTATTTAATCATATACATGTGTAAGCATTTCCCTTGGCAGGGAACAATTAGAAGAGTCTTGTGGAGAGTCTGGAACATCACTGCCAATGATATCAGCCACATCACCTGGTGGTAAAGGAGATCAACTGTGTCTGGACCTAGGAAACAGCTGACCCAGGTGCTGGCCTGAAGGGAGCCAAGTTCATAGCTCCCACAGAGGAGAGTGGCTAAACATCAGGAGACAATAAAAGAGACCCAGATAAATCCACTGAGGATGCTTTTTGTGAGGTAAGGGATTTTTGTTTGTTTTCTTAAGACACTAGATGAGGTTTATTGGTATAACAGTTAGTGGCTTATTTAAACTAAAAATCAAATCATCACTGGAAAGTTTGTTATTTGGACAGTCATTTAATATTTATGAACAAGAATTGCCTGTAAATTAAGAGCTTAATCATCCAAGAAACATCAGCAGCACATTTCTCCCCAGTATAAACAAGGAGATTCCTGTGCTATTACCCCAGAGCTGGCTTTTGCCCATCTTGCTTTAAAAAGAATATTTTCCAACATCCTCATAAAGCAATAAATTACAAATTAATTACAAAACACCTTAAAAGAATGGAGATGCAAACCCAGAGGAAATACCTAGACAGACAATGGTAAGACTGGCTTTCTTCCAGAACACTAACAGTTCCCAGAAGTCAGGGTCACGTGCAGCAGCCTGCTCTCAGAAGAACCTCAAAAGTCCTCAAAAAACTCATCAGTATCTACAGAATTGCTGCTGTGAAATAGACTCAGCAAAATATGCAGTATGCAAACCTCAGCATACTTCTACGTGGACAGTAACTGTGCAGTGAACATTGCATGACCAGTATGTAGGGGAATGTATATATAAATATGCACACTGACCTATGTTTTATCATAATTGTATTCAGAATTAAAGATTTATGAATATGAATATTTTTCACTCCTCCCAGGCCTCCTCACTTGATTTGCTTGATCTGAAAGCAAGGAGTATGCTCATAGCAATGTATAGGACTAGCAATTTGATTTAAATCTCCTCAGTTGAGGGCACCTGTTTGCATAGCTCTTTTTTTCTGTCAGTCTTGAATCAAGACCCTTGCTCTCAGAGAGGCAATTCAGACCAATATCCAGTGCCTCTCTGGAGTTCAGAAACCACAGCTGGGGGCCACAAGTGAGTCGAAGGCTAGAATTAAACCAGACATGTTGGGATGCCAGGGGTCTTCTAATAGATCCAGAAGCTGGAGTCAAGTCACAGCTACCAACCCTTGGCCAAGGAGGTTTGAGTTCTGGTTTGCTGGATTTATCCTTCTTTTGGAGCACAGTTTGCAGTAGGCTGGTTATTAACCCACACAAACTCATCAGGTAAACAAATAGCAAGGTAATACTGAGTGCTGCAAAGTTGCCTCATGACCACTTGTAGAATCTCTGATGATCTTCCATGTCATTACAACATGAGGATGTATTTCAGGTGTTCTCTTCAGGTCCTCTAACTATCCAAGGTGATGGTGCTCAGGTGCTCATGACTGGGATAGCTGAGATAACTAATTGCTGCAATTACACTTATACCTATGTGCTGTAGTACTAATGAGCTGTATTGCAACTACCATAACAGAGAAAGCTACTGGAGATCAAGGCCAACTAGAATTTGCATCTCACAGGGCTGTTCCTTCTGGTACAGGCTATTCCTCTAGTTTGAATATTCAGGTACATTTTCCTGCTAGCAGCCCTGGTGACAGTTGGGGCACGACCAGGTTGTTTTCTCTTTCTAAGCTGCGGATTAAGCGTGTTTTACAGCCCCAGGTGAGGTGAACTGCAGTGATCTTTTGTAGCCCTCAACAGGACCAGGCATGGAGCTCCACTTCTCAGAGTGGAAGTCCAAATCTGCATTCCGCAAAGGAAAGGATTAAAATGTCATCAAAGGTGAAAGAAGAAATTTTCAGGGTGAAAATGCCAATTTCAATGAAATGATTACAGTAGCCCTAGATAAATGTGAGGGTGGGTTGGCAGTAAGTTTGGAGGCAGTCCATTTACAGATTAAATTTGATTTTATACATATAGCCATGCTAACCCCTAATTATCACTATTCAGGGAAAGCACCTGGATTAATCAGACCTGTCACATCCATCTTTTCCTAATGCCTATTCCACATGTATCTGACTGGCTGTGACTCCTGTAGAGGAAAATTTCACCAACTGATTTAAAACACTGATTAGTTTTACAGACCTTATATTTCCAAGCTGCAGGTAGGAAAAGTCAAAATCAGGTGTTCCCACTTTCCTCCCTTCCCTTGCAAACAGGGCTGGGAGAGCGAGCTGCGTGGCACCAGAAGGACTTGGGAACCTGGCCATCAGCAGGGCTCCCAGGACCATGGGGTAGGTCTGGCGGCTTGCCCAAGGCACAGGTCAGTGCCAGGGCTTCTCCCCTATAGAGTGAGATCCCCCAGTATCACCACTCTTAATGTAGGTGACAAAGTCTAATTGCAGGGAAGCCCAATGGGATCCAGTGTGGGGTTGAACTCAGGAGTCTGCCTTGAGATGTAGGAGTATGCAAAACACCTAGTGCAACAAGAGACAGGCGAGAGACAGATAAACACGTGGCATTGTAGCTGCTTTGGTCAGGGGGTACCCCTCCACAGGGAAAATATTGTACAGAAGAAGATGCAATGAGAGGAAAAAGTGCCTGGAACAGGGCTGTGTCTGAGCTGGACAGGGGTATGTTAGGGACAGCGGTGGAGCAGTTAGAGACCAGCCTATTTGATGGATCTGGACTTTATTAGCACTCCCATCCCTTCTGTATCACTAGGTCAGCTGTGTCATCCCGCTTATACCCAGTGATAACCTTGTGAAAGGGGAAGAGGGGATGTTTTTTAATAACATATCTCAGGGAGAGGCAGTTCTGGCTCTTTGTGCCAGCAATAGCTGGGCTGTCTGAGCAAGGCAGGCTGAAGAAATACCCAGCCGAGCTCTCTAATTGTTTCTGGCCACTGATTGAATATAACAGCCCGTGGATTCTCAGGCTATTCCCTGCTGGCTGAAATGCCTGAGAAGAACAGACTTTGCCACTACTCAGACGTCTCTTTGAGCCAAAGGAAATCTCTCCTTTATAGTTTCCTTCAGCAAGTGAGATGACATCAGCTCTGTGGGTGGACAAATGTATTGAAAACCTGTCAAAATTCATAGTATTTTCAGAGATGCAGAGATGTTCAAGCTAGAAATGCTGTTATAATCAGCTAGTCTCAACTCCTTCCTGTCACAAAGGTTGGAGAATCTCACCCAGGCACTTCTACAGTTTCCAAAGCTAGAAAAATTGAATCTAAAGGCAGAGTTCAAATGTTCAGCAAGAAGGGAATTAGTACTGAAACAGACAAGAGAGAGATTAGATTATTTTTTGCTTATGGTTTTTTTCCATTGCTTATGATTTTTTCTTACGACTTGATGACTTTCCTTAGGATAAACTGGTACTAATCAGAACTATATTACTGATCTAAGATGTGCTAACTGGTGTTCTCTGGTCTGTATTACACAGGGAATGTGAATGCTTTGTTCTACCTTTGGCACCCACAAAACTTTGAGACCTGGGATGGCTGGGAGGTGGTTTCGTGGGACTGTGTTTTTTTGACGTGTGACAAATCTGCTCACTGGGAACCTAGCAACATACTGGGGAAAGTCTGGATGCTTGTGTGCAGTCGTTTGGCTGCAGATTCAATATTGGCCATGAACCAACATGTCCTGAGAACATGTGTGAATGGGTTTTGCAATACCCAGTCTGAAGTACGATGCAAAGGTAGGCCAACAATTGATTTTTCCTCTCTCTTGGCTACACTGTACCTTCCTCCCATGAGTGAAGAACACAAGGCTGTGTGCTTCCTTTGTTAAACAATTCCAAGTTTCTGTTCTTCATACACAGAGTGGTTATATTCCTACTGCCCTCTCTTGATTCCCAGAACATTTTCTTCCTTCAGTTCCAACGGAACAGTTTCCAATACTTTGTCTCAATGCTCTGAAGCCTCCCCTGAACTTAAGTCATGCAGTAAGATTTTGAAAGTTAATAACACATTTTTATGGAGAGGAAAAGCACTTGAAGAAAAGCAAGGGAAATTATGCACAGATCAGAATTTCTGCAAGATTTTGCAAGTTCATAAAGCCTTATAAATACAAAATGGGTTTTTCAGAGGGACAGTCTGAACACTTCCTGAAGCCAGGAAAATCACCATGTAAATAGTCAGAGCAAAGTGCAATGCTTTCTGCATACTTCCTGGCAATGCAAATGCTAGCAGCCTTCTTCTCAGAGGTCCTATCTTTATAGGCAGGCACCAGCACAGCTTGTACCTTTGCTGCATTTCCTGAACTGTTTTTGAAGAGCTACCTGACTTTTATTCCACACACAGTTTTGCAGCTCCCTGAGTTTCAAATCTGGGATGGGATTTCCACCCCTCCTTCATCACTGCCAGCTCCACATGGTTTCTGATCTCTCCCTAAGCCAACCTTGCTCGTTCCATAACATTTTCCCTCACAATCTGAGCTGGGTTCCCAGTGTAGCCTCAGTCTGTTATTTCCGAGGGCAGACAACCCAGCAAAGGGAAATATTTTAGGACTTTTTCCTCCTGGTTCCCTTCCTTTGCTTCAGTCTGGTATCAAAACCTCTTTTTAAAGCATCCCTCCTGCTCTTGGCAAATTTTCAGAATATTTTTACTTTCTCCCTCTACTATGGAAATTCTTTTCTCTCTGTCACTCAGTCACAGACAAAGATCTAATATTATCCCTGCTGAACAGCTCTTGACTTCTGTGATGTCCCTGCAAAGGATTTTAAGATCATATAACCAGTAGGCCTGAGGACTTGTTATGGTGGTGGCTTTGGCTGGACTTTTGGTGCGATGTGCTATTATGCCATGAGTATGCCCAGAGACGTGACTTCATGGCAGAATAACAGATTGGCTGTGACAAAAGTACTCATCAAGAGATGAGAGAATCTTTACTTATTGAGGGCACAGACCATAGAAAGTCTTAGTGAGCTAGTGAGAATATGGTGCAAAATACACAGGGCTAGGGCAGGAGAGGTCTTTGGGTCCTCCTAGTGAACAGCCTGTGAGTGCTAAATGCTACTAATTAGTTAAGGAGATGCTATTATAAATAGAAGAGCCGACTGAATCGTTTTGCAGCAGATCAGCTGTACAATGACTTCAGTGATTTCCTGTTTAAGAGCATGGTGATATTTATAAAGCTATTTTTAATTACTTATTACTGAGAATTACTTCATTTAAAAAAAAAAAAAAAAAGAAAAGACAGCATTATGGAAGAACTATGTTTATCAGAAATTAACATCAATCAAAATGCCCCCTTCATGTTGGCTACTAGGGAAGATTGCCCTAGGGAGCAGACACGTGATTTTAACCAATGCAACAGTAATTTTTCTGGTTGAATTTTGACATTAATTTTGACCACTCCCATTTCTCCTTTCAGCATGTCATTTTACAGCAAAATAGCCACCTTTGCTTCTGTCTGTGGGACAGAGGACAGCGGGACTTCGCAGTAGACAGGGAAAAGAGATTCTCTGCAAAGTCCAGACTTGGTTTGGACGTCTGCTCTCACCACAAGTGACCCACAATACAAGAAATAAATTCCTATGTCAGAAAATCCCCTGATCTTTAACACAGGGGAGTTGCAGCAGGCTAACAGCTGGTGCTTCATCGCTCGTGTCCAAGTGCTGTTGCCCATGTGCTTGACAGTGAATTAGCTGCTAATAACGGATTTCACTTCAGACTCTTCTGAAGTGAAACATTTACAAGAACCGACATGCTGCCAAGTTTAAAGCCTGTGAACACAAGGCAATTTCAAACCTGTCATTTCCTCACAGAAAGGGGATTATTGCTTTGTTATCAGCAAAGATACTATGTTATATAGCTTTCCTGCCCTTGAATTATCTAGATCATATGGGATAGCCGTGGGTTATATTGAAAAATACATCTTTGGGGTCTATGTGTTTATGTAACTTATATGTGTCTATAGAAACTTCTAGCATGGAATTCACTGGTTATGTGCATACCCTGGGCGGTTGCACAGACCACATATGAGCTAGACCACATAAGCACCGTACCACAAACTCACCAATTGCCTTAGGCTCTGTAACAGCGATTTATTGTTAGCTTGGCTTCCACTGTTTTCAGCATTCAAGGCGCTTCCCATGGTAGGTGCAAGGATCAGTGCAGCACCTGAGGCACTGACGGAAGGCAAAGTTGAGTACCTTTGCTTTATTCTTCAGGTTGTGAGCCTTTGGCTTGTATAGATGAACTTCACTGCTTTATCCAGTGAAAGGTGCTCTTAGGGCCATTTCTTCATCACCACTGCAGCTCTATAGCTGTACTTACTCCTCTTTGTCAGTGTAGAAAGGATCTGGTAGAAAATTAAGTTGCCAATTCACACAGAGTGTGGATTGTGCTTTTGCATCAAGAAAGAAGCAGTTGAACCCCCTTTTTCCATGGGTAAAGCATTCTGGGCTCAGTGCTGGGTTTTGCAAGGCATTGCTGTGGTTCCTGACATTCATACTGGAGCTTCAAGTAATGTGTTGACATGCCTGCAACTGCAGAAGAGCAAGAGATGCAGCAGGACCTACTTTCTGAAAACACTTGGAATCCTAAATCAGGAAAGGCATCTCAGCCATGCTCTGGCTTTGCAGTAAAGGCAAGCATCTGATTCCCGAGCGTCCCTTTAATAGTTAAAGAGCAAGCACCACAGTGGACAAATTCATAGTAAGCTACTGATTTGTAGAAGAAAAAACCTTCTGCAATTGTAAGCCTTGTTTCATTTTTGATATGACATCAAAGCATACAGTGATAATAAAACACACTAATACTTTGTTCCTATCTGGTAATTAACAATATAAATATTCTTAGGGTGCTCTCCAGTCTTTTCTTTTGCACATTTATTTCCTCTGCTTCTCAGCCTTTAGTTACACTGGCCTGGAAAATCACATTATTCACAATGTGCATATTTCTTGAGGAGCAGTTTTAACTTTCTTGCAGCTCCTTAAAAAGCTGAGAATTTATTCAGAGTATCCAAGGCTAATATCCTGCAGTTTTCCAACAGAAGTTGTCATCATGATCTATAGAAAATAGTTTCCAGTCTTACAGGAGATATAACAATGATCCCATCATCTTGTGTAGTGAAATAAATATGTATGTGAGATGCATCTATACGTCCATGGTATATGCCTATGCATATACGTCTTCGGCCCTTTGCTTATTTAAGGTATGTCAGTTAAAATAACATGTTTTAATATTTATACTATAAACAAAACATTGGGATGTTATGAACTTTGAATAAATTCTTGCAGTTAATATGCATATGCATTTACCTCTGCAGGGCAGTACCTGCCTGATAAAATGGTGGTGTGCTGCAGAATTGCCTTTGATTTACAGCAGCAACAACGTGCTGATTGACTCAAAGGAATTGAGACAGCCAGTCTGGCTCTGGCATGAGATTTAATGTATTTCTTTTAACTGTTTCTTTCGAAGTGCAAGGCAGTTGCATCAGTCAGTAGGCACTGGCATGTTTTAAAAGGGCATTTCCCTCAAAAGCAGGTATAAGTCATGGGAAATTTGAATTCCTGGCTGCATGAAAACTAGGCAGTGAAGAGAGGCAGATTGGAGGGCTCATTGTTTGAGAATTTCTTTTAGGAAACGTTTCATTAGTAAATCTGTAGCCTTCACTGCTGCTTATTCTTAAGCCAAGCAGGAAAAAACCCATAATTTTTCCTGTCAACACCTTGGATTAAAAATGATGAAACAAGCATTTGTGGCAGGTTAATTGTTCCTTGGGTATTTGCAACCCCTGCACAGAGTGGGTGTGAATATTAACTCCAGCAAGTAGCGGGCTTACCACACAGGGAGGCCGTATTAGCCAGACATATATGGTCCCCAGTAGGCTCCCTACCCAGACAGTGTGTGCTCGACAAGGTCAGCTCGACCTTCCTTAACTGTTAGCTGAATCAGTAAATACAGTGTTACAGCGCTCGCAAAGCAAAACAGCAACGCAGAGAGGGAAGGGAGGTGGGTTTGGAGTAAAGCTATTACTCTTTAAAAAGCCCACAGCATAAAACTGTGACAAAAAATGTTTAGTGGATGTTGCTTCCTCCCATGTAAATAGCCAATTTGCTTGTCTATCACAGAGGTACGTGAACACACAGCTTCTCTTTTTCCCAAAGACCCGCGGTCATGTTAAAGCAAATAGCTTGTGTTGTAACATTTGGATTCACCTAAGATTAGCTGGACTGGTGTGTATTTACACCTGGAAATTGTCAGAATAATATACCATCAGAGAAAAAACTCTATTTTTATGATTGCATCTAAATATGTGTTCTAGGGTTCTGTTTTCTCTTGATGTTTCATTCTGCTCAGCTCTCCAGGTGTGTGTGCACATTTGGAAATGTGGGGGAGCACAGTAAGCAGAGTGACAGCACTGCAAGCAGAGTGGCCAGGGCTGGTCTTTCCACACAGGACCGAGAAGAGTGTTCATGGGAGGGTGTCTCTGCCTCCATGCTCCAGGGACTGTCAGTGTGAGCAGCACTTTGATGAAGTCAGGGTACTCAGTCTAGTCTAGGATGTAAAGTTAGAAATCAAACATGCAGTAATCTTTCATATTCATCCCATCAGCCATCACCCTCATGCCTAACACAACTGTTAATGCATTTATTCAGGCAGTGCTGCTTTGGGGCAGAGTGGTTCTGTAATCCCGATTTTACAGAGAGAGAGCTGAACTGCAGGGTCACCCAGCAAAGATCAGTCAGGAAAGCTGGAGGCAGAAAAGGGAGCACAACAACTTTCTTAAACCCTTAGAGACATTCCTTCCTACCAGGCTAATCCCAAGGGGGATGAGGATTCAGCAGGGTAGACTCACAAGCATGGAGCTGCAACTCAGTGCCTTATGCTAAAGGAAGTCTCTCTGTCAGCCAGAGGCACCAGCAGTACCAGCTTCATTCCTGGAATATGTGTAGGTGACATTTGCTTTTGCATTTTGAGGGTAAGGACAAAGCCAAAGTGTCCCCTCAGGTTTCATGTCAAATCTGTTTCTGAGGGACCCAAAGGGATCATGGTGAGAAATGAAAGCAGAGGAGGCAGGAGGGAGGTGGGATGAAGAGTATGCTCTTGAAGAAAAGCACAAGGTTTTGTAGAGAGGCATCCAGCCTCACACTGTGCCAGCTCAGAGTTGAAAAGTCTCTGTGTTTATGCTGGAATGTTCTGGGGAGCAGAAATGACCCCCAATTCATCTCTGGAGTCAGGCAAGAGAGTCAACTCGGGTCCTATTCCCAACCTACTCCCTGACTGCTGCCTTGTGTTTCCTGCCCCAAGGCTGCTCTGCTCCCACCCATTTCAACCCCAGTGGTAGATGCTGGTGTGTCTGGAGCAATGACACCTCTCAGGACACATCAATGTCTGGGCAGTACTGACAGGCTTCACTGCCGCCTTTCATGAGCAGCCTGGCTGATTTCAGCATACCTCTTCAGGAAGGGACCTGGAAGACAACCCCAGATGTACCTAGTCAGCTGTGACTTTTGCAGCGACGCATTAGCATTGCTTTGCATCCTGTGTCTTGTGGGACCTACAGATTCCTGCTTTGCTCTCAGTTTTCTTAGCTCTTCCCAGGGATAGATGCATCTTGTAGCAAATGCAGCTAAACGTGGGGCAGAGCTGGGAGGTCACGTCCCAAGGTGAAGTTTTGGTCTTGTTCTCATTCCTAGCCTTAATTTTGTGACCAGGATGCAGATAACATGTAAATACATGGACCTTGAGTCTGTCATAACTTCCTGAGATATCTTAATGGAGGTGCTCCTGCTCGACACAACTGTGTGAAGAATTATGCACGAATGAGCTGTGTATCTGGATTTAACTTTTGCTTCCAGCTGGATTTAGCTCCAGTGTCCCAGACCCCATCATCTTCTGCGGATGAGGGGAGATGGAGATGCAAGTATCTCAAAAAGCAGCAGTGACTGTTCTGTCTTGATACAAATAACAATGTTAACCAAGTACAGTGACCCAACAGCAGTCCCCAAGTTTGTTATCTGCCAGAACAGCACAGATGCTGGGCAGGGTGGGCTACAGCCCAGGCCATTCCCTGGGACCCCTGTCTGCCCTGCAGTTAATTCCAGGGTGCACTCCCTCACAGAGCTGGCTGAGCAGATGCGTGAGTGTGATAGCGCCTCTTGAAAAACATCAGTTTTGTTCCTTTGCAGGTGTTTTCTTTTTCCTTTTCCTGCTGTGCTATTTTTACTCTGGTTTGAACTGGTGTTTAATTTGCCTCTTTTCACTTCTAATAACAACTCTCTCTCATCTTACTGCTTTGCCTGATCACTTTTCCTCTTTCTTTGTTAGATGTCTGGTTTCTCATGTTCTCCTTTCTTCTCCCACATATATTCAGTCTTGCACACTTCTCACATACGTTTTATGTATTGTTTATCTGCACAGCTCCCCAGGGCATGTTTGGTGAGTGTCTTACAAGGCAGGGTAGAAGGTCCTGATCCTGCGTCCTGCTTGGATGTAGGCACCCAGAGCCGTTTCCACAAGCAGGGTATATCAAGAGACTAATCTTTCCTAAAGAAAGCCTATGAACCACTGTTTTCCTTTTGATCAAGTTGTTGCGTACTGGTCCCATACCTTATTCCTGAGCTTCAGCCTACCTTCTCACCCATTGAATTTTCTCTTTTGCTGGGTAGTCTCAGTCCTGTCATAAAGAGTATCACCTTAGGAGTCCGTGCATGAGAGCTGGAATTCATGAAGTCTAATTTCCTATGGGTTTGTTTCATATGGCTCATTGTGATCTCTAAGAAAAAACAATCTGACTCTGGCTTATTGCCTTGTTGGAGCTTCATGTGGCACTCTCTGTCTCCCATTTCTGACACCTCTGCAGTCTGTCCCCCATTTGAATGGATTTTGTGGTCTCTTGTACTCACCTGTTTCCAGAAAATCTGTAGGCACTCCGTTACCCTTCTGTCCTCTACCACTCCAACAGGCCCAGGCCTCAGCAGAAGGGTTTGCAGCATCTTTGCCAGAGCCATCTCTCAGGCAGAGAACAGCTGGGCTTGCTGCAAGATAGTTTTCCTGTCTCCCTGCCTTTCAGCGCTGCAGCAACATACATGCTGGCTGAGCAGATTCTCCACACACGCTTGTGGTTAAATGTGGGGACCTTCAGCTACATGTGGTTGTCTTCATCTGCGGCACCCCCCAGAACAGGCTGGCTTAGCCTCAGAGAAGTGTGTGGCTGTGAGTCTGTGGGACCATCCCCTGCCAATTTCCTGACTGAGGGCTCCCCCTTTTCTTTAGGGCTTTTACCCAGGGGCTGCAACTAACAGTAGTGAATGGAAGGAAGAAGGAAGGGGACACATAAGGATATTGCTGGGTGACTCTACCTAGGATTTAAGCTCCCATCTAGCCAGCTCACACATGCATGTCTTTTGGGTTTTCAAAAAGTGGGAGTAGTTTGGTCAAATTTTCCTTTTGCATTTTCAATTTCCTTCTCTCCACCCCCACCAAATGTCTCTCTATAGCAGAAAAAGACCAGGAGAGTAGAGTGCCTGGCAATGATCTGCCAGATAAATGACGCCCCTGCAGATGAAAAAAAAAGTATTAAAAAAAAAAAAAAATCAAAGACCTGTTTAGGTTTTCTTGTGTTGTTCAAAAGTGCTGAGAGCCTACCCCAGAAGTAGCCATTTAAATATTCACCCAACCTCAAACCCTGCCAGACCCACAGAGAAGGAGCTTCCTATGCCATTCCTGGTGGTGTTGGGCCAGCCTTTGGTGCAATTGTCCTTTGTTGGCACGGACTGGTGCAGGACAAGTTGTGTGGCACTGCAGCCACCTGCCCTGGGGGAAGAGGACCATCCGCAGGAGGAGTCGGTGATGTTCTATCACCTGCAGGATGGAGCTGGCTCCTGCCCTCACCAGTGAGGAGGCCGGGGTCTGATCCCAACAATCATAAACTGCAGCAGACAGAGGAGTTGTCCAGATGGTTAAGTGGGAATGTTTTTCCCATATCTGTGGGAGTTTTGAAGAATTTGTAAATTATTTTCTTGCTTGCTGTTTTGGAACAGAAATGAAAATCTCAAATGGTTGATGGCAGATCTGTAAAGGAAACAAGAAGTCAGGACAACCTCAATATTTCACCTTTGATTTTGACTTTTTAATATTTTGTTTACTTCTTTAGAAGCTGAGAAATCAGTTAACAGGCAGAATAAGAGTGTTTCTCGGGAACAGAAAGGAAGAAAAGTTTCTTCCATCTTCTCTTTCCCACAAAAGGCTTAAACTTATAGCAAAGAAGCAATAAAAAAAAACCCCAACCAAACCAAAAGAACAAACTGGTGTGTAAGACTGATGACTGAAGAGAATATTGGGAATGTGCTGTTTGTGTATCTACAGTATCATGAGCCAAAGCTAAGGGTCAAACTGAAAGACATTCCATTAGTTAACAACCTCTCCATTTAAGTACATTTTAAAAAGTCAAATAATAGCAGGAAGAAGCAGGGCTCGCTGCTGCCTCTGCCCCAAAATATCATTGTTCATTCTCACAGCCTGGCCAGAGGCCAGCCGCTTTCAGGCTTTTAGCCACAGGGTGCATTTAAAAACAATTCTGTGCTCCTGTTTTCTTGTCAATCTGAGTGAAATCATTGTAAATAGTCATTTTCAAGTGTGCCCATGTCCAAACAATGTGTTGTTGGGTTCTCTGGGGTTGGTTGGAGCAGGGAGCAGAAAGGATGAGTCGCTCCAGAGCAGAGCATAGCACTCAAGCCTCTCCAAAATCTTCTCCCACAAACATCTACTGAAGCCTGAGGGTGTTTTTTCCTGCCAGGATCACACTCTTCAGCAAACTTGGGGGGCTTTTATGATGGCATCAGCTCACAGCTGCTTTCTCTGTGTTGGATAAAACCCCAAGGAAAAGACAAAGCCATTGCACAGAGCTGTAAGATACCCGGGTGAGGGAAACAGCTCTCCAAGGAAAGCCTCTTCCTGAGAGTGTTTGGGTCAGTGTTTCTTCATGGATTTGGGATGGCTTTTGTGAGCTCCCTAGCTAACATGACTACTATAGGACAACATGTGACCAGTTAAGACTTTTATATTTTAAAAAATATATCTGCAAGAAAATGAGGTTGTGGGGTTGTTGGTTTTTTCTATTTCAATTATACAGAAGGAGCAAGGAATAGTTTGAGGGTTTTTTTTAAACATTCCAATTTTTCTATAGACATGGCCATTTTCCCTCAAAAGTAAATGAAGAAACAGAGCAAGCGAGCAGTAGAAAGCCAGCTCTGATCAAATCTCAAGCCTCTCTGCAGTTACTTTCATTTTCTTTGCCCTGTTTGCCTTCCCTACTGCCTAAAAAAGCTCCTCTACTGTGCAGGGCCCTTTTGCTGGGCGAGTGGGATGGAGGTGGTGGTGGTGGTGATTGCTAAATCACTGCAACTATTGAAGCTTCTGCACTGCTCTTCTCTAGCACTCGCTCCCACTTATGATCATCTTCGTGGCACTTCTGGGGAGCTGGTAGGGCTGAATCCCCTGGCATATTTTATCAGGAAAGAAAATAGGTATCAGATTCCTTTTCTGTGCTTGTGGCACACCTACTGAGCTAGGGGCTGAGGACCACGTGCCAAGTATATGAGGTGCAGTCAGAATGTCCCTATTCCTTCCCTGCAAGGCTCCTGCAGAGTTTGTGTACCTAATGCCTGATTTCCCCTGTAGGCAGAGGACCCGCTCTCCAGAACAGAGGCGTTTCCAGGCTTATTTTTGTCCTCTCATGTGCAAGTTACAGGCTGGTTTAATCATGTCTCAGTACTCATATGCATATATATATATATATATACACACACACACACACTCACACATTTATAGCCCGTCTCCTTTGCTGCCGGTGGATGCGTGCGCTGCTCGCACAGATGCACTCGCACAAACTGTAGGTGGCACTTTGAGAATTAGCAAAGATGCTGCTGTGGCCTGTGTCAGGCCCGGATCTGTGCACACCAACCCGGGCGGGGGGCAATGCTGTGGCTTGTGTCAGGCCCGGCTCTGCGCACACCAACCCAGGGAGGACACTGAACAAAAAAAGGAATGGGTTATGAGCAAGGAAGGCAGAGAGAGGGAGCGCAGAGGCTCTCTGGAAAATAAAATGCCCTTCTCATTCCTCGCATTCGTGGGGACTGCAGCACTCAGCTCCTGACAGCCCCTCTGGGAGAGATGTGCCAATACCCTGTACTTTTCTTTACAGTATGTTTTACTTATCTGCCTTAGAGGATGAAGCCCGCTGTACTTATCACCCCAGGAGTTCAGCTGGATACAAATGGTAACCGACTGGAGGGGAAGCAGCTTGCTCCAAAGGTTTTATCATTGTTTAGCGTGTAGCAAGCGAGTGCCAGGCACAGATTATGCGTTTACAGAGCTCCTGGCCCTCGCCTGCCTGAATTGTCAGGAGAGAAATTCAAACCACACTGTGATCAATCTGCTGTCTATCAGGAGCTGGGATCTGAAGGGCAACCCTGGATCGATCTGTTCTTGGAGCACTGTCCTCATTTCAGAGATTACCTTGTTTCTGCTGTGCTGTGTTAACACTTCAGGTACCGGGCATTAGAGAGCTCTGTGGGTATTATCTTTGCATGATGTCTTACACAAGCATGTATGGAATTCCTGCAAAAAATTGCTCTGTATATGTTTAATACTGTTTTGTATGAGACAGAGATTGGCATCTTCGGTTGTATACCATAGATCTACAATGTAGAGGCCGGGGGAGGGGGGGGGCTTTTCTTTCATTCTGGGCAACATGAGCATAGATTTTGGGAGATTATTCTGTGCTTGCTGTGAAGCTCTGAGTGCCTCTGGAATGTACATCCCTAGGTGCAATACTAGAGGATGATAATGGAGAAGAGTTTGCTGCAGTTCTCATGCTAAGAAGCAAAGAAATGCTTTCAGCCTACTGAGATGGCATCACGTGAAAACCTGCAAAGTTTTTGACCTTTTCAGCATCTGGGAGAGGATATGGGAATGTCAACATTAAGTTCTTAAAACGACTGTATATCTTAGAAGTTCATTAAAGTGAATGTGGGCCATGATGTAAAGAGTTTTGATCATTTTTGTTTTGGAAATTGTTGCTCTCTTACTCTGTAGGGTCCCAAGGTTCCAGCTAGGAATCCCAAGGAGACTGGTGTGGACCCCAGTAGCACCTTAAAAACAACCATGGAAAGGGAGTGCCATTTCATGGGCATGTGGTGTATTCTTGGTTTTTTGCAAAGAATCATAGCAGGCAAAAACGTAGAGGAGGACTGGGACCACATACCTGTAACCTACAGGCAGAGACAGTCCCATCCCTAGCAACCCTTGGGGAAACTACTCCCTTTCCTTTTTCCCACTTGGAGCATCTTTGTGCAGTGACTGCTGCAAGCTTGGGTGGAGCAGGGTGAGCAGATGGACTTCTTTTTGCCTAAGGCTATAGCCCTCACTTGTCATCCACCCTGGTGATGGTGAGTCTAAAGTTCTCTGTTTAGGGAAATGAGCTGGAAGTATGTATAATCTGGGTTCTGCTTTACAGTTCACTCTTTTTCTTTTCATTTGGTTTCAGATGGATGCCTTGAAGATGCCGCTGTGTTAATCATGGTGTTTGAAGTGGAAGACTGCATCTTGCTTGTATCAGCATAAGTGAATGAAACTGCAGCGCTATCCAGGACCTTACATGAGGACAGACCCAGGTAAATCTGCATTCATAATCCAAGGTATTCCTGGGGATATTTGTCTGAGAAGGCTGCATTTCAGAAAGATTGCCAGACTGATACAACCCCAGAATCACAGCTTTGTCCTGGTCCCATCCTGTCAATACCTCTCTCAAGTTTTCTAATGATAATAAAAACCCCAGCTGTATAAAATCCACAGCTTTATTTCTTTTCTCTTCCCCCTCCTCCCTGCTGAACTCCCTCGAGTATGACATCAGTTTAAGTACTGTTCATTTAGGATCTTCAGCTTTCAGTGCCAGATGACAATGGAGCCTGCTTTGTTAGCTTTGATTATGTTCAGTGTGGTGTATCACAACAGCTGGAATAATTGAGATAATCTCTCAGCTCATGGGGGGGTTAGGGAGGGAAATGATTCTGAAGCAGGGGGAAAAAGCATGGAGGAAGGAAGATTGTCAGCACAGGAGTGAGAGTACTGTAGTGCAGGGGTGTTTCGACAGATTTCAGCAGCCCTTTGGAGTACTTGCACCGGGTGGGTCTGGTCTGGTTGTTATTGGAGTGTGGTGGAAAATGCATCATCTCAAACTGTGCTTGAGACTTCTTTTCACTTATATAAAATGGGACCATTGTTTTTGGCTGTTTGTGAGGCCCACGTCACTGCAGTGTCAATGTGCTGGTGACTTTCCTGCTGAAGATTGACAAGGTGCTCTGAACAAATTCTGTCCCAAGTCAACAGAGGGCCACCATGATGGCAGCTCTGAGCATCCACTTCCTGAAGCAGGCAGAGGACACCACTCCTCTGAAAAGCACTGTGAGACCTGCCTGTGCCCACAGGGACCTGATACCCCGGGAGTACTCTGCAGGAGTAGCCTTTCTGAGGTATTTTTACTACTTTATCTTAAACAAAGACATTGATCTGAATTTGGAAGAAGCTGAAGTCTGACCAGCTTTACTCTGCTCTGGGTGCAAAGGCTGTCTGCAAAACCAGCCAAAAAACCATGGATCCTCCTCTCAGTTTAGGCTTGCAGTGGATGCAGTTGTCACTCCATCCTTACAGGAACAAACATCTGTGAGGCTATTTGGAGATGTACAGAGGGGAAAGCAGTAAGTTATATCCTCATAACCATAGTGGTTGCAGAGTCTTGGAAATCAGTGGTGATGCATATACTGCAGGGCTCTCAGCAAGGCGTTATCACAGGATTCAGTTCCATCTAACCTGGCAATTATAGTTTTCTGAGTGGTAGCCAGCCCACTTGCAGCAGTGACCATCCGTTTCCAGCATTTGCCACCAGCCCCTTGAGCAATGATAACATTTGCCTGTTTGATCTTTAAAGCTCCCTTCCAGCCTAAACTGTTCTGTGACTTTCACTCTCCATTGTTCTGCTGTCCTTCCTTTCTCTACCAAACATGATACACCTGTTTCTGCAGGTATCTGCAGTCTCTGGATCTCAGGTAACTCCTGAGAGGCAGTCACATATGCTTAAAGCAAAACTAACAGTCTGAAAAGTAAGCCAAGGGGCCTGTTTTGGATGCTACATGTACATAACTATGTATTACAAAACCCCTACCAGGCCATGGTAAACTTTACTTAACAGACTGCTTAATCTCTACAAATGTTAACCTCCAGGTTTTTATTTACTAAGCTGGTGTTTTATGATGCTATTGTCTAATTGAAATGTGTTCATTCCTTCTCCAAGTGCCACTGCTAAGCATTTTACTGATATATAGCAAGGGAACTGGATGCGATTTGCTTTCTTTCAGAGTAAACTTGGGAGACAGATGGTGTTCAGACAGTACAGATGTGACAGCTTCCATTGCCTTCTTTATGGACTCTTTCTTGCCAGCTAAGCACTTTTGTTTTCAAATGACAAGATTGTAATTTTCACAGGCACCATAGGAAAACAGGCAGGAGTGCAGAAAGATTTAAATTTGCACATCTTCAACAATGAGGGTGTTTGATTTCAAAACTAGAGCTGGAGATAGCTGGAGCCTTGTTCTCATCATCTCCTGAGCTCAAGCGATTGCATATAGAGCAACAGTTTGGATAGTCCCAGCCTTTCCCTCTCTCTGCTCTTGCTTTGTTTACCTGGAGCTCTCAAGAAGAAACCAGTGGCTCGCTCTTGTTACAGATGGGGAAATGGAGGCTCAGAGAAGGGATCTGAGCTACACAGCATCAGGAAGCAGAGAGAGGTCTGGGAATAGAGCCCAGCTTGCCTTGGTCTGGAGCCAACACAGCGGGCACTAGACCCAGTTCCTCCCCAGGGATGGGTGGGGAGCAGAGGGTGAGGGCAGGCAGACCTGGCGCTGCTGGTGGAAGCAGACACCCAGAGCCAGGTGGCAACTACTCTGGTATTTAACACCCTGCGAACTGGGGAGATTCAGAACAGATTTGTTAGCAACCTCTCTTTTCCTTTTACAACTTAGGTGCTTCAAACAACAGACCTGCTATTTCATTTGATGTCATTAATATACTGTTATTTACTATGGGGACAAAGGGTAATGCTGTTTTGCATGGAGGATAAATTATCCTTTGAAACTCACTTGGATTATCACAAAGGTGGAGAGCTCAGTGGAAGGGGTGTAGTTCAGCCTTTTCCCTATGGAGCATCTTATGGGCAGTCATACTGCCACGTTACTGTGCACCCCTGACAGGGCTGTGGTGGGAGGTGGGTTGGAGCTTTTGCCTCAAGTGGTCCTTGGGACTCTGCTGTTGCTGTGGACGCTTTTCCCTGCTAGGTAATCACCTACCACTAGCACTAAAAGCCCTGGGAAAGAGTGATAAGGACAGCCAGGTCTGGCTCTAACTCATTTCTTAGAAGCTGTTCACCTTTCAGAAGCCACTGCTTTCAGCAGCGTAACTTAGAGAATGAAACCAGAGCTGCCCTGAAACCCACGGGACTTGCGCCAACTGGGCTGGATTTTCAGTCCGCAACAAAGACCAGAGCTCTCTGAAATCCTGCAAAATGGGAAATGTTGGCCACAAGCCTCTCTCACTTTTGAATAAAGAGATGTATTTAATTATTTATTTTTGCCAGGGGCTCTAGAAGCCAATTTTCCTCCCTGGGAAGAGAGCTGAGTCTGTGCTTCCTGCACTTGATACTCAGGGCCACTTTCCAAACCAGACATCCCTGCTCTGACGCCAACCTGGCAGGACAGGAATGGTTGGAACAGGGTTCCTGGTGCACCCAGAACAGAGCTGAGCACAGCTGGAGGCTTGGCACAACATTGCTACGAAGTTCAGGCAGTTTATTTGCTGTCATGAAGACCAGGCAGGCTGTCAGCAGGCTGCCATCATGCGTTTCTCTCTGCAGACTACCTGTGGACACATGGCTGGAGGATCTAGGGGTTTGCCATGGTCCCAGCTGTCTCTGGTACGGCTAGTTAGAAACAGTGCTGGAAATGCTCAGAGCACCCAACTGTGGTGAGATGCCTGTGTCTCTGTGTCTTCATAGTCACTGCATAGCTTTAATGTGCTTGTGTTGATGGGTTGTTGTTAATTTCTGATACCACTCAACAGAGAAAGTCTCTGGTTCAGAGCAAGAGCCAGCCTAGGACTGTGAGTTAATCTGACGGTGGCCAGAAATCTTCCACAGTCTCCTGATCTGTCTGTTGTGACTGCAGTGAGGACAGCAGGTGCTGAAGACATGGCCTGACACTATGGATAAGATGGTGGAAGGGCTATCTGCTATCCAAGGCAGCAGACCTGCTGCCAGCTCTCGACCTCATGTTGGCTCCATCCTCCCACCCTGTCCCTTGTGCCAGCACTGGTACTTGGCTGCCCCTGGGGCGAGTCCATTCAAAGGCTAAACCAGAAAACTGTTTTCTTTTGGTTCAGTATGTTGGACCAGCACTGAATAGGGGCCAGACGAGAGGTGGTGTGAGCAGGAGGGACAGCCCCAGTCCCAGTTTGGCAGCAGCCAATGGCCACACTGGTTTAGCTGAATCCAAGATAAGGAGGCAAACTCTTTGTTGGTTTTGGGCCAAACCCAGCTTCAAACCCAGGGGTGGCTGGTGCGAAGATACAGCGTGGATTTGCTCTTTGGTTTCAAAGGGGATGAGCTGCCTGCAGTAAATCAGGCGGGTTTTGCTTATGACTCTCCCTGACAGTGTAGTCTCTCTTGCAAACAGCTCTGCTGCTAGGTGGCTATGGTTTCAATTCACCCAGCTTCTAACATGTTTTGCTGTTTTCTAGTTTAATTGCCAGGACCCCGTTGCCGTGCTGACTCCAGAGTCCCAATTTAAGTGTCTATAACCCTGAAAGTGCAGTGCCCATATTCCCAGACCCAAGTCCCTCTGCCTCGTGCAAGCATTCTGTGTCAAACTAGATAAGTGGGTAAATGCTCAAAATTTAGCAATTCAGCACGTGTGCAAAGCTGCCAACTGGCAACAGTCCTCAGAGTGGTAAGATGAAACATTCCGAGTTACAGAGCAAAGTGTCTGTGCTGGGGTACTGAAATGCATGTATTTAATGTGCTGTTACTGAGGTTTAGTGGCAAACCAGGATGGAAGCTATTTAAACAAATCATCACTTCATGTAGCACTGTTGTAGTCCAAGTCATTGCTCAGCATATCACGAAAGACAGTATTATCCAGCTTTTGTTCAATACCAATTACTTTTCTGCTTCAAATAATAAGGAGCATTTTTCAAAAAAAAAAAAAAAAGGGTTTTTACTTAGACATTAGGGAAAATAGAGTTAACAGGCACCAGAACTCTCTGTCTTGGGGAATTTGCTGTGAGGCAGACACGGGTATAACAAAAGTAATTATAAGTGAATGCTGATAATTTATTTACTGGGATAGTAGCATTGTTAGGGATGTCAAAATCCTGTTTTATCTCCATCTGCATGAGTAGGCTTTTTGAAAGACTTTCCATGTTTGCAGCAGTGAGACTCTAAGTTTTCAGTGAGGCTGTGAGAAGGGCAAGGACTTCTCCATTGCAGTGGGGAGGACACTTTGCACCGGGATTTGGAGTGTTGTTTCCATTTGGGAAGGGGAGTTCAGTCAGAAGGTCCAAGCTGGACTGGGATCCTGTGTGAAAATCAGTCTGGGTTGCATCACGTAGGGATGGGTATGAAAGTCACTTTGGCTATCTCAATTGGCCAAGCCATCTAGGTTTTGTATCTTAAGTGACCTTCAGACAATAACTCTTGTGGAGGAGACAAAATGAGATGCAACAGACCTGACATTCATTCTGCTTTCCTCAGGCAGGTTAATCAGGAAGGTGGGAAGTGGGAGAAATGCTGCAAAGAGCCCCTGGCTCTGTCATAGGCCTTGAGCCTGCAGGGAAGGGCCTCAGCAAGCAGCCTCTGACTGGACACCAGCTGATGCTTCAGTTTGAGGAGAGGTGAGTGCAAAATGTGACATCTCAGCAGCTAATGTGGCCACACACTATGTGACTGTCCAGAAGGGACAAAGCCACCTCCACTTCTTTGCCACTGCATCTGGCCAGCACTTTTAGGGCATGTGAATACTGGGCTGTTCCACTGCTGTGACAGTCAGGAGACCACAGCCATTTGCTTTTAGATAGCCTGTCACCTATCAGGTGCCCTGAGGTGCTGCAGGACCAAATCCCACCCTCACACCTTCCACAGAGGGTGTGTGTATCTGTTGCTTGATGCCAAGCCATATCCATCCAGCTATCACTGGGTCTGCTCCAAGCCCAGGGAAGGTGAAGGATGGCTCCCTTGCTGAGGGTATCATCACAGAACTCACCATGGAGCTCCTGCCACTGAAGAAGTCTGATTCTAGCAGGGAGTTGCATTGCATCCCATAGCAACGAAGTATATATGCACTTAACAAACTCAAGCTCAGCTCCTTTCACAAACCAAAATAAATTGTTTCCATGCCTGCCCAGATTCTAAATTAGCAGAACAAACAGTCATTTAAAATGAATGATTTCAAGTCAGAGGCATACAAATCAGAGACTGTATTTCTTCTCACTGAAAGAATACTGTTACACCAAAAATTTTTACTTAGCTTTTCAATCTTACGTAGGCAGAGCAAAAGATCTTTATTATCATGGGGTCAACAGACAATATAACCAGTTCTGGCTCCATATCTGACATACCCAAACCCTGACAGATCATTCCCTTTGGTGCCTTTACACATATCAAGAGTTGCCAGCCACAGGGCTCACTTCTTTATTTGGCTGGTGTGGAGCTGGACCCAGAAGGGATTTCCCCCAGAAGTTACCAACATTAGCAGTTTCTCTGCTCTGCTGTGGGTTTCAGGGCCCCCAGCAGCTGCAGCAAAAGACAGTGACAGTGTTCAGGTATTGCCAGAGGGCAACAGGGGTGCAGAAGAAAGGGAGGAAGGAGTGCCTGTGGTGTCTTGTCTTGAAGGGGAAACAGAAGAGAGGTACCCCACAACATTAGCTGAAACTTCACCCAAACCCTTTTGGAGCCCTTTCTACAGTTCTGCCTAAATGCTCCCAACTCTCTTGAGCTGCAGCTCCATCTTTTCTGCCAGCCTTGCCAGCCATGCTTTCCTCCACCTGGGCCAAGCAAATGTTTTTGCATAGAAGGAGGTTAGTAGGTGATCTTGGTTCCTAACTCTTCTGAGGAAGTGTCAATCCAGGCAGGACAGCTATTTGGAACAGGTTATAAGAGGTTACCCTCAGGCAAGTATAGATATGTGGTGAACATGTTATTCCAAAGGGAGGTCATAATTTGATACAGACCTCTGGAATCATCATTACCAAATTCCAGTTGTGCAAATTAAAACTCTGAATGCTTCAGGTCTTGTTCAGACTGCTGCAGAGTCAACAGAGTCTCTCACTGCCTCCAGTGGGTTTTTGATGTGATCCTTATTGAATAAACAATCAAGAAGTAAACACGTACAGAATCTGATTACCTGGTCTCCAGCCTCTGGATGAACTCTCTGCTGCATCATGTAAATACAACGTTGGCACGTGAAATTCCAGCAACCTACAGCAGCATTTCCATTGCCCAGCTGGGTACATCTGGTCAAGCTCATCTGTGACTTCTGGTCCTGAGGTACTAGTCTCTCTTATACAAAATTAAGACTCTCTGATTTATATCTGTCCTTTCTGCCCTCACTAATCTTTTTTACATGAGCTCTAAGCAGCTGCAAGTGCCTGCACCAGCTGGCAAAACTACCCCACAACCACTCACCTTTTCCACAAGTCACCATGGCTCCAGGGCTGCCCAAGATGCTGCCCTGAGATGATCCGAAGGATCTCTTATTTTACCAGCACAGCTGTTTGTTATTCTGTCCAGGAGCAGTAAAGCTATCAATTGTGCAGGAGAACATTTTAAAGCACACTAAACAGCAAATAATCCTCTGCTCAGGATATTAAAATATCACAAACCACAAATTTCCCAATGTTATGACTTTGTAGCTGGCATCTGTGTGTTTTAGCACCCTAGTCTATAGACTAAGGAGGTGACATGGTTATACTAAGCCTAGGGTAAAAGGGGGTGCTTCTACATCACCTGCTTCTAGGTCAGAACTGCTTTTACAGACCCATTCTCTCTAATATATTAACTTCCAATCACTGTTGTGCCCAAACAGCATGCCTTCATCACTGGAATGGGGCTGGGTACTGCTGGAAGTAACAAGTAGATCCTCAGCCAGAACGTCCAACACAGACCACCTTGTGACAGAGAGGGTGTCTGCAGCCAATTCTTGCCAGGTTTTTGGATACATCTACTCTTCTTAAGACATGGGATGGTTGCTCTAATTGCATGCTTGCATTAGGCCTTTTCCCTCAGGTGCTCATCAGCAGTTTTTAAGGTGTTAAGTCAAGGTCTAAGGCAGCCTGGCTGCAAGATGCTCTGTTGTCATCAGAGGTTCCTGCAGGGTCAGATACATCCAGACATCACATGTACCAGCACAAGGTGTATTACTGAGGAGATAAGAGAGGAACAAAACTAAAGACAGACAGATGCATTCTCCCTCCAAAAAGAAAAAGTTATGCTTACAAGTTTGTCCTTCTTAGTCCTTCAACCAGCAGAAATATGTTGCTCACATTGTTAGATAAATCCTACCACTGTTAGATAAATCCTACAGATGTGGAAAAAAAGGAGCTTTCCTTAAGACAGAAGATGAGAGGTGTCATCCAGCATTAAGGGAGAGATTCTGGAGACAAAGGAGGACCAAGTCCTGCACTGTCCTGTGGAAAGATATTGCATATAGCTTTGAGGAACACAGGAAAAGTGGTACATAGCAAATAAAAGGTCGGGATTTTATCATGAAGACTCTTCATGCTATTTCCTGGGATCCTCTGACACTGTATAATCATTTTCTAGCCCTGAAAATGATGGTCAAGGTTTGATAAAAGGTGTAACTCATCAGTATGTGCAGAAGCATCTGCAAAATCCAGATGGGAAAATGACCTTGGCTCCTGCAGTTAAGAGAAAATGAGGCTTGGGCCAGATTAATTCCCAGGGTTGCACATAGATTTCATTGGAGTTGCCCTGGGCTGAGCTTGATTCTCAACTCCTTAAAGTTTAAAAAAAAAAAAAAAAAAAAAA